>CM053574.1:99338240-99359220 GCA_028646485.1 Cryptoprocta ferox
GAGGGAGGGAGACAAAGCACTAGAGACTCTTGAATACTGAAAACAAACTGAGGGTGGAATAGGGAGGGGGAAAGGGGAAGGGGGGTGATGGTCATGGTGGAGGACTTGTGGGGAAGAGCACTGGGTGTTATATGGAAACCAACTTGACAATAAACTATAAATTAAAAAAAAATAAAAAATAAAAAAATAAAAACCAGGAAGCTATTGGTGCAAACTCTCCCTATAGTAGGCTTTTGTGCTACACAACTAAGGTTTAAATACCAACTATCTGCCCAGATGAATGGATTTTGAGCTTCTAAAAATAACCTTATTTGTAACTACTAGAAATGATAACCTTTGAGTAATAGGTGTTGCTTACTCTAATAATAGTACTCAGTGGAACTATAAAACAGGCACAGAGGGTGAATTAGAATCTGTCAGGAAAGGACTGGAATTACAATAGATTATAGCCCAATTATTCTTATATATTTCTTACTCCCCACCAATAACCATTGATCTGAAGGCACGAATTGGTTTAATAAATTAATACTGCGATTGTTTTAAATTTTATCTTATCAGTAAAATTTGACCTTACTATATGGTTTGTTACCTGTTAAGGTTCCTTTTGATGATAATGAAGTCAAAATTTTAAAAATACATTGTAAAGATTGAAGAAATAAAAAAGAAGTAAGAGGATATACTTTCATACTTGGAGGAGTACACAATAGGCTTCTATCTCTTAGTTAAAGAGAAGATGAAAATTAATCTACAATGTTAATAGATATAAAACTTAATGTCACTTCTGCATTTCTCATAAAGAAATAAATTACAACTGGCTTGCTCTACATCTTCAGTATAAAACTGATTCTAAAAATCTCAGAACAATAAACAATATTAAAGTTTTCCCATAAAATTACCAAATTGCTACAGACACAGAGCACACTCATACATCTTGAATATTTTTAAGTAATGAGTATTAGTACTATTCTTCCAAGCAATTTATAATTGTGAAACTATAATCTATATTAGAGGCATTGGTTAACTATTATTTGAACAGAAAAATATAACATAGAAAATAAAGTTCTAAAATTAAATTCCTTTACTTCTATTCCCTTCAATTGCTATGTACTTGCTGTGTAATTGTGAACAAGTTAACTAACTGCTCTGATCCTCATGCCCTTAACATTCTTCAAAATCAGATTGAACCTGCCTCTCATGGCTAGTATATGGAGTGAAAGAGAAAGAGATATCATACTGAACACACTTATCTCTAACAAGTAATAATCACAGATAATAGTAGCTATAATTCTTATCATTGGTAGTGTTTTAAGCAGCAGTTGTGTATACTCTAATTTTTGGTCTGGCTGCTCAATTCGAATTTCAGTTGCTTTAAAAAAATTTTTTAATATTATTTATTTTTGAGAGAGAGAGAGAGAGAGAGTGAACAGAGGAGAGGCCGAGAGTGAGAGAGGGAGACATAGAATCTGAAACAAGCTCCAGGCTCTGAGCTGTCAGCACAGAGCCCGATGCAGGGCTCGAACTCACTAACTGTGAGATCATGACCTGAGCCCAAGTCAGACGCTTACCCTACTGAGACACCCAGGTGCCCCTCGAACTTCAGGTGCTTTAAAAATTATGTACATGTGGACCTTTCATAATTATCTGATGGCTAAGCGTTCATTAATAATAACTGAGATGAAGACAAAATCTCAATCTTACAAACTTATGTGTGTATCATATACAAAGTTTAAATATGTGTGCTTTAAGTACTACAATAACATGGGATACAGTCAGGAAGCAAAGACACCTTATATTATACTTAAGAACTAATGTTAACTACACATTTATTTTGGGTTTTTTTCTACATAAAAGTCTAAAACATTTGTATTCATGCTTTAATTTCTTGATCATAATGAAAATGCTCTAAAATTAAGACTCTCATAAGAATATTTTAATAAAATTCAGAAATATGCAAACAATATTTCTTTTAAAAAATCAGTTGTACTTCTAATGAGAGTACCTACTATATGCCAGAAAATACTTGAGGGTTTTAACAATAGGTGCAACATAATCCTCTACAATAATCCCAGGGAGGTAATTATTTTTCACCAGAAATTAAATTTACTCAAGTTTTTAAGTTAATTAAGCAGTTCAAGAAATAGCCAACCATTCTCTACCAGCAAAACGTCTGTAGATACATTTAAAACAATTAACAGTTGATCACAAATATTTCAAAACTTTAGATACATAAAGGAAAAATGCAACAAAAGAAATCCACCTGGATTTCTCCTCCTCTCGTGAATTTTAGACATGAAATGCTTTTGTAGATAAATGCCAAGGAGAAAATCAATCAGATCCAATTTCAACAACCTACTAAATTTCACAATAGAACAAGGGAGAGAAACAATGTGAGTTACATAATTTACAAAAATGTCAAGACATTGTCATAAATCTACAAACAAAAGCAGAACAATGGTATTCTGAAATAGGGAACATTGTATTATATTGATGAGTTCACAAAATACTTGGCAGACACCAAATTTTATGTTAAGCTGCTTGAATGCCTATCCCAAATTTATTTTCAAAACAGGAGACTACAGAACATAATCATTTGGGGGATTTCAAGATGTTTGGTAAAGAATAATTATAAATTATGTATTTAGCTTAAGAAAAGCCTAGAGACCTAACTATAATAGAATGCTCCAGCCAGATTAAAAAGAAGTCAAAGTTTCAATAGCACATGCTTTAGCATGAAGAAAAAGAAAAAAACTGATTTAAACTCACCTGGAATCCCTACTTTCTTAGAGAATTGCATGGCAGTTACCATAGATATTGAATCTGCGAAATAAAGTAAGTTATCCTTCTATATGCTCTGGCTATATTTTGTCTTTTCTTTCTTTTCAAAGATTTAACCATGTTAACCATTATTCAAAATATTTTTGAAAGTTACTGCCAATAAAATTTGAATATTGCATTTATAAAAAGACTTTGTAGTTTTTCAAAATTCACAAATTCTTTGTCTTAGTTGTTATAATTTCACTGTTATTTCCTTAAAAAGAGGTGAAAAGTGTGACAGCAAGGATCAAAGCAGAATTTTCTTTATGCTTTTGTAAGCTGTTCTGGTAAAAGGAGTTTAAAAACATAATTGGGTGAGAAATTTAAGATCTAGCATCTTAGGAACTTTGAAGTATATAATTGTATACTTTAAACTTATGGAATGTTATATGTAGATTATATCTCAATAAAAAAATAATTTATTTTAAACAGATAACAACTCTTCAAAAGTACCTTACCATTTCTGAAGTGCTTTCAAATAACTATTATCACATTCCTATTCTCACAACCGTCTTTTGAAATAAATAGAAAAGTTATCTTCATTATCCTTATTTTACATTTGACAAGATGGAGGTTCCAGTTGACTAATCCAACATCTCCCAGCTAGTAATTGATATCATCGGAACTTGAAATCAAGTTTCTTGATTGTTCTCATAACTCCATGTTGTCTATAGATGAGTAAATCTCAAATCTACAGCTATTGTGGTAGTGAAATACTTCTCTTGGATCGTCATGACAATTTCTTTTGGAAATAACATAATAACATTTTTGTCAGAAACAATCCCCTCAAATTATGCTTATTAACAAAGACTTCAAAACCAAATTTTCATATATGTCTTGAGAATTGAATTTTCTTGCTAACCTAGCTAACAAAAGTGAACTAGAGAAGACAAAAATATATCTGTCAGTTGACTTGACACAGTCACACTGTTTTATTCATCTTGGCCATGCCTTGGAGATCTGAAAACGTTCATTTCAACATTTGACAGCATATTAGTCTCAATATTGTGGACTCCTGTTCAGTTTGCTATAGGCAAGAGACCATGCCATTACACGAGCCAGTAGATCGATTGGTCTTTGGTAGAATCTTAGTTTAAGACTCTTTAAGGCACTGATTTATGCACAATTGATCTGATCAGCCATGCAGTCAATGTGATTTATTAGCTAAGATGGCCAAAACCCTTTTTTCTCCTTTTTCATGCAGTAGTAATTCACCTCATTAGAGTTGGAATCATTATAGGAAGCTACTGAGAAATAAGAAGTTGAACCTGCTGGCCTGACTCTTTATTCCCCCCAATCTATGGATCTACCCACCAGTAACAGCTAAGACGTGAGCTGCTGTGCATACACGCAGAAACCAGTGAGCTCACACCATGGCTGGAGATGGATGGATCGATTAACGGGGATTCTAACACTCCTCCACTCTGAGACATTTGCAGACAGAAAACTTGTTCATTTAGCTTCATGAGAAACTCATTCATTTTGTTTCTAGCACACATTTTTTTCTTTATTTAACCACAGTAAGACAAATGACTTGTATTACCTTGTAATTATGGTGTTTAACTAAACACAGGACCAAACAATGTGTATAACAAGGAATGGCAACCTGTGGTGTACTCATGGACATGTGTGTGCACGGCGCGCGCGCACGCACACACACACACACACACACACTTATACTCCTGATGTTACACAAGATCCAATTCTGAATAGCCCAGAAAGGTTCAACTATAGGTAAAATACACATGTAAATTTTTCAAAGAGTTATAGTTTCTATAATATTTGAGGGGGATGTCTATAGCTTATATATGGTATAAGCATTCCTTTCCTCTCTTTAAGGTCAACCCCCCCCTCCCCCGCAAGGTCCTTTATCTGAAATCTCTACTGACCTCCTTAAAATGTATTAACAAATAGTTAAGGGAGGAGGTATAGCAGGGTAAGGTAGGGCCATCCCATGAAACAGTTCTACTTTAGAACAGAGTATTTACTCGAAACCTCCTCTTCCTTGCATTCATTCTGCTGCTAAGAGCTCAAAGCCAGGAATCTTAACTCTAGTAGCCTCAGCCATGCATTTGCCTTTGACTTAATAGAGATTCTGCACATCACAATGATTTCGTAGGATAATAGCTGCCCCCTATACCTCATCTTTTTTTCTAAAAGAATAAGCATTCTGCCACTTCCTGCCTGCCCCCCACCCACACTATAGATGGAATAAATGAATATGCAATACTCTACAACTAAAGATTTGACAGCCACCCATTAGAATGATTATGTAGTATAAAAATGTTGAGGGGTAGTACATTATTTCACTACATATGTGCTATATAAATTGTGAAGAGCTTTAAGAAATCCAGATTTACTTAAGCCCAGTTATGTAATTTCTGTACAAAAGTCTACTATGAGCTCTATCTTTGATTCACTCTGACAAATGACTCTTTTAGAATATGCTGAATGAATGCACAATTTTTAAGCTGTACATTGTTTCACTAAGACAAGGCTTAAAATAATACAAAGAACAAAATAATTTGCAAAATATATGAATGCTTTTATAACTCTCCCAGGAGGTAGAACACCACCTGTCCTTATTACTAAATCAGCAATGTTGAAATGCCAACACGTTTAGCTAGTTCAAAAGAAATACGATGTGTGTGTATGTGTGTATTTGTGGTGTGATGTGTGTGTTTCCAAATTTGTTATCACACATTCAAAACTAGAAACCTTTACTGAAAGGATCTCAGGTGAAAATTTTGCAGTATAAGAACCATATATCAGTAAAGGAAAATATAATCTGGGATTTGGAGCTCTTATTCTCATTGGTTGTTTGCTATTAACTATCACAACTTTTTCTTTTCATCTTCCCTATTAATAGAGATTAGTTGAAAGCAAGTGGTTTTCTCTTGATTTAGATTTCTGTTTCAAAAGTTTGGCTGGATTCGTAATTGATAAGTATCTATTTATTAAGAGGGTTAAAACTCCATGTTTATCATACATTTAAAATTTACATTATATAGTACATTATATTTTTATTTATAATAGAACTAGTAACATTCAACTTATTTAGATAGAAGTAGTTCAATTCTCCAAATAAAACCTTGCTTATGTTATTAATGACTTAACAGAATATTTTCTTTTCCTTTAGTTAATTATATTTTCTTAGCACCAGTTTTATAAATAGAGTAAGACACTCAAGGGAAAACACTGAGCTGGTACATAGTTGCTTCCTGGTTGTTAAAATCATTCACTCTTTGCACTTGTGAACCACAAAGCACCCACAGCTCAACAAATCCCAGCACAGCACATGCCGTATCATGTCTTATTGCTTTAACATAGTCCTCACATTCTACCCTCCCAATATAGCTAAACAGCTCAATATTGATGAGGATAGCAACAACTGACATCCTAGTCTATGGTATACAGTCCTGCCATTAAGAATATGCTATTACTATTTAAAGAATTCAAATGTATCTGAACTTGAGACCACTTGGGATGAATATTTTAGTTTGAGACCCAAAATGTTCTTCTGATATTGTCTCATGTAATTTTGTTCCAGAGTAGATATGTGATATAGCAAAATTTTCCCTGGGTTCTGCATTGGTTTAAACAGTGAGTGTACAATCTCTTCCTAGTTAAGCTACACATTTACATGGTGAGAGTGCCAATGAGTATGTTTCATCAGACATTCCTGGAAGCTGTCTGGCCAATAGGAGTGGTTTGAAACGGTTCCCTAATCACTGTTGAAATCACTGAGAGTACTGTCTGTCCACACTATGACAGACAAAAGCTGAAATGTATTAAACATAGCAATCCATCATCTTGCAGATGGAAAGCAGGAGCCAGGCCAGTTCAGAGGCAGGGACTACCCGCTGCTTAACAAAGGCCGGAGCCCTGACAGTTCAGTCCCTTCCTAGCTCCTCACTACCACCCCTCCATCTAAGATGAATGAATGTAATCACTGAGGGAGAAAGCCTGCTGAGGACCTCAAATTCAAACACTGTTACATTTAAAGTGCTGCCTTTTTTCCCCCTAATCAGAACTGTTGCTTCAACAATTTTCTCCAAATATTAAAAAATTGGTATTTACATAAACAAATGAATGAATAAATGGACTGTGGATTCAAGAAAGCATATCCTTGGAAAATAGTGCATTGGTATACCATTAAGTTTGGAGAGATAGCTTTAAAATAAAGTTCTCATTCCAACTCAGAAGAAGTTTTAAAAAATCACTCAATTAAGGGCAAGTTTACATTGTGTGAAGCAACTTAATAGTGATGTTCTCTTTGAATGGCCAGGGGATTATTATTTTTAAATAAGCACCAAATAGAAATGAAATGCTATTTGCTAAAGTTCAATTCATTTTGCATACTTGTTTCTAATAGGACATATGAGTCACAAAATAGCCAAAGGGACAGAAAGAACCCTCAACTGCTAACAGCACATTAACAAAGTATAGAAACGAAAGGCACTTTTCTTTGGATTTCAGCCTTGTCATTTCCAATTTTCTGCTCCTTGGACATGCTTGTATTCAAATTCTGGAACATCTATTCAGCATATCAATCCTAATTAGACAATCTGGGTCTGGAAAGGATGAGAGCTGGGTCATTTGCATAATTTAATCATAAATACTCAGTGATACATATTTCCAAATGCATTTGTACAATTATCTTTTCATCCTTGGGGCAATGGTATTAATATGATTAGGCAATATTTCTGGAAAAAACAGACAAGTATGCACTCTTTTTAACTGCAGCTTAGGGCGATATGAAAAATTAATTAATTTCTGAAGAAAATCAATTTCTCTACGTGACCACATTAGACATTGCTAAACCAAGACTCAGAAA
Organism: Cryptoprocta ferox; assembly: GCA_028646485.1. Lineage (NCBI taxonomy): Eukaryota > Metazoa > Chordata > Mammalia > Carnivora > Eupleridae > Cryptoprocta > Cryptoprocta ferox. The sequence continues at coordinate 99,345,892 of CM053574.1, forward strand.
CCTCTCTCAATCACTACATTTTATCAGGCCCTTCTAAATTCTGATTAGTATGTGAACAATTCAATAGAAAAACTAGTAATGTATCAAAAAGCATCTTAAATTTTGAAGAGATCTTTTTCTGTCTACTTTTCATTTCAGTATACTACCCTGCTTTACTTTAATGCATTGTTATTTAACCAGTCAATGAGAAGCCTGTGCTTTTGGTGTGAACTCATCTTGAGTGATCTTTTATTAATGTACATTAACCAATTTCAAGGACAATAGGGTAAGGTTACTTTTGAAATGCTTTTTCAAGAAATGGATTTATATTCATCTAAAATAATCTTAATTCACACAAGACTGTTCATTATGAAAACAATGAGATAAACTAAGTTGTCCCTAAAAGTACCATTGTTATAAGAAAAACACTGTAACACACTTAGCAGAGATATAAGAACCCAGGTGGCTAATCTGATTTTTTAAAAAGAGATTCCACTTTGTATGTTGATTAGTACAATAGAAAGAAATCACATTTGTAGTTTAAATGCACTATTCTTTTCTTTTCAATCAAATGAAAAAGTAGAAATTACTGCATGCAAATATTCAATATTCATTTAATTTGCATAAAGGTGCTTGAACAAATTTTTGATTCTAACAAGCTCATTTTTCATGCGTTTTGTCTTTCATCCTAATCTAGCATCTGTCATTCCTTTTTGAAGTTATTATCGGCCCAATTCCCTCTTGGACATGGTTGCTGGGTGACCGGTATCTTAGCACCCACTTTGACAGGAACAGATGTGAATCTGATCAAGAGATTTCCCAAGAGTACCTGAAATCACAAACAACTTTTGTGAAAAACAAACAGCATCCCTGTCATGGGCCCTCATTTAACCTACTCCCCAAAAGAAAGAGCTAAGAAGTTTACTCTAGATCAAATATACCATTTTTAATTTTATTTCCTAAACTTGGAACAAAATAAATTTTAAAATATTACATTTTCATGCTGTTAAAATTGGGGAAATCGATCTGAATCTCAACAGCTCACAAACTTGGTTTGTTCTGTTTGGGGCTAGATGCTTATAGGTAAATTTCATGACAAGTACTTATGTTTTCATGCACAATTTCACTAGAGTTTCTACAAAAAAAAAACAAGATTATTATGAGGATAATTTAGATAATATTTAAGAAGATGAAATTTAGTTTGGTGTTGGAAGGCTTTCTATATTATGATGTAGAATCTTGTACAATATTAAGGATTACTTTACTCATAGAGAATTGTCTAAAATATAAAAGTTCCATCTCATGCATTTTATGGCAAATTTTTTTCAGGTATTTTTGTTTGTTTGTTTTTGCAGTTCCTGCAGTGTACCATCAATCATTATTGGAAATGGAGCTGCAAAGTGCCACTAGAAGACAAAAAAGGTCACAGAAACTTCATATTATCACCATTATAAAAGTCAGAATAGGTTGGCTTTCCTGAACCAGATTCTTTTTTAGAACAGCATAATGTGGTTGGGTCATGTGATCTACCTCCTTTCCTTCCTTTCATCAGATTAAGAGAAAGTGAAGAGCAAGAGCCATGTTAAATCATCATCAAACTAGTTGGGTCAAACTTTCAAATTAAATATTTAATCAAATGTTGATATTTTATAAATATGGCATCAAAGTGATCCAAATAATTAATTTGGGAATATCCAAATAATTGATTAATTTTTTCAGCCTCATTCAAGTGTCAAGACAGTGCAGGAAAATGTTAGCTTACGGTGAAAGCAAGATTTTTTTTTTTTTTTGCCACCTAACAAACAGCCAATAAAAAAGAAAAAACAACATATGTTTAAAGCTCTAAATATTTTCTCCTTGATGATCTTGACTTATGACAGTAAGGAAAGTGGTATACTTTCCACTGGAAATTTCAATGTTTTTCCTCTACTCTAAGAATCAATTTGTTATAAGTATTGTTATTAGGAATTTTTATGTTTGGTTCTTGTAGGAAAATAACCAATTATCCAAATGGTTTTTTTCAATGTTAAGTGAAAAAAGAAGTGAAAAGTCTTTAAAATTGTTTTTAATTTTGAATTAGGAAAGGAACATGCTAACCTTGGTTCCAAAATCCTATCATGAAATGATTTAGTAATCATAATTGTAACAGCAGATATTTGAGTGGGGGTATAAATGTATGTGTGTTGTTTTATCTTTTTATAAAGTGTTGCTGTGTATGTAAGATTGAGAACAAGTCATTCTATATGGAGAATTCTGTAGTCTCATGATGGTCATTTAATACCATCATTTATAAGCAAAGAGACACTATAGCTTTACCCATTTACATTTGTTATTCATTTGTATATGTAGGATATAATATTTTGATATTACAGAAATTAAGCAAGCTATTATACACCTGTTGTGAACACCTGATTAACCTCAGTTTTCCAATGTAGGCCCAACCACATAACCAAAGTACATCCAACTAAACAGGAAGAGCTTTTATGTATCCAGTTTATCACTGACCACCTTCATTTGTTACTATTTGTGGCAAAAGCAGGCTTCAGGAAACCCTTTCATATAGTGCAACAAAAAGCAAAATAAGGAATATAACCTTTTAAAATGCAAGTCTAAGAAGATTAAATTTATTCATTAAAAATCCTTATTCTGAAATGTTATCACAGGGAACAACTCCCTAAAACAAGTTTCCTCCTCTCCTTGGGCTGACTCTTTAATGGAGGGAAATTAACAAAAAGTACAAAATAAGTGTCCAATTAAACAAATTTGTGTTGAAATTACTTATATCTAAGATGTATATTTAAAAAGTAGATATTTAGTTTTTAAAAGTTAACATCTTAATCCCATGTGAAAACTTGAAGAGCTGCAAAATTTTGATGACACTTTGGCTTACTGGTGAAGTATCACTTATGAATGATATTTTTAAAATTTCCTAAAATTACCTAGTTACTAAATTTGGTAGCCAAACAGGTGTTAACAGAAAGAAAAATCAAATTTGACCCAGAAGGCTCCAATATTAAGGTTTGAATTGGGATCAGTTCATTCCTTTCCCATGGGGTAACTTGTATAAATGTAATTCGATGGTTTCATAAAAGCAGGTCAAGTTTCTATCCCTGGGGGTCTTTTGGCAATTTGAAGCACAGAAGCACTGTTGCTGGCTACAAGTTCAAATCTGCATGTACTATCAATGGGGTGAAAAAAAAATCAGTGAACAGCAGACATATATTCATCTTGGATTATAATACGCACTTGTCAGAGAGTACTTATTGGGTAAGAATAAAGGTGTCGGAACTCACAAGTCATAAAATATTTTGAAATCATTTTTACTTACTTATAAATATATATGCCTCCCAGATAATGCAAAAAGTAGTATGAAATATGTTTCTTTTTAGATAACAAAATGCAAAAGTAAACTTTAATGTCCTTTTGCATAATGTGCAAGGTTTTTTTTAATTCCACAAGCTTTCTAGAAGAGGCAAAATTTTTTAAGTAGTCACTGTCTTTCCTACTTCACAAAAAAATGCATGCATTCCTGCACTTTTACCAATGATGTAATGACTTGACAAATGCCATGGAATGATTGAGAAAGTAATTGATTTCAATTTAACTGGACCTCTACCAGGTGTTTTCAAAGACAATTACAGTCCACTGCAAGAAGTGGTAATACACATCTTCTTATGTAGACCGGCAGATTAACCCATTGACCTCATTCCTAACTCATCTCATTGATGGCAAAGCTTTTAGAAGAGCAATCATTTTTTTAAGTTATGAAATTGTTTTCCTATCATTTATCCACTGATTTTAAAGGATATGCTTGCTCCAAAGTGCAAGCAGAAATGAAATAAACTAATAAAAGAAATGGAACAATGACATCAAGCACATTAAATGTTATTCTATAATGTACAGATTCTAGTATCTAATAGTTTAATATCGATTTCACACAAATAAGATAATTCTTGGACAAATATATTTTGTAGAGAATTAAAGGTACATTTTAGTTATCATAAACATAAAGGTATAGGAAAATTAAGTTAAGTTTTTAATTACTGTCTTACTAACAATATAACATTGTTTATTATAATTAATTTTAAAATATTTAAGTATAAATTATTTCTTTCATGCTAAAATCAATTCTAAACATATTTTCTATTATCATTCAGTACAGCAGAATTTCTTTTTCAGTGTTATTTTATATTTCACTAAATTGCAGAAGGCAAAATTAAAGTTAATTTTTGGTAAGTTGTTTATCCTCCAAGTTTATCCCACAAGTGTGTGTGTATGTGTGTATGTGTGTGTGTGTGCATGCACACATCTGTGCATGCACGTGTGCATTTGGGGGGGAGGGGGAGAAAAGATACAAATACACATATACATATATGTAAAAGTTTTTCTAATGAAGATATTATAATTATTTGAGCATAAAAACATACACTACAAATGGGCTACGGTTAATATAAACAAAGATATCCACTGCAAAGACTTCTAAAATACTGATAAAAATTTTACACCTGTTGCATACAGAAGCGTTTCTATCTTAGTTTAAAAGGTGTGACTGTTAATAGGACAATTAAAAGTGTTCTAAATTATTCATTTAAAACCCAGAGGCTGTTAAAATACATGTTGCCTAACTCAAGAAATAAGTATTATTTCCAAGATATTTTTAATAAAAAATAGGAATTAACATTTTTGGATATGTCAGTATATTTTTGCAGAGTTGTGATGGGTTCAAAGATTTGTTACACCTTCAGTGATTTGCTTTGTTCATATGTTAATATAGGGTTATGAATAATACAATCCATTTACTGTTGCTATTAAAAAATTTTCAGAATATAGTCAGTTTAAGATTTTAACAAAATACTTTGCTTGAGATGTGAATATAATAAAGTATTTCTTATTAACATATTCCAGAGATTTATTTTCATTATCTTTCCTTAAGAAATGACCAGCATCCCTTAAACTGAATTAGCAAGTATTTACTGCAAATGCTTCTATGTGTTTCCATAAAATAATTCCCTTTCAACTAGTACTCTTTCTTTCCTGAACACGTTTTGTTTGTCCTTGATGAAAAGTATTCTTTCTTTCCTGTTGTGACTGGAAAAGCAATCTAATTATTTAGAAACATTTGATACTATATCAATTCAAAGATAAGTTACATTGTGACTTTCTAATACTTTGTTTACCTCTCCATTCATTTATTCTAAGGAAAGGAAAACATTCCTTGATTCTTCAATGTTACTAACCAAAAGTAACCAATGTACTTAATTGCCTATTCCAGTATTGTTTTCGTGAAAATCATGCCTGAAAAGCATATTCAGTTTTTCTGCCACAAATATATACTACCTTCAAATTCTACTGCAGGATGGTTACAAGTCTACTTACATTAAATTACATTTATGTTCTTCAGATCATAGTAGTTTTGACTTCCTGCTAGAAACATGCAATGGATTCCAGGTATTATATTCATCTTATATAATCATATGTTCTAAATGCTTCAGCTAAGCTGTCTTCTTTTTAAATCATTGCTCTCTAAAACTTTTTTTAAAAAGCAAGTAGCTATTCAGTGTGTTGCTGTGCTGCGTAATATTAGACGATTCAATACACTTATAAGCACAAAAATATATGAGTAATTAAATAATGATATAGTGAGTTTTCCAGTTTAGTGAGGTTGTCTTTGACAACTTTCACTCAAGTCACGTACATTTAAACATGTAAAAGAATCCCAGCTTGATATCCTGGACCAGCTCCAAGTTAATTTGAATCAGAAAGCAACAGGGCCACACCTTTAACAAAATTCAGTCATTGGCCACTTCAACATCCAATTTAGAAAAATCTACAGATGAATTTGTTTAAATGGGAGAATTAGAATCCTCTTAGCATATAAAGTAAGTCCAAGTAAGAATACACCAGATACTTAAAATATACTTGGTTCAAGATCCCGGATTTTGGATTAAGTAGTGATCTGAGTCATCTCTATATGATTTTATATGTCTATATACCTGTATCTCTATCTCTATCATCTCTATCTCTAGCTATATATGACTACATACATAAAGGGGATGATTATATGCTATTTTATGTAACTAATTTTAATTCTATTATTACTTGAAAAACAGTAAAATTTCATTAATTGTCTAATTGCCTAATTTATATTGAATGGATAAAAATTCTGTTCATAGTCATTTGCACATTTAAATATAAAGTTAATCATGAACTGTATACACACACTCTTTAAAAATTCTTAGAAGCCTTCTCAAAGTAAATAGGTACATCAAAATAAAGTAACCCATGAGTTGATCTAATAATAACAAATTACTGGACCAAACATAAATATACTAATCTCGGTGCTCTTGTTTTCCAAAGAAATAATTTGGTAAACTAACCTCACTATCTGAATGAAGTAATTTCTGTACTGTGGCATATACAAAAAAGTACATATCAACAATTAAAAGTTATTTTCAAAGTCACTTACTGTAGCAAAAAAAAATTACTTTTGCCTGGAAATACTTCAGACAAATTGAGAAGAAGAAAAGTAAAGGAATTTGAGCACATGTGGGCTCACAGAACATCTGCTATGCCTGAAACACGTAAATGTGAAGATCAGGGCCTTTGATATAACTCAAAGCTGTTTTGGTGGGCTTTTAATTCAGGGCTTTCTTCATTAAGAAATAAATTACTGAACATAATAAATATAATGGAAAAGAGGTCCCTTAACGCAGTTTCAAAGCCTAAAAGTATAAACATAAATGCAGTCTTCGCTAGAATTTTTAGGCTGTAGAATTTAAACAGGAATACACATGTATGGACATATATATATATAAATACATATATATATATAAAACTGACCAATCACAATGTAGTAACTCAGTAGTTAAGAGAATGGCACATGCTGGTACATGGTAAGGTCATTCTATTTTTATATCAATTCAAATATAAAATGATAAACTTAATTTTAATTACATATTTCAATACCCAAATAGTTAATATCAACTTTTCTATATATTCCCTGTCATTTTCAAAGTCTATAACTTGATGTGAATTTTTTTTTTCTGGTGAACAATCTGAAAAAATTAAATTCTTGAAAGATAAAATTCAGGCCGACTTTAACTTTTTTAAAGAAACAAGTGACAAAAACCTTAAAATCAAAATATTTGGTGAAATCTAGAAGACTCACCTGTCCCTATTTAGAAGGCTTACTTCATATAATTTCTGCAAAGATTCAAAAGGAAACAGTTCACAACCTGTGAGAGTTGCATTTCTTACATTTTGCAATACATGGGTTCTATGTTGCTACTACAGTGCAATTTAAATGATTATTTTACTTGATTAACAAAGGCAATTGTATGAAACAATTTAGTAAAATAACTTGGAAAGAGAAAATAATACTAATTGATAGTCAAAGCACAAATTGTTCCTAAAATAACAACTACTTGGTTGCACATTAAGCTAATTTACAAATGCTACTTACATTCCAAAAACAAAACATCAAATGAGAAACAATAAAGCATATTATGTTTTCGCATGCTGGTGAATCACACATGGTAAATCACCAAAGAGAAGAGTGATTTATGCTCAAATCCAGCCAAGACTTTAATCAATATTGGGTGTCACATCTCAGGAGGTTGGGGGAGGTAGTGAGGCAAAAAGAGAGTGGCTAATATTGGTCTCAGTAATTTATATGCAACTTCTGTGAAATGTAGATTAAACAAACAAACAAAAAATAACAGCAGGTTTGGACTAATAAGATGAAGGTTCACAAAATCTGTGATACAAAGAATGTGATACAAAGAATTTTTGTAAGGGAACTCTGGAAAAAAAAAAGTCTGCTTATTTTACATAATGTTTGCAGCTTCACAAAATAAAATATCCTATGTGCAAATCAAATTAAGTGTCTCAGAGCATTAACTAATCATCTGTGGAGTTCAGAAAGTAAACCATCCTCGTAACTATGTGCACTCTTTACAATAATGACTATGTGTATTATTGGAGACTAACTCCAAGAAAAACAACAGGTTTGAAAAATATCCAAATAACTCAAGAATTTGTACTATGCTATATAATTTGATTGAACAAGGTAAATCCTAGGTTAGATTATTTTCAGGTTTTGTTTATATATTAGTTATCAACCTATACTTTGGTAACAGTTTAAACGTATACAGAAATAAGTGGCGGAACCAAACTTAAACTTTCATATTGTAGGCCTTACTCTTCTATAATTATGTCATATTCTTTAGGAAATGTTATAAAATGAAACATTAGGCTTTATAGGAGCCATTAATCGACTGTAAGACAAAAACTTCAAAAGCATAGTCTGTCTTCATTTGAAGTAATTTTTAATTTCTCTGTGCCAAGTATCATAATTATCTGTTAGAAGTGAATCTGTATTTGTGCTGAAACTTTCTATTACCAATGCAGAAGTGTTTAAGTCTGTGCCATTGAAAAACATGCAATGGGGGAAATGTTCAATAAATATAGACTGGTTCAGTTTGCCATCTTTATTAAAACTCCTGACAAAAAACAGAGCCAAGAATTGGAGAATATTTTATATTTCTTATACTAAAATTGCATCCATATATTACTACTGGACAAAAAATGACTTAAGAAGTCTCTCAATTTGCTGTCTAGGGATGGCATTGACTTTTAAGACAAAGGAATACTGTTTGTGAATATATCTATATGCATATAAAATGTCTGATAAAACCCACTGGAATCTATTTAAGTTAAAAACTCCACAATTCTAGGGCTACATAAGACCAAAATCACAATCTGGTTTGAAAGATCCTGAAACAAAATCTCCCTCTGGCAATATTCAAAAAAATAAACATTTTAGATAACACAATACAGCAGAGTCACTTTTTATCACCTGAATTCACAGAAAATTGAATCCTAACCCAAATCTCCAAACAAGCGACTGACTCAGACAAACAGAGCCTTGACCATGTACATAATTACTTTTCTTTTGTTGTTGTTGTGTAGTGGTTACCAGTTAATTAAGTGACCTCTGATGCACCAGCCAAGTTCATGCAACTAATGTTTGGTTTAAAAATATAATTGGAGGAAGCTGATCAAGGTCAGACTCTGTCCTTTGACAACTTTTAAATATATTTCCTTACATTTTCTCTCATTTTTGGACTCTTACTTTTAGCTTTACTATCAAGCAAGTGATAGTCTCTGTTTCATCTCCTTGTGGTGGTGACAGATGGCTTCAACATTTATTCTAGTTTTTATAGATAGCATACTGATGCAATAGCCCCAAGCAAAGTAAATCCACTCTAAGGTTTGTCACCAACTTACTGAGGCACTTTGAGCAAGTTCAGAACCTTTTTTCTCTTTGATATCATTTTGGTTTCTCAGATTCTCTGGTATCTAAATGCTATTAAGAGGCAGAATTAGATACATGTTCTGTAAAAAGATGAGAGTGCTAAGGTCTGATGTTTCCTGCACACCATGTATTATTTTATGTAGTTTGCCTTTTGCACACTTTGTCTTACCCTCTGCATAAATTATTCCTTTAGATAGTCTCTTAAATAGCCCAAGGAGAAAGAAACCAGAATGAAAGAAATCAATACGTCTAGGTGAATGAAAACGGATCTTAATAGCAAAGGCATAAACTGGACTTGAATGGAAAGAGTAATTTTAGTTTTGAAATTCAAGGTTCAAGTATTATAGGTATTGCTTTCAAAGTTAAGAAATAAGACAGTAACACTTGTAATTATCATTACAAATAATCATGTATTATAATGCAAACAATATGTTTTGGTGACAGGGAGTTCAATGATAAGTTTTCTATTTTTTTTTTTTTTTTTTAGTCAGTGCAGAGTTAAGAAAACCTAGGTAAAGCTCTCCAGTTACACATCTTCTAAGGTTAATGACTGCTGTATTTGCATGTATATAGGTTTGAGCAAGCCTTGTAGCTGATGAAAGATCAAAATGCAAGAGCAAATCAACAAACTAACCACATTTAACTTAAAAATAACCTGAAATTGAGTTTTAGAATGACACATGTAATTGTAAAATATTAAGACCAGGTGATTGAAATATAATCAGAGTATTGATGAAATATTTTTGAAGAGATATAACAGTTCTGTTGGATTTTACTTATCTCGTCTGTGAAAGTTTAAACTCCAGAGCTATTGTTAACCTCAGGGGGGAAAAATTAATTAAAACATTTTTGTTAATAATTTTAAGAATATTTCCCAACCACATAGTGAGGATTTCATTCCAAACACTAAGCAAAAATTCAGGGGAAAAAAATCAAGGGAATAATTGTAAGAGGTGTAACACTACCTGCTTTACATTGATTATAGCGTTGCAGTCAGTGAAAGAAGTTTTGCTTAGCAATTTTTTGTGTGTTATGTGAAATAGTCATTAATTATCTAGTACAGTATGTGCTGTAAGAAACACAAAGACATTTCAAGAGCAGAGTGGTTTGATTACTAAAGAGAAACACAGTAGCTATTCACCAATTTACTAGATAGGTAGACAATTTCATGACAATCAACTGGCTTCAAATTTTCAACTAGTATTCTTTCCAACAACTCTGTAACAATTTTCTGCCCTGATCTGAGTAGTTTTAACAATACATTGTTGGCAAATATTTTATCTTCTGGACGTCCGAGGACTCCAATTATCTCGGTAAATGACGTTTAGTGATCAAGATTACCCCTCAATCTTTACTGCCACCTGTCCATACTCTTGGGCACGCGCGCGCGCGCGTACACACATGCACGCGCTCTCAGCAGTCACCAAAAAATAATGGAAATGAAGGTTCAAAACCCAGACACACACCCAAGTCCCCATGCAAAGAATGGCAACCAAGGAAAAGAGTTTCTGTCTAGGTCAGAATAGGACACTTGCAGGGTTCGAGTTGGAGACAGTTTTCCTCTTACAGTCTTCCCCCCCGGGCACTAGCCAGAAGTCTTCCAAGGAAGTAATAGCTAGGGGCTTTTTCACCCCTGTTTCCTTCTGGTCTCGTCCTACCCCTCTTTCCTTCCCAGCTCAGTTTCCCTAGCTCTAATAGGGGACACACACCCTAAAAGAGCACAACTCTCTTCCTTCTCCTGGTCTTAAACTTATTTGGAGGGTATCGAAGTCCCCGCGCAAATTTTGCGCGCAGTTCCCACGCGCGCGCTTCTGGTATCCAACTTTCCCTACTCTCTTTCTCCTGGCATCTCAACTTTTCCATCTGCTTCGAACGGGGGACCTGGCGGAACTGTGAAAGCTGGTGGAAACAACATTTCCACCCCGAAACTGACAAGTTACCCCACTCCCGCCCCCTCTCGGTAGATCCTCCCCCAGTGAGCGTTCATTAGCATAAAACCGGTCGGGCCAGGCACCGGGTCCCCTGGCCTCCAGGGTTCGCGCGCTTTGCCGGGCTGTGGAAGCCACGGTACAGGGGATTCAGGTCTGCAGAACATCCCAGTGCAAATTCTTGCACCTGCTCATTGCGTGAGCTACTAACCTTAAAAAAAAAAAAAAAAAAAGGAAGAAAGAAAGAAAGAAAAAAGAAAAACAGTTTGGAGAGAGAGAGTGTGCGCTTCTGTCTTCCTTCCCCATCTCTCCAGCTCAGCTTCCAAGAGTCTCAGGCATCCCGTCACCTCCCCCTCCAGAAGGAAACCTGCTGGTTCCCCCGCATCTGCCCCGGGGCAAACGTACCCCTTTATCTCCTTTGCACAAGCTCACATGCGGACACACGCACACATGCGCGCACACACAGACCCCTCCCCTCAGCGGGCTTCCCCTCCGGGCTTTGGGGCAGAGCTCGCAGCGGGTCCCCCGGGATCGCTCCGGGCCTCTCGGCCTCGGAGGTCTTTTCCCTCCCGACCTCGAAAGGGCCCACGCCCGCAGCTTCCTTGCGGGCCCCTCACCCGGGGCGAGTCTTCCCGCTCCCGAACCCTGCGGGTCTGGGTCACGACCTCTCCCCGCCCCCGGGACGCCGCTCGGCGCCGCCGACCAGCCCCGCCGGTGCCCCCAGGCTCGCGGTGGAACCCGGGTCCGAGGGAGCACACACCCGGGCAGCCGTGCGGTGAGGGGTCCCCAGACGCCGGCGCTGCCCAGGCAGGGGGCCGGGGCTCCTGGAAATGCACGGTCCTCCTCCTTCCCGCCCCCTCCGCCCCAAGACTCGCGGTTCCAGCGTCCCACAGCAGCCAACCCCCTGCGCCCAGACGAGCAAGGTGGGGACCGGGCGGAAGAGCGAGATCTGGGCAGGGTGAGGTGCCAACTTCTCAGAGGGTCGGGAGCGGCTGGCGAGCCTCGAGGAAAGGGAGGAGAGGGCCGTGCTCTCCAGGGCGCGCGGCTCGCGGGCGCGCGGAGCTAGAGGCGCCAGGAAGGGAGCGAGGGAAGGGTGAGGAGGAGGCGGGAGGAAAGGGACCGCGGGCGGCCGAGGCCACCCTCCGCTCTTTACCTTGCGTTGGTGCAGTCATTGTAGAGGGTCTCGAAGTCCTTCCTGGAGATGAGTTTGCAGCGGTTCACTCCGGGCTGGATGGCGCCCAGTCCCCTCAGGATGCGAACCTGTTCCACATTGCACACCACCGGCGTGATCTCCAGCCGCTTCAGCTTGGTGTAGACCGTGTGCAAGCCCCCCACCAAGTGCTTCAGGAACAGGTCGAAAGCCTGGGGCAGGCAGATCAGCTCGCAGCCCTCCACCGTGAAGGAAGCCACTTTGGCCCCCCTCAGATCCACCATTTTGCACTCATTATTCTGAGGGGTGTTTTCCACTGGGGACGGGGTCGAGTACACGGGTTTCCCGGGGAGGGGGCCGCAGCTGCTGCTGCTACTGCTACTGCTGCTGCTGCTGCTGCTGCTACTGCTGCTGCTGCTACTGCTGCTGCTGCTGCTGCCGGTGCTCGCGTTGATGGGGGTGCTGGAGGCGCCGCCGCCGCCGCCGCCGCCGCTGCCGCCGCCGCCGCCGCCGCCGCTCGCGGTCGCCAGGCTGGGGTTGCAGTTGCTCCCGCCGCCGCCGCCGCCGCCGCCGCCTCCGTTGCCCGCGCCGCCGCCGCCGCCGCCGGTGGAGGTGACTGTGGCCGCCGCCGCCGCCGCCGCCGCCGCCGCCGCCGCCGCCGCCGCCGAAGCGATGGGCTCCGGCCGGAACAGAGTTGGCCCTGAGGACGCCGGGGGCCCGATGGACGGAGCCGGAGACGAGGTCGCCGAGGAGGTGGAGGTGGTGGTGCCGGAGGAGGAAGCAGACGTGGAGATCGGGGGTTGCGGGGGGACCAGCTGGGTCGGAGGGATCAAAGCCGCCGGCACTGCCATGGTCACATATAAGGGGAAAGCGAAGAAGGAGAAGCGAGGGGGAAAAGTTGCCACACACCCCGGGGAGGGGAAGGGGGAAAAGAAAGGGGGGAGAAGGAGCTGGGG
>CM053574.1:99359320-99421703 GCA_028646485.1 Cryptoprocta ferox
CCCCACAACGACAAGCACAACAACTCTAGGGGAGAACGAGAAGGAGAAAGGGGGGAAAAACAAGGAGGTGAGGGTAAGAAAGCGAGCGCAGGAGGGGCGAGCGCGAGAGAGGCGCGCTGGAGAGAAACGCACAAAAGTGTCCCGCAAGTCGAAATGCGAGTCCTCTCCGGGGGCTGGGATCGGGGGCTGGTTTGGGGGGGGGGGCGGGGGCGGGGAGGGTCGGCTGTTGTTGTGTGGGTCCCGCTCTAGCACAAAGTTAAGGATGAAGGTGAAAAGGAGGAGGTTTGAAGGACTTGGGTTCTCCCTGGCAAGTACATTGATCAAAGATTGAGAGGGGAATGACAGAGAGAAAATGAGCTGAAAAGTGCAGGCTGCCGGCTGGACGAGTTGTTGTTGTCACACGGTGCAGAGGGGAGGAGCTCCGGAAACTTGAAATACCCTTTGAAGCCGCAAAAACCTCACTCACTAGTATTAACCCAAATTATCCAACCAGGAACTCGGAGCAGAGACTCCGAGAGCGCGAGACGCGGAGGGAAAGCGAGTGAGCGAGAAAAGGAGGGGAGGGGGGGGAGGAAGAGGAAGAAACTATGCGAGGGACGGAGAGGAAAAGCCGGGGACGCAGAAGTGGCGGTCGGAAAAGGAGAGGGAGACGATTTACTTCTCTTCTTCTACCACCGTTAGGTTGCATGTCTAATATTCCACTTCGTCCGCGACGACTCGTAATTTTTTTTTCTTTCCCATAACCTTGTAAGCGATTGCCTGCCAACTTAAAAGAGGAGCCAGAGCGCTCCGAGCTCTCCTTCAAGGATTTAGGATTGATCTCGGCTCGTTAGGGCAGTAAGATATAAATGAAAACACATCCCTTCACTTCACGATTAGTAAGAAATTATTTTCAGGAAGCTTCACATGTAAGCAAAGCCTATGTATGATGCAGCCGATTGTTTTACTCTCTCTGTTAAATTATTTATTAGGGTAAAGAGAGTGAAAATTCCAGGACAGTTTTCAATTGTGGGGGGAAAGTCAGTCTGAAGTCACTTAAGGATAATGGAATCCTCTGTATTTAGTTTCTTATTTCCTGATAGGTTATGGAAAGAAAGAAATGTTTGCCATGATGTGGATCGTTCAGAATAACTTCACTCTCACCCCAAAGAGATGTCAGAAATGCTAATTTTACCTAGAGACTTTGAAGAAATCAGGCACCCTTGAAGATGTAGAAAGGGGAAAACAAGAAAACACTGATTTTCTTACCTAAAACTCCATAATTAATTCACCTGTCTTGCATAGAAAATAGCTATCCTCACGTCCTTTAAGACCCAAGGCTAATTGCCAGTGTGTTGTAGGAATCACACATTATTTTCTTTCATATTTGAGAAGTTTCTGTGTATTGGGGGAAAGTCCTTTTCAGTTTGTCATCGCAAATGTGTTTTGTAAATAATGAAAGGAACAAAACAAGCTCACTGGTTGACTTGTAATGGCAGAAAGGGTAGCTATGCTTAAAAACATGAGGCTGAGTTTAGACTGAGTCCTTTCCTCTTTGCCTTCCTCTCTCCTCTTCCCTTTCTAACTTGTTGCATGGAGGTATTTTTTTCTTTTCAAGGATTTTGCCCAACCTATGATCTGAGCATAGGTCAAGTTTGTTCTCTGTTTATACCTCTAGGAAACTCAAATAATTAGGCTTTAAACCTGTCTATGCAGGTTTATTAACTTCACAAGGCAGAAACAATGCTTCAGCATTAGGTAGAGTTAAAAAATAAACTATTAGCATCAGGTTCCCAGGGTTCGGAAATTTCATAATGAAATTCTGCCATTTGGGTGCTGAAATGATGATCACATTTCTCTTTGTCATTTGGTTTAATCCTTTAAACTTTTTGATGTTTCGTGTCAAAAGGCACAGGAAATATCTACAGAGAAATATGGCACCATTGACTAATTTGTCTAAGTTTATGCTAAACTTTTTGGGGCACAGCAGTGATATCTGGAGGCTTTCCTGGGTCATAAGAATTCAGAAAATTGATTGTTGCTAAAAAGTAGATAAACTTCTGCAAAGATAACTGGAGTTTACACAGTTGTTTGGCCTAATTAGCCAATACATTTTAATATATTCAGAAATAATTTATATTACTTTTCACTCCTTTCAATCCTCAAAAATAGGGATTCGATAGTATATCACATACATCAAAACACCACGTTAAGTGTTTCCACATGTTTTGGAAAATACTACCTTTTTTAAAAATGCCAAAGTACTGTATTAATGAGTGGAGGAAGAGAAGAAGATATTGAGCTCTGAAAAACTAATTTTATTTTGGAATTGCATGCACAACTTTAATAACTCTGATATAGTTTAAAACGCTAAACTACAGTTTCCTCATTTTAACTTCTAGATCCAGTTATGGGGGAAAAAAATTAGAATTAAGTGCTGAGAATCTGCCCTTACCATTCTCATTTCTCACATTTCCTTAAACTGCCACTCACCCAGTACCTGCCATATTCCGAAGCCACAGGCAGGAAGTAATAATAGCTGACCAAGCCATAATCCCACCCAGCTTTGAAGCAAACTCCAAATTTTCTGCAGGGAATCCTGTGCCTCCCAGCACGTGCTCCGTTCAGAGGTAGGGCTTGGAGCATTTACCCCCACCTGAATGGGAGCTCCCCCCCCCCCCCCCACACACACACACACCTCCGGTCTCTAAACCGTTTCTGGGAACTACCACATGCCCCTTTGATCAAACAATAGGATTAGAAAAAGCATCTAATGCAAATTAAAATATGTAGGGGAAAAAAAGCTTCAAATATTTTAGATTTAAGATTCTTCTTTCTTTTTCTTTTCTTTCTTACTTCCTTTTTCTTTCTTTCTTTTTAGAAATGTTACCAATGATTAAGGCAAATAGTATTTAGCAACAGCAGATAAATCAAATCCACAGAGATTTCAAATTCTCACTCTTTCTACTGCATCTTTAGCTTTCAAAGCTTTTGTCTTGTTTGTTTATTGTTTTCCATCCTTGGCTGTTTCAGGCCCTCTCCCTCCATCTCATCTTTTCCAACCTGCGCTGAATTTGCATAAGCACAACTCAAAGTACTGTAACTGATATTAGAAAATTCTCCCTGTGTTTTGTGAAGACGTATTGTGCTGAAATCAATAAGACTGTTTAAAATTCAAAGACCTGCAAATCGTTCTGTTTGTCCTTTGATAGGGCCTGTGCTGATTAAAATGCTACCAAGAAAGCTTAATTGCTGCACTAATTAAGAAGTCTTTAATTTCTTTCCTAGGATGTCGTTTGAAGCTGAGCTTGTACCAGTTCAGGGAAGGTATTTTCTTCCCTCCCTCTGCCCCCTCCTGGCCCCTCCCCTCTCCTCCCCGCTCCTCTCGTGCCCTGCGACGACATCCCAATGAATGGGAACTAATAGAGAGAGTGGTCTCAGGTCTCACCATCTATTACTTAACAAAAATCGACACAGGATACAGAGTTCAGTGCAGTATGAAATGCAGTTTTCAGAAGAGCTGTAAGGTTGCAGGAGACAGTGAGGAAATACAGAGTAGCTGTTGCAGCTAAAGTCCCGGTGAATACCTGGATGAGCTCCATGATGAGGGCATCCTATTTGGTTAAAAGGGGGCAGTGACAAGGAAATGCTTCTACTGAAACAGGGAAAGATAAAAAATATATATATTTTCCAAACCTGTGGTTTAAAAAAAGAAGAATAAATCTGTAGAAAGGAGGATTTATAGTTGGGATTTGGTAAGTATCATTTTATTTTATGAGTATAAAATCATGAATTCTATGGGGATTTATTTTTGACCCTTTTTATAACCCAAGGTGGCATAGCACTGTATTACAGCCTTTGCATCCTTTTCTATTGACCTATTTTATTCACTGATTTCTCAAGTGGGGAAACTGACTAAATGATTTCACAAAGCTTTCTCTGTAATCAATAGTCATTTTTTAGGTTTATTCATGCTGCATTATAATTCTGGTAAATGACTGCAAAGCAGAAGATTGTAAGAAAGATACAAATATTGACAAAGCCAGGATAAGTCATCTCTTTAAATCTTCAGAGCTTCAATATAGCAATTGATATAGTTATTTGAAAGATAAAGATTGAAAATGCATATTTCATGGAATATAAAAAACAAATTACTGGATAACTTAAAGATAACACATATCTGCATATGTTTCTGGTATATCTCAAAATTTCCTGAAAGCTTTGAGTATCCTCCTTTTCTAGCATCACTAAGTGAAACAGAAACAATTTGGGCATATGCACAAAGGAAACAAGAAAAGGTTCATTACCATTTTTTTTTCTTCAAGTTTTCCCCAAGTTCTATTAGAAGCAGGCACAGAAAAATACAGATATATACTTCAGACATACTGAATTCCTTTCAGTGACAGGACAAGGAGATAACATGCTTAATAGATTCAAAGGGAGATTTACCATTCCGAGCACGACGTCACTCTAATTATGTTTACTCTAATTGAAAGCAAGGTTTTTTGGAATCTGAAATTACTTTCAGAATTTTTTTTTAAATAATGCAAGTGGATCAAATGTTGATCACAAGCATTTCAATCTTTCAAAATGTATTGGAAAATTAAATGAAAAGTGGAGTTTGGTACAAACAATGCCCCAGGGCAAAAAACAACTAACACTAGATTTTTCAGTCCAGCCATAACACAAATCAATTTGAGCACACTTCTATGGCCAGACTGCCAGATTGTTATGACTGCTAATTCACTCAATCAAAGAGTGCATTAGCACACCCGGCACAAATAGCTTTAACAATAGAGTGCACTTCTGAACAATTCTAAGATATATCACAACGGAGAAGTAAAGAGGAAGATCATTTTTACATCTGCATATTTACTAATGGACCTGTTTCCTTAGTAGGAAAAAAAAAAACTGAGATAAACTTCAGGCAGAGGTTTATTTAAGAGCTCTCCAAGTTTGGCAAATCCAGGAAGGTATCAGGGTACCAGTAGTTGAGAGACTTTGTTAAACATTTCTCAGGAGAGAGTCCAAAATTGATGTTTGCACTTCAGTAGTAAATCATTGAAGATGGAGAAATTATGCCAAGTAACTCTCTCAAGCCTTTTTAACTTAGACACCCGCCCTCACCAATCAGCTCAGCAGATACACTTTGACTGCCTTAAGCACAGACTTCTCTGCCGCTACACTTTCTGCCTCTGCCTTCCCCACTTAGGGTTCCAACTTCTGGCTTGTAGTGACTCTCACTTCCTCAGTCTCCCCCTCTTTTCCAATTCCCTGCCTCCCCTCAAGAACGAGGAATAAGACTTTTATCTCCCGGATACACTCTCTAATCAGGCGCAGAGAGCTTGGTGATAAATTACCCGAAGGACAGAAGGTGGGGAGCTGAAGGTGAACACACTATAACTTGAAGCACTCAAACTTTACATTACAAACTTCCGTTCTTAATAAAGAAGTGGTTTAAATGGTTATAAATAACTTTGACCTGTTTTACAGCATGGAAATGCATGGACTGTACGTATGCTTACTGAATGCATGTAGTAATGATCTATTCATATTCTTGTTTGCATAGATCTCAGAGCCAAATGGCAGGATTTGTACCACTGTACCTCTCTCCCTAAACTTCTCTCCTCACCTCCTTCTCTCCTGGTTCAGAATGAAGGTGACATGTAGCCAAAAATACTTTGCTGGTTATGGAGTATATTTTAAGAAATCTCTAAACCCATGCCAGGGGAGAGAGAGAGTAATGGCAAAGAGAAGAATAGTTACAAAGAAAAAAAAACCATCATAGATAGGATTGTTTTCCTGACTCCAAACTACATCATTTCCATGACAGCCAGTCAACTGTCCCTGATAATTTAGTTATACTTGTCCATCACTCCTTACTTCCAGTGTAAGTGTCCTAATTCCATCTCTGGGTTGGTATTGAGTTGCACAGCCAAATATCCGATAAAAAAAAAAACAAACAAACACAGTGAGATCATTTTAGAGTTGAATTGAAAAGGAAGCAGCAACAAGAATAATATAAATTGAGATTAATTCCCTTCATCTCTTAAATCAGGCCATTGTTGAGGGGAAGAGCATACCGGATTGAAGTAAGGTCAAAAAGTCAGGCAGACATTTAAATCCTTAGTTCTCTGGTAAATATTCTACCTTCAATTGTACCTTTTAATATGAGGCATTTTCTAATTGTCATACTTCTTTTTCTTTAAATAACCCCAACTCATTTTCCTCTAAAGAAGATCAATATTAAAACCTATGAATTGCTTACGGGATACCTAGCTGGGAATGAGGGTGGGAAGAAGGTTTATGTAGTATAAATGCGTGTTCAGTATGAAAATCTAAATTGTTGCATAGTTTTGTAATGTTAGGAGAAATGCATTAAACTTGATTTTAAAAGTTTATGTGGATTGCTTTTTTGTTTGGTTTTAATTTATAATCTTCGTCCTTTTTTCTTCTTTGCTCTATTAAGTAAAAGAAGAGGTCATTGTCTAACAAATAGCCTGTAAAAACTGTTCTATTTGAAGTCAGAAATTTCAAGGATTGTTAGAAAAGAATAAACTGTTTATTTATTTATTGCCCTTCAGAACAAAGAGTTTTTTTAAAGTTGAAAGAATAACAATTGCCACCTTCCAGCCGGAGATCTTGTATGTCAAGTTTCAGCCCAGAGCAAATTTTTACAACAAGTTATAAACCCCCTGTAACAGAGGGTTTATTATAATGGAAGTGCTGACACAACCTTAACTATAGCGTTGTAAACGGCTATGCTATAATATCCATTAAGCAGAAAGAAAAATAAGCTGGCTGATCAATAATTTATACAAAGAGTACCAACTGCAGACATAATAACTGTAATGTTTGCAAAGCAATCTCTCTGCTCTCCAGGCTTAACAGTAAACGCAAACTAGCAACGCTGTTAATTTCCAGCTCCTACAGATAAGAATACAAACAAATTACTTAAAATTATATTTTGCTCAACATTTAGCATGCCTCGATGGGATAAAATAAAATTTAATTATGATGCAACTTGTGCCGGATGCAAAGCTGTTTTGTTTTCCAGCACATTTTATTATGAAAGGACATTCATTTGGAACATCAATTATGGGGAAATAGTATGTTTCAATGAGTTGACTTGGGTCAGGCAGGCTCTTCTAAGAGTTATTCAGACATGGAAACAGATTGACACTGTTAAACTTCAAAGAAAGTTACAGGGCTTTACAGAGCCACAACCTGAAATACAATACTGCAAGCTCTGATCCGAGTCAACTGTCAGTAAAAACACACCTTGTCATTAGAGTTCATGGGAAAAAAGACGCTGGCTTGGAAAATGTGGCCATCATTAGCATCCAGTGATTCTTGGAGTGCTCAATTAACGGTAAGCCTCATTTGCATGGAAGCAAGATGTGTCGTTGCTACCTAATAAATGTGGATCATAAAATGTGAGCATTATTTTTCTTTTCTGGAAAAATTTTTAAAATAGATTTTCGTAGATATCCATATTTGTTACCGCTTTGCTTTGTATACTGCCCACATGTGTGGCGTGTGTCATTTTGATATTTTCGTTCTTGTAGATGGCTTTAAAAGCAGGAAAAGATATGAGAGGTGTAAAAGAAGGGAATAGAAGAATTGAAGGATCCCAAAACGCCCACTATGCACCTACTCAAGGTTGAACCAGATTGTACATTTCTAAGGTTCACATCTCCATCCGTCTTTTTTGTCTGTTCATTTCCTGGGGGGGGTGTGGAACCCAGTAGAACGAAGAGACATTGCTATCAGAGTTGTAAAATGGTGTATTACCCTGTGAGCAATTGCACTTGGAAAGGAACCAGTAATTTATATGAGAAGTGTTTAAGATTGCCTGCTCACCCAGTGATCCATGCCAGGTCAGTTCCAGTAATGCCAGAAAACAAAAGGAGGTGCACATCACTGGGAAAAGAGACACCTCATATGCCTTAAGAGCTTGTGAAGGGGAGCACTAAAATGCCATTTTCTCAAATGAACTGGTCATTACCATTTAAAATCCTGAGGGGCTGTGGGACTGGGGAGGAGAGAAAGAATTTTTCTTTTGATTTAACAGGGCTCTGAAGTACTAGTTATAAGGGGGAGGTGTTTTGTTGTGATTGTCTCAGCCCTATGCTTTAGGAAAGGTTAAAGCCTGAAACAAAGGTGCGTTTTTTAATAATGGAATGGAAAAGGATGAACACAATTCCTCTGAGAGTGTACTTGGCCCATTTTTAAACTTAGAATTGAACTGTTTTAAGGATTACCAGTACAAATAGTAATACAACCCTCCACTAGTAATGTCTATGCCAGGCTCTAAGTTGTTCAATTTTTCCTCAAATAGATTTTCCCAGATCAACCCTTCACTCCACTGGTTTTCAGGAGAGAACTGTAGATACTGGCATGATGTTATATAAGAAACCACTTCCTAAGAATTCTTCACAGGTCTCTTTATTCTTGTTTAACATAATCAAAGCACAGGCTCTGAGCAGTATACTGGCATTGCGGGATAGATTGCATCTCTGCCGTCCTCAGGCACATGCTTTCCCTACCGACTGTAAAGTTGTTTTAGTTTTTCAACCAGAGTTCAGTCCAGTCACATGTCCAGCATCTCTTCACTTGTGTATTTAGAGAAGGAACTAAAGAGAAAGATCATTTCCTATGTAAGTCAGAATTTATAATTTACTGATTGGCTGAAGGTTCAGCATATCCAGGAATCTTTGCAGATTTGTCCGTGTGTATTGTAACTTTCATGTACTTTGATGGATAGGGCAATTATCTTATGCTTTCACACTTGTTGATATGTTTCTCTTCAGGTGGTCTCCAGTCATTTCTATTCCTTTTGAATAGCTAGGATAACACTCAGCACTTGCTAGGTGATCAGTAAAGGTCAGCTGGGTAATTAAAACTCCTTCTATATTATCCACTCATTTCCTGTGTCCCCAAATTGTGTAGACTGCTCATTCCTTAAGTCATATATCATATGATTCATAACAGGATATTGAAGACTAACAATTTTAGATATGTTCCTTTCTGTTCTAATATACAATTAATTTAGGACAAATTCTTGAGGCAAAGATCCAGAGATGCTAGATGAAATAGCTAGTAAAGAGAATCTTAGACCTATAACTAAGGCTTGTATCTGGGACCTATACAGAAAAAAATCTTTTCTTAATCATCCGAGAAGTCATTGGGAGTCTTCACCAAGAATGGAGTGTAAGCGGTAGTGTACTCTGACGGGCTGCTACAGACCATGAGGGAATGCAGGTTCGTATGTGAAAGTCTATCTCTCAAATGTGAGTAAGCAGAGGTGTATGCCATAATTTGTATACTTTACAAATTTTACTTTAATGCTGCCATCACCTTAATGTACATAATCGTCTCTAATAACACAAAGCACATTTACTTTTGTGTACCGATGGTATGCTGGTTGCTGAAGATGTAAAGAAGACAAAGGTATTCATCCTGATTAGAGTTCATATACATTATCTCTGTTCAGTCTTATTCCTGTAACATCACTGAAATTTTGTATTAGGGGAGCCTGGAAGATCATCTAATCCTAGAACTGCAGGTCTTGTTCCTGCATAGGAACAACATATGATTCCTGCCATAATCACAAATGATTCTCAGATCCCTCCCTGGGAGCTTAGAGACACTGTGAGAAACCTCCCCAGTGTAGGATGGTAGGGAGCCTCTCACTACCCATCCATTTGACTCATCCTTATACATCTTTTCTGACCTTACAAGAAAGGAAACTGACATATTTTGTTAAAATATGAGAACTTGCCTTTATACTCGCAGCTAGTTGAGGCTTAGGCCAGGAATTAGACTCAAGGCCTCCATGAGCTTTTGCTACCACCAACTATTCTCGAAGGAAACCTTTCTGAGGTAAGCGGAGGAAATACATTTTTATCGCTTCCTATATAAGGGGACTGAAAACATAATAGACTGACATAGTTAGATCTGGCCTCATGGTTCTCTGCCTGTTTCTACCACTGTTTAATGAATTTCCATACGCTCTAACAGAGCGACTGATGTGTTCTCACTTGCTGCATAGATGTATGCACTCACATGCTACAAGGTTGCACAATGAGGATGGAGAATCATGACCAAGAGTTGGGGAAATACTGTTATTTCAGGGATAAGATTTTGAAATCATGAGACATACTTAACTATTATATGATGTTAACAAGTTAGTCAAAGTGCAAAGACCCTGAGGTTCCTTGACTTTTGTTCCTTTGATTAAAACATGGCAGCATCTACCAGTGAAAGGCATTTGTTGAAGTGCTTTGCAAAATCAGGCATGAAACCAGCAGTTGATTGTGTAAACACATTACTTTTCTGTGGTCTCTTACCAGCCTTAGTTTGCTTTTCCATAGAGGACTATCCAGCCTCTTTCTCCTATCCTTTTTCATCCTGATTTCAAGAAAGGCCACTCTCCTCTACTTGTTTTCCAAGAGGTGATTCAGGGATCACTCACAGCTATTCCCAACAGAGCAACAGCACAGCCCTCCTGCTGCCCCATTTAAATTGTCTGAACTGCGTGGCTTTTTCATTTACTCTCCCTTTAGAGTGAGACTGCAAAGTAGAGAAGACTTGAATGGCCCTGTATCTTCAAAGAAGCGCCTTGAGCTCTGGAATGCAACAAAGTGGGAGAAACGACTGAACACCAGGAAATGTCAACAATGAGGCTGGAATGCCTGGGCAGGTGGATTGGGGCCTTACCCTAGGCATTCTGTAGGACAAGGCAACCCACTCAGCCGAACAAGAAAATGGGTCTTTTTCCCACAGAAACAAATTTGACTGATTTTGAAACACACTGATAACAACAAATGCATAAATTTTAGCAGATGCTTAGCAGCCAGTACTTTGTTATATTTCTATGTAAGTGATTTGATTGACACGTTGATGATAGTTATTAGTAAAGAAGAATAAAAATTTCCGATACTCTGAACATTTTGGTCCTAATAGGAAGCTTTAGGCCTTGACTGAATAAATCATTAAAAAAGACGTAAGATCAAACCAAGCTTAATAGCTAAAATGCATTTACACTTATTTGTAATCTATTTAAAGTTGTACTTAAAGGAAAGTAAAAATTTTCCCAAATCCCATTTGTCAGTAGTAGCATTTGGAAGCTTGATTACTTCTAAACACTGAATATGAATTAATAATCTGTAATTGATAAGCTTCATTGTAAATATAATATATTTTAGATGGCACATCCAGTAACTTAAAAAATGGTGTTTTATATTGAAAATGTAAAGTGATAAACTCATGTCTTCAATGTTGCTTTTTGTATTAATATTCAGGAATTATCATTATCAGTTTCTTGGCCAAAATGTTCTAATAAATCCAATTGCTTATTGAATATCCAAACAGAAAATCTCCTAATCAAGAACTGTCCAAAGTAAATATGCAAAGTGTTATTTATATATATTCGATTTATGTACATTACTATTACTACCTATTATGAGACATAAGGCATTCAAAATTAACGTCAAAGTGTTGTGCATTTGAAGTCCTGTAGTTGTATACAGCACTTATTCTGAACATGTTTTAAAAGAATACTTTCTATGAAAATATATTTTTATAGTTTGATAATTATTTTAATAATAAGATTACTAAAATAGCTTTTTATAGTTCAGCTACACAGAAATAGTTTCAAGGAATTGCTTTATACACACACACACACACACACATGCTTGTTTTCAGAATTTTCTAAATAGCAATTATTTTCTTTATTTTTATAGTCTATAATCCATGGTATTTTTGGTATCCAAAAAATACTTACTTTTGGTTTCTACTTACTTAATTTTAGTCTAAAATCACTCGCTAATCATAACAACACAGCAGAAGTTTGTTTTGTAAACAGTTTACTTTATTATCAGCCTTTGTTTTCTGATACAATGCTTTAAAAATATCCTCTGTTGTATAAAGGACATTGTTGCAAAAAGGCAGCTCAAAACTTGTCCTTCCCTTCCTTTCATTGATCTGTTGCCTCTTAGGTAATATGAACAGCTGTCTCCAGCTCACCCACAAGCGAGCTGAACATAATAATAAGGTAGTGTTACTGGCCTGCATCCACGAATGATTATGCAGAGGGTGCCAGTTCTTTTCTACTAAAGATAAGGTAACAAAGATACCATAGAGAAGAGAACTGGTTAGCAAAAGCAAAGGAGTGCTCCTGACTATTAAGGTTTAGTTATTTGTCTGCTAACCACTGAGTTTCTCTTTCAGTTGGGTTTCCAATAAGGTGAAGGTGCCCTCTGTAGGAGGCTCCCAGTAAATGCTGCTGCTTTATATTTGGGTGACAACATACAAGTTTTCCCCCCTTTCCAATTTACAAACAAACAAACAAACAAATAAACAAATACACAGTACTCTGTACTAACACAAGTTTGAACTCTTTATAAATCCTAGAGGGAAATTAATATAAAGTCCATAATCAGCCATATAAATCTAGTGCCTTTTCAAAGGAAAGAAATTCAACACGGAGAAAGCTGTTACAGCACATTGGTGTTTGATACTTACTGACATTGTGGTATGTAATAGGATGGGTATTCTAAATTGAGAAATGTTGTTGAAAGCAGAAAGACAGAAGGTCTTGGCATAGTTCAGTGAAAAGTGGATCTAAACAGTAGAATCCACATGCAGAGAGACATATTCACCACCTAATAAATATACCTCCCCAAAAGGTCTTCTTATCTTCCCTTCTTATAAAGGTTACCATAATGCAGATTCATTATCAGTCCCACTGGGTAGCATATAGCTTGGTAAGAAATTGCTTTTGTTAGCATGCTCATGGAAAGAGATTAGCTATTTCACCAGATCTCCTGGGGCTATTTGAAATTTTGGGAATTCTCTCTGTAATTTAAAATGGAAGTTAAAGCCACTGTGAATAGACTAGGGAAAATCTCACAAATTACACCTCTCCATCTGGAAGTTTCTTCATCATTCATTGCAAAAGTACAAGCTGAAATCACATTTGTTACAGGCAGGAGAGATTTCATCAGTGATGATGCAATTATATGTAAATTAATATTTTAATAATTAAGCATTTTGGTTACAAAGAAGAATCTAAAATGTAAATGCTTGATTGGGTTTGGTGTTAAGTTTTGGTCTTTATTGACTTTGCATATTACTTAGAGTTTATCGCTGATGCCCTCTATTTTCATTTTTTGTATTATGATTTTAACTTCTGTGGAATGTGTGTAGGAGTCTAGAATCACCTGTATTGCATGTTAGGGGATGACCAGCAGACCTGGGAGCATAAGAGAAAGGAATAACTGCCTCCTCATACCTATTTGTCTACTTTGGTACCTCGATATCTGTTCAAATATCCCTTCTCTGTGAATCTGTGTTCCCATAGCATGGGGTACATGACTCAACTACAACAACATTTGTGGAGCAATTACTATACATCAGGCACTGTGTTAAAGGCCTTATATAGAAATATCTCATTTAATCCTCCTAACATACGAGAAAGACAGGCAATTATTATCCCAAAACATATATGAAGAAACTGAGGCTTGAGAGGCTAAATTATAGTCTCTCCCAGGGTCTGCTTTCTTCTCCACTATGATACACTCCTTTTTGATCTCACTTATTTGACCAACTATCTTTTACATGCTCAACTTATCTGTGTCCCTGTCTTCCTAACACACCTGCCTACTGAATCCCTAACCCAGGACTAATGTAGCAATCTGCTATCCCTCTGGATGACTGAGCATTGCTAAAGACTGTGCCATCGCTATGCAGATTGGTATCCTTAATTATTCATGACTCCTAGTTACAAGCTTTAAATTTAAGCCAGTTTATCTGGAAAGGGTGCTAAATAAGTTCATATAATCACATTAATAGGAAGTCATGGCTCTAGTTAGTCTTAGTGATAACTGCAACCAGAGATTCAAACATCTCCGTATGTATGTTAGCTCTGATCTCTGAAGACACATTTTCCTGGATGCCTTCCTCTAGTTTCTTGGTCTAGATTCTTTCACACAGGTGGATTCATGGTGCCTAGCAGGAACCATGCTCCGTGCATCTAACTCTACCATCAGAGATGGATTGAGATTAGCTTTCTTGATACACAAGATCTGAAATCCAAGAAAAGGCTCTGATTGGGTCACCTTGGGACTTGTATACATTTCTGGGTGAAGAAACCTGTCAAGGGCAGTATTAAGTAGTGATTAAGAAATGTGTGGTTGTAGGGGGCACCTGGGATTTAAAGCCTGGTCTGTGTGTGACCAGGGACAAATTTACATCCTTGTGCCTTGATTTCTTTATCTCCAAGAAAGGAGAAAATAATTGTATCCACTTCATTGCATTGTAATGGTGATTAAATAAGTTAATACAAAAGAATTTGAATAGTTCCTGCTTCCGAATATACTAGCTACCACTGATCATTCAGACCTTAAGATTGGTTCAGGTTGACATGGATATCCATTCACAAATCAAACACAGTAGCCAATGAGGCAGAACCATTTAGCATTGAAGTTAACATCTGAGGGGTATGTTTAGTTGGGCTAAGACATTTCCTAGAAGGGGGAGACATTTCTAGATAAAAAGTTGAGGAGTGCTTGCCAAATCACCAGATACTTCCTATAGAATCATGAAAAAAAAGTGTTCTTCTTTACCAATAGAGAACGATTCAGCTATCTGTTTTCCCCTCCTCCTCAGTGATAATTCTAAAATTTCCTCAAATGCCAGATATACCTAACTCCTCATGTACTAGATCTATATTCTGTAATGATAGTCCTATTGCAATAGGAAATTTAAGATCACCAAGTTCTTGCTGGGACCATTGCTAGAGGCTCCTAGCTGACTCTCTTTCCCAGTCTTGCCCTTCATCCATTCACATTATTTCCAGATCCCCATGGGAATATGAGTGTACTGTCTTCAATATAAGTCTGGTCCAGTGGCACATATACTTAAACTCTTCAATGGCACCACTTCACCATCAGAATGAAGTCCAAGGTAGAGCATGACCTAGAGGAGCTGTTGTAACTCTCCTGTGTTGTATTTTAATACTCTTGGGTATAATTTTTATTTTAAAAAGTCTAAAGTGCTAAATTTATAAATTAAATTATGCTACTCTTGTGATGAAAGTACTTCAATTTTTTTCTCATTAGGTACTGGACCGCATTCTGTTCTTATTCTTCATAATATTATTCATAACTTGTAATTTTACACTAAGTTGTTTAGTTTTTTATTGTGTGACTACCTTTACTGGTATCATATTCCCTTAGACTTTTTCTATTTTATTCCTTATTATATTCTCTGCCATGCATAGTGGTTGCAATATAGAAGGTATACAATATTCATTGAGTGATAAATGACCTACCTCTAGTAATATGAATATACCATGTCATTGCATGTATCTGAGTTTTTGCTTATGGCTACCTCTTCCAACACTTATTTTCTTAGCTAACTTTATCTCACCCTTCAAGATTTCTTTCCAAGAAAGTCTTTCTAAACCTACAAGAAAGCAAGCTGTTTCATATCTATGCTCTAACAGTATCCCCTATATGTCTCTATTTTATTATTTTTTATGTTTTACTTATCATATCTGTCTTCATTAATGACAGGGAGCAGGTCTCAATCATCTTACCATCACTTAGCATGATGCTTAACATAAAACAATCCTCATGTGGAACTTTGCTTTCTTTAAGCTAAATATTAAACCCTACCTGAATGACCAAACACATTTTGAATGAACGAAATATTAAAGAATAAGTTATTCAAATAATTATATTCTACCTCTTCTTCAATAACTTTCCTGAGAATATGAACCTAAATGTTTTTGTCTTCTTCTTGTTTATTTTTATCTACTATTTAGCTTTAGTCTGTTATATTATTAAATCTTTTAAAATTATTGCTTTGAACTGCTATATTTACCTTGAGCACTTTACATTTTGAATGGGCTTATATCTCATTTTTTCATCTCACCAGCTGGAGAATGGGGGATTTTGTCCTGCATAATCCTAGAAAAAAAAGGCACATGGTATATAATAAGTACTTGTTCCCTTCATTAAATTTGGAGTTTGTGTAAATTCAAGACATTTAGAATATCTTAGGTACTATATTAGTCAGCTTTTTCTATTGTAATAGAACCCAGAATCTTGTGGCTTAAAATAAATCACTATTTCATTTAGTTCGCACTTTTTATGAGAGAACTGACATGGTATTTCTGGTCCAGGTCAGCTTAGCTAGGTTGTATGGTGTACAATGCTTTCAATGTCTGTTGATTAACATATTGCCATTGTAGTTGAAGCTGGCACTTTACCAGGCAGTTGTGTTGCCTGTGAATATTCTTGTACATGTTAGGTTGTGGACATATGCAAACATTTTATAGGTGCTGTTCATGATCCCCCCAAATTCACATGCTGAAGTCTTAACCACCAATGTGACTGCTTTTGGAGATAGAGTAGAAAGTAATTAGGTTATGAAGTTATAAAGTTGGAGTCCTAATCTGATAGGATTGGTAGCCTTATAAGAAGAGGAAGCAAGAGATCTCTCTTTCTCTCTCTCTCTTTCCATGCGCATGCAGAGAAAAGGCCATGTGAGAACACAGTGACAAGGTGGCTGTCTTCAAGCCAGGAAAAAAGTCCTCACCAGAAACCCAGTCAACCAGCCCCTTGATCTTGGACTTCCCAGACTCTAGGACTCTGAGAAACAAATTTCCACTGTTCAAGGTACCCAGTCTATGATATTTTGTTATGACTGCCTGAGAAGATTAAGACACCAGGGTAAATATCTCAGAGCAGACTTGCATGCTAATATTAGATAGGTTAAATTGTCTTCCAAGTTATTATATCATTTTAAATCTCAAAAGTTGTTCTATTGTCTTCCCAATGCCTGATATTCTAAAGCTTCTTTAATTTTGGCAGCCAGATGGGTATGAAATGGAAACCAATGACATTTTAATTTATATTTTTTAATTAGTTTATAATTTTAATTTATAGTTTACTCATTACTAAGATTGTGAATTTTCTCAAATGTTTTTTGGACTTTGGGATTTTCTTCTTTGTTTCTTTTTTTAAATCATTTTTTTACATCATGATAAGCATACTTTTTTAATTCCCATTTCTTATTTCCCTCATCCTCCCACCCACCTCCCCTCTGATAACCACCAGTTTGTTCTCTATAGTTGAGAGTCTGTTTCCTGCTTTGTCTCTCTCTCTCTCTCTCTCTCCTTTGCTCATTTGTTCTGTTTCTTAAATTCCACATATGAGTGAGATCATATGGTATTTGCCTCTCTCTATCTTATTTCACTTAGCATTATATTCCCTATCTGTATCCATGTTGTTGGAAATGGCAATATTTCATTATTTTTATGGCTGAATAATATTCCATTGTATATATACATCACCTCTTCTTTATCCATTCATCTATTGATGGCCACTTGGGATACTTCTATAGTTTAGCTATTGTAAATAATGCTGCAATAAACATAGGGGTGCATGTATCTCTTTGAATTAGTGTTTTTGTATTTCGGAGGATAAATACCCAGTGCAATTATTGGATTGTAGGGTAATTCTATTTTTAATTTTCTGAGTAACCACCATACTATTTTCCACCAGTTGCTGTACCAGTTTGCATTTGCACCAACAGTGCATGGGGGTTCCTTTTTCTCCACATCCTCGCCAACACTTGTTTCTTGTGTTTTTGATTTTAGCCATTCTGACAGGCGTGAGGTGATATCTCATTGTGGCTTTGATTTGCATTCCCTGATAATGAGTGCTGTTGAGTATCTTTTCATGTGTCTATTGGCCATCTGGATGTCTTCTTTGGAGAAATATCTGTTCATGTCTTCTGCTCATCTTTTAATTGGATTATTTGTTTTTTGGGTAGTGATTTGTGTCCATTCTTTATATATTTTGGATACTAACTGTATATTGAATATGCCATTTGCAAATATCTTCTCCCATTTGGTAGTTTTGTGTGTATAAACTTTTTATTTTGATGTATTCTCAAGAGCTTATTTTTGCTTTTATTTCCCTTGCCTCAAGAGACCCGTCCAGAAAAATATTGCCATGGCCAATGTCAGAAGGATTGCTGTCTGTGCTCTCTTCAATGATTTTTATGGTTTCAGACCTCACATTTAGGTCTTTAGTCCATTTTGAGTTTAGTTTTGTGTATGGTGAAAGGAAGTGGTCCAATTTTATTCTTTTGCCTGTGGCTGTCCAGTTTTTCCAACACCAATTGTTGAAGAGACTGTCTTTTCCTCACTGTATACTCATTGCCTTTGTTGAATACTAATTAACCATATAATTGTGGGCTATTTCTGAGTTATCTGTTCCAGTCCATTGAACTATGTGTCTATCTTTAGGCCAATACCATACCATTTTAATTACTACCACTTTGCATTATAACTTGAAATCTTAAATTGTGATACCTCCAGTTTTGTCTTTATTTTTCAAGATTGCTTTCGCTGTTCGAGGTCTTTTGTGGTTCTATACAAACTTTGTTTGTTGGGCATTTGATTTTTCTTCTTCTGTTCAGTGTCTGTTCTTTTGCCCATTAAAATTTGTACCATTTATGTGTTTTCTTTTTTTATAGAATTCATTTATTTATTCTGAATACTAGTCTTTTGGCAGTTATGTGTTGAAAATATATTTATTGAAAAATAAGCAGACTGTTGCTTATTTTTTCACTTTTTTTGTGACAGTTTTTGATGAACTGATATTTTTTATTTTTTTGTTTATTTTTGAGAAAGATGGGGAGAGAGAGAGAGAGAGTACAAGGGGCAGAGAGAGAGAGAAAGACAGAGGTTCCAAAGTACAGCACAGAGCCCAACATGGGCCATGAACCATGAGATCATGACCTGAGCTGATATCCAATGCTTAACCAGCTGAGCCACTCAGGCACCCCTATGAACGGACATTCTTAATTTTAATGTAGTCAAATTCCTATTTTTTTCTTTATAGATTTCACATTTTGTGTTTTGCATAAGAAGTTTTTCCTAGTCCAAGAACACAGAATTATTCTTTAGTTTTTTGCTGCAATTTAATTTGTTTTTTCTTTATACACTTAAGTTGTTAATACAGTGGAAATTGATAGGTTTAGAGGGGTAGAGAGAGGTGAGCAAATGTGTTGCTACTGGCATTTAGTAGGTAGAGGCCAGAAATGCTGCTAAATATCCTACAATGCACAGGATGGTCCCTGACAACAGAGAATTATCTGAACCAAAATGTCAATAACTATGCTAAGGTTGAGGAATCCTTGGAGTAGTGGCTTGTATAATACAACTTTAGTCACTATTATTAAATACTTCATGTGTGCTTTTAAAAAAGTATACTTGGAGTGCCTGGGTGGCTCAGTCAGTTAATTGTCTGACTCTTAGTTTCAGCTCAGGTCATGATCTTATAGTTCGTGAGTTTGAGCCCCATATTGGGCTCTATGCTGGCAGTATGGAGCCTGCTTGGGGTTCTCTCTTTCTCCCTCTCTTTCTGACCCTCCAATGCTCTCTCTCTGTCTCTCAAAATAAATGAATAAGCTTAAAAAAATTATAGTCTACAATTGTGGGTGTAATTGATTTCTGTATTCTATGTGCTTCTTCAAGTTAATCTTAAGTTTGTGGTTCAAGCTTTTTAATCTTACTGGATTTTTTACTACATGATTTATCATTATTGAGAGAACTATGCTAAAATCTCCCAGCCTGTGGATTTATTTCATTTTTATAGTTCTTACAGTTCTGTCAACTCTGGCTTTAAATAGTTCAAGGCAAATCAAAGTGTCAGGAACCATCTGGAAAGGCTCAACTGACCAAATCTGGACCACTTCCAACATGAAAATAAAGAATGATAAATTGATTATAATTATTTAACTAAATAAAGTAATAAATACATAATTTGGAAGAAAGAGCTTCTATTTATGATGGAATGACAACTTGTAAATGTAGAAGGAATAATGGAGTGCTATTGGGCAGCCATCACTGTGCTGGTTGATTAAGGTAAGTCAGGAATGGATATTAAAGACAAGAGAAGAGGTGCACCTGGGTGGCTCAGTCAGTTAAGTGTCTGACTCCTTTTTTTATGTTTATTTATTTATTGAGAGAGAGAGAGAGAGACAGAGACAGAGACAGAGAGAGAGAGAGAGAGAGAGAGCACGAGCTGGGTAGGGGTAGAATGAGAGAGAGAGAGAGAGAGAGAGAGAGAGAGAATCCCAAGCAAGCTCTGCACTGTCAGCACAGAATATGATGCAGGGTTCCATCCTACAAACCATGAGATCATGACCTGAGCCAAAATCAAGAGTTAGCTGCTCAACCAACTGAGCCATCCAGGTGCCCCAAGCATCTGACTTTCGATCTCATGGTTCATGAGATAGAGCCCTGTGTCAGGCTCTGTGCTGATGGCACAGAACCTGCTTGGGATCCCCTCTCTCTCTCTCTCTCTCTCCCTCCCTCTCTCTGTCTCTCTCTCTTCCTCTCTCTGTCTCTCTCAAAATAAATAAATAAACATTTAAAAAAAAGACAAGAGAAGAAGATACAAAATTTAAAGGGTGGTACAGATAAAACCACAACATGAGATGGTAGGTATGAATACAAAAATATTAGTGATTCTAATACATGTGAGAGACTATGGTCCTGCCACTGCCTTCTCAGTTGTCTACTTAGCTAACCCCAGTCTCCCCACAATGTGCTGGGCCTCATTGTGTTTCTGATCCTCAGCCCCACAGGTCTCTGACACTCTTTTGAACCCCAAGGACGCTACCACTTTTTTGATTCCCACACTTTTTCCCTCCTTGTCTGTGTCCCACAGGAAGTGAAGGGAAGGAAACTAGGAAGAAGGCAGTAAAGTGCTCAAATGTGAAGCTAAAGTTGATCTGAATTTGTAAATGCCCTCACACTAAAGATTTCAGTGCTGTGCTTCTATCTCAAATTTCCACTTTTCACGTAGTTATTGGTTTCACATCTTACTTTCTTACCAGCTAATGGATGTACTTAAAGATTATTTCATCAAGAATTTTTAGTTGTTTTTTCTTAGAAAATTGGTCGGGATACTTTGTCCTTTATATGTGATATCTGAAGTTTTAATATTTGAGCCAGATGAATGAATTTTAAAACAGTCTAAAAGCCTGGTTTCTTAAAATTGGAAAGGGAGTTCTAGCTTAAATGACTTTTCCAAAGAACATAACAATAATTCAAAATGAGAATCCAGGTTTTTTCATGACTCCTCACTTTTATACGGTGCTCTTCCTATTTTAATGGTAAAAACAAGCACATAGGGATATAATTACAAGGACGAGGAGACTGAGAGGAGGAAATCATCCAAGATTTTTTTTTACCTCAACTGAACCAGAATGACTCCTTTATTCACATGTTATTTTTCCTTATACTACTTTATTAGAAGAAAGTGTTCTTATGTTGAAAGCAAAGATTGAAATCACTGATTGAATAAATGTGATATTTCTTTGTAGATACAAACTCTGCTTTCTAGGGCATCTTATTTTCTTATCCCATGACCACAGGAAAATAGATGAGAGTCGTTTTTTGTGTTCCGTAGGTCATCTTTTTTTTCCAAAATATTATCCCTGTTTTCCAAGATTTCTAAATTAGGCAATTACAAGGTGGTATGGTCAAACTTTCTACATAATAAAGTAGTAGTTGAATATTCCGCCAAGATTACAATTATGTCATCTTTCCCAATATAATTTTTTTATAATTTAAAAATACGTCTGGATTTTAGTCACAGAATGTGAGAATGAGTCATACTGTGGTAGATCTATATGCATTCCTTCTTGCCCCTCTTCCTACTTCCCAGAACTGCCTCAGTATAGTTGCCCAGGTACTTTGGGGTACCACATGGACTTTAAGGGTGCAAAGAATCCTGACATTCTTCTTTGAAATGCTGAGGCAGGAGAACAAGTCCCACTTTCTGTGCAGGTGGCAATGGGGGAATGCGGTCCGGGTGCTTCTGGCAGCCATTCAGCAATCCTACTGGAAAGGTGGCTTGAGATGAAGCAGATATCACAGAAAGCAGAGCCAAAAGAAAGAGTCACTACTAAATCCAGCACCGATGGAGCTTATCCTATCTCTGGACTTCCTAATCACTGGGGCGAATAAACCCACCATGTGGTTTGTGCTTTTTTGATACACACACACACACACACACACACACACACCCAACTCACAGCAACATTAAAGAAAAAACCAGAATGGGGGCGCCTGGGTGGCTCAGTTGGTTAAGCATCCGGCTTCGGCTCAGGTCATGATCTCACAGTTCGTGGGTTCGAGCCCTGCATCAGGCTCTGTGCTGACAGCTCAGAGCCTGGAGCCTGCTTCGGATTCTGTGTGTCCCTCTCTCTCTGCCCCTCCTCTGCTCATGATCTGTCTCTCTCTGTCTTTCAAAAATAAATAAATGTTAAAAAAATTAAAAAAAAAAAAAAGAAAAAACCAGAATGGAATGAAAGCAAACTAGCAAAGGGCATAAATCATGAGAAAAATTTGGTCATGACTAAAGGTAAGAATTAGAGCAAGGACAGCCAGGCTTTGCAGAAGTTGGTCAAATGATAACAAATCCTTATGAAAGTAGGCTTTATGATTTTTATGTCAAAAATTAAGAATGATTATAAATAGCTTACTAACATTTCAGAAGTATGTATTAAAGGAGCAATGCAATAGCAATTCCAAACCTGAACAGGCAAATTTACCATTTAGGAGTTCACGTTAGAAGCTTAGTATCAGTCATTAACATACATTGGTCACATTACTGATACTAAATTTAGAAGTCTGAGTTTTTCTTATTTACTTTAAGGTGCATTCAGTTAGGGCACAATTCTTTTTTGATTCTATGTGGAAGGTGTCTGTAGGCAATTTTGTGGAAGACAAGGAACTCTAAGAGGGTAAAGATAAGGTGTGCCCGGATTTTATACACATGGCCAGAAATATTAGGGCAGTCCTTTTACCTAAATAAATAAATATGGACATGAGAAAGGCAGTAGAAAGGACAAATACTGTATGAGTCCACTCACATGAGGTACCTCTAGTAGGCAAATTCATGGAGACAAAAAGAATAGAGGTTACCAGAGACTGAAGAGAAAGGGAGAACCGGGGTCACTGTTTACTGGGTGCAGAGTTTCTGTTTGGGAAGATCAAAAGGTTCTGAAAACGGGCAGTGGAAATTATTGCCCAACATTATGAATGTACTTAATGACACTGAAGTGTGCACTGAAAAATGGTGAAATGGTAAACTTGATGGTATGTATATTTTACCAAAACAGCCATTGGCAGCACACAATTCAGTGTATAAATTCAATTATAAATGCTTCCACTTTTCCCCCCAAAGTGAGAGTCTGTGTGAGGTGTCCGGCTGGATGAACAGAAAGTGGGTGGGGGTTTAAGAGGCGCCAAGAGTAGTAAAGTAATGTGTGTAGGGGTCAGGACATGATTCTCTCTCATCCCTCCTCCCCCCCTTTTTTCTCTTTCTTTTTAAAACTGTCTTACTGTGTTACTTCATGTACAAAAATTAATATCCCTGCCTAACTGACATAACTTCAAAGCAACTTAATTTTTTTTTTTAATGCTACATTAAGGGGCACCTGGGTGGCTCAGGTAATAATCTCTAGGTCCATGAGTTCAAGCCCCACGTCCAGCTCTGGGCTGACAGCTCAGAGCCGGGAGCCTGATTCTGTGTCTCCCTCTCTCTGATCCTCCCCTGCTCGCACTCTGTCTCTCTCTCTCAAAAATAAATAAGCATTAGAAAAACAATTACAAATGCTGGATATCAATATCTAGATATTAAAATAGAATATGGTACTTTGGCAGCAATGAGTCCCCAGATAGGGGAAAATATTAACTTCAACCTGGAGACAATCTATGTACTCATTTAAAGTGTGAATTTGGGGGTGCCTGGGTGGCTCAATCGGTTGAGCGTCCGACTTCGGCTCAGGTCACGATTTCACGGTTCGTGGGTTCGAGCCTGCATCAAGCTCTGTGCTGGCAGCTAGTTCAGAGCCTGGAGCCTGTCTTTAGATTCTGTGTCTCCCTTTCTCTCTGACGCTCCCCTGCTCACGCTGTCTCTCTCCGCCCCACCTGCTCACGCTCGCTCTCTCTCTCTCTCTCTCTCTCTCTCTCAAAAATAAATAAAACATTAAAAAAATTTTAAAGTGTGAATTCGGGGTTAAGGCACTGCCCCATAACTCTTCAGCCTAGGCTGGGAAGACCCTTAAGATGGGGATTTTCCTGTTTCTTGAAGCTCCATATTCTACCTGACATGGTGGTGACTGCTAGAATATGCCCCTTAACTGGAGTCAAAGCCTCAGCCCTCAGTCCATCAGTACATCATATCCCATTTTCATATGATAATAATCCCTTACATTTATTGAATTCTTGCTGCATGCAGGTACCATGCTGAATGTCTTGAGTGCATCACCTCCTTCTGCCCTCATAACAAGTGTGGGAAGTAAGTTGCGTTTTTATTCTTAAATGTCTTCATTTGAAAAAAAAATTGTTAGCTTTCATGTAAAAAAAAAAAAGCAGCTGAGTATATCTCTTCAAAGAGTTTCTGTGACCTCGCCATCTGCTTGCATTAAAGCAAGCTAGATCTCCACCTTCTGCTTCAACTTCTTCTAAATATCCTGTAAAGTGTAATGTTTAAGGGTACGAGTGTGAAGAAAATTCATGATCTTGATCACTTTCCCAAAACATAATGTAATGAACCTCACTTGCAAAGTTCACAGCACCGATTCTCCTGCTGCAGTGGAAATGGAGCTCACTTTATTTATTTTTAATTTAAATGGACTATTGAGATCTCCTATTGTATTTCTTTTATAATAGGCACATTATCTGTGACCACTGATCTCAGTTTTCTGCATGGAGACTAACTTCTTAACTTTCTTGCCAGCAATGACTATTTTTTACTAGTTCAAATATGTTAGTTAATTGGGACTTAATGTTATTATTCTTGTTATTTCTAAAATGCCTAGTTTCTTCATGTGGTTTATAGTGCACAGATGAAACACAATTAGATTAGAGGAAATGGCTTTCTATTTCCAATCAGACTCAGATTCACAAAACGCAAAGGTAAAAGCATTCAGATTTGTAAGAATTTTTCTGCATATATTTACTTTGCATTCCTCTGTATATACGATTACATAATATAGATTCATGAGAAAGGAACAGGTGTGATAAATGCAGGGTTTAAGAAACTCCAATGGTTTCAAATTAGCATACTTCACTCAACCATTGGGAGCCTATATTTGAAATATTTTATGTTGGCTCCAGTTTCTCTGTATTTCTTTATTACTGGATCTCATTACTGGCTTTTTATTTATTTATTTATTTATTTATTTTTATTTTTATATTTTAGAGAGAGAGCACATGAGCAGGGGAGAGGGACAGAGGGAAAGAGAGAAAGAATCTTAAGTAGGGTCCACGCTCAGAATGGAGCTGATGCGGGCCTGCATCTCAGGACCCAGGGATCATGACTCTGATCCAAATCAGGAGTTGGACCCTCAACCGACTAAACCACCCAGGCGCCCCTCATTACTGGATTTTTTTAATCTAAACAAATATATAAGTAAGTTTATGACTCACTTTGATTAGTCTGTGCCACTTTATCTCTACTGTCGTTAAAGATCTTCCTTTGAAGTTCTCACTTTTAGCTCCATTCTGTAACCCAAAACCTCCCAACATGCTGCTCTGTTAAATCTGCCTGGCTTTCTCTCCATAATGTCAGGCTTGGTTAAAAGTTGGATGCAGTGGGGAAAGCTTCCTGAGAATACAGGCCACTAAGTCCTTCAAACCTCTTTCCTTAATATTGTCCCTCAAGCAACAAGGTTTGTTTCTTCCAGTAGTTAGCTCAGAGTACACTCACTGTTCTTGCATTATGTGGTCCTTAACACTAAAGGTCTTCGTGACTTTTCAGGATAACAGACACTATTTAGTACTACCTTTTATGCATTAAATAAAACGTC
This sequence comes from Cryptoprocta ferox, assembly GCA_028646485.1. Taxonomy (NCBI): domain Eukaryota; kingdom Metazoa; phylum Chordata; class Mammalia; order Carnivora; family Eupleridae; genus Cryptoprocta; species Cryptoprocta ferox. The sequence goes on from CM053574.1 coordinate 99,385,211, forward strand.
ACCATTCGAATTTAAAAACAAAAGCAAATGTAAAAGTCAAGGAATAGAAAAGGCCGATAAAGATACCTGTCCTGCCCACCCACGTTTTATCATAAACCAAATTAAAACAATCATTAAAGTTATTTATTTTAAACCATTTGATATGCCATCCACAGTGCCCACCCAGACTAGAATTTGCAGGGTGGTAGAATGTTACACATTTAATATCTCAGTAATCATAACTATTAAAATAATCATAATAACACTTTGCATTTACGGAGTACCTTTCATCCAAGAATCTCAAAGCCCTCTCTAAGCATTAATTAGTTCTCCCAACATTTCTACCAGATAGATAAATATCATCATCCCTTGCCCCTGGTGAGGAAACCGATACCGGTGGTTTTGAGCAGTCCCCAGGCTATTCCCTGAGGCTGTGACAGTTCTGGGGTGCTATCTCAGGGAACAAAATTCCCACCTAGTGCAAACTTCTTTCTTTACTTTACATTCATTCGAAGCAGGCTGAGTTCCCAGAGAGCTATTTTAAAATTGTCAATGAGCTGTAAAATAAGTATTTTAAAAATATATGTAAAATAATATTTTAAGAATATATGTAAATCCCCAATGAAACTAATAAAAATAGGACCACAGGAATAGGCATACATGTGAACATGCATTTCTGACATGCATTTCTAAATCTTTGTTCCCCAAGTGTCACAACAAATAAGACTGAAGTCTATAATCAATTTGTACCTGCCATGATTTTTCTCTAAGCTTTCATAATTAAGCCATATCACTGATTTTACTTTCTATACTTGTTCAATTTCCTTGTGGTATTTCTCATAGAAAAGTTTAACTCTCTAGCTGATTCAATTTCTTTTTTAAATTGAGCTGTTGTAGATAAAAAATGAAAATATCTGCATTCATTCCTTCTATGCTTATGATGCTGAAAACTTTAAATACAGTCAAATTTACATTGAAAAAAAAAAAAAAACCTCAGGCTTTTGAGATGAAGTTTTTGCTTTAATCTTTCTCTATTTCTCTTGGCATTCTAGTTACCACCTAATCTGATACCCTTTTTTACCACTTTATTTTATACCCAATTTTTTACTTTTTCTATTTTATACTTCTATGAAGCTAAGTAATTTTTCAGTTTCATTGTGGATATTCATTATGAATAAATGTCCATTGCAAACACGCTCACTATATTCAATTACACAACACAAAATTTTACACATACATTAATTAGAAGATAGAATTTTTAGGAGTCAGACAATTATGTCCCAGACAGAAATTTATAGTACCAGAACAGTATACACAGCATCATACGTATTCAAATCCTATAAACCAATTCAGAACTAGTTATGTTAATGGGGTCCGAATGTTAATTATAGAGTCTGGGAGCTCTTAATGTTACGTTAGAGTCCTTTAAATAGATAATATTAAGTTTGGTGGCAGACCATCTACTTATCCATGTCTAGAAATTTGGGAGAGTTGGAGGATAAAAGTGACCTGTATTTGTGGTTCTTTTAATCGTTTATTGATATCCTAAAGCTATTCAAGTAAATTCACTTTTATTTAAAGCATGTGAACTTTGTGTTATAAACTTTTATTACATTGTCCGCCATCTTAATATTTGGGCTCTATTGAAATATGTCTCATCTGTTATCCACTTCTCTATAATTTCCTTACTTTTCTTATTTATCTTCTACCAACCCTTTTGCTGTTGTGTTTCCTGAAGACCTACTACCATTTTCTTGAGAATATCCTCTACCATATAATGTGGGTCCAAAATATTTTTATCCCTTTGTAGTGTGTAGTGAGATTTATGTTGGTTTTTCTAAACCCCAGTGATGTTATCTAATTAGATTGCTTGTCATAATCATTAACATAGCTCTTATGTTTAAGAAGTAACCCAGTTTTAAAATCCAGAGCTGCCATTTTGTTCTAATTGAGCATTCTTTCCATTTATGTATACAGAACTATGATTTTTTAAAAATTTATTTTGATGCTTTTATTGTCTAGATTTCCTATTTTTAACACTAAATAATTTCTATATAGTCATTATATATACACCCCATTTTATATGACATAGAAACCTAAATCAATGTGAATTCAGGTTTCTGATGGGTGGCAATGTTGAAAAATAAGAACTGATAATGATTGTAGTAACTCTGACCCATTCAAGGCACAAAGTGATGTTTGGATACATGTTGGTCTGAGAACTATCCTTCTAAAAGTGATAATGTTCTTCAAACTACTGGGACACCTTTCACCTTCTATGATTTGCTAAAAAGGATGGGCAATATTTCACATGCTTCTGATCGATTCAGAAATACCTCCTTCCAACACTTACCTTTAAATACAGTTTCACATCTGACATCTTCAGCTAACTAAACCCCTGAGTCACCAAGAGCAGAGTGAGTTCACCCCCTCCCTCACCCCACACCCCAGGTTACTATCAGGGCCAGACTTGCAGACAGAGGGGCCCCAGGCAATCTTTTCAGCCTCCCACAAAATAATTATTGAGTAATCACTCAAAGCAAGGATTAAGTTGTTGCAGGTTAAGAGAAACAAGAAGAAGTGGGCAGAGAATAATTGGGTTCTCTGATAGCTTACCTGAGATGCTAGCTTAAAATACTTCCCTTAGTGGAATATGGTATACTCCAGGAAGGAAAGGATCAAGAGCTAAAATATTCATATTTAAAAAGAAAATTATGGCATAGTTGACTCTATATCACCTAATTTAAGGTTTGTGGATATCGGGAATCAAAAGGTTTTTTTGTTTTGTTTTGTTTTTTGTTTTTAAATCAAGAGCTAAATAAAAGTAAATATTTAAAAAAATATTTAAGAGCTACATAGAAGTAAAAAAAGTGAGAATTTTTGTCAAGGACAAAGCAATAGCAAGTGCATTTTACTCATTTAAATAATAGAAACACCAGAGAAATACAACTATATAAGTATTTTTCAAACCAATGTAAGCATACTTAGGTTCAGATATTGCAGATATTTGAGAAGAGACTAAGAATTGCAAGAAAGAGAAATAGATTCAGGCTCTGAAAAGGAGGGAACAGATATGCAGAACTAGAGACAAGAAGAAATTAGAAACACCCCAAGAAAAAAGAGCACTTCATTTCCTCTGATCCTGATTACCTGGTTCCCAGCATCTCCTTGATCTAGTTCCCCTCAGCCAGTTCCTACCTCTGCATGGATCAAAGACCAATAGCCTGTGCTAGCCCACCCTTTCCATAACAGGCTGGGCAATCAACCATCCCTATCGGTCTCAGACTGCTGCCCTCTCCAGCCCTTTACCATCTACTTTGGGAGACTCATTTCCCCTCCATCTGCTTCTGATGGGTCTCTGATAATGAAATTTGTCCTATTCTTTCATATCGGTATATATAATTCATGTGAGACAAAGAATAAGGAAAGACCTCAAATCTCCTTTCTAAAAAAATGTAAGAAAACTCTTGACACACATTTTCCATTGATTTATATTTGAAGTTATATTTGACAATTAATTGTTTAAATTATTTTCAACACAGATCACTTAAAAAAATTTTAAATGTTTTATTTATTTTTGAGAACAAGAGAGACAGAGCGCAAACAGGGGAGGGGCATAGAGAGAGGGGGAGACACAGAATCCAAAGCAGGCTTCAGGCTCTGAGCTGTCAGAACAGAGCCTGACGCGGGGCTCGAACTCACAGAGGCAGGAGATGACAACCTGAGCCAAAGTCGGACGCTTAACCAAGTCAGCCACCCAGACGCCCCTACACACAGATCACTTTTGTAGCATATAAAATAGCATGTTAGATTGATTTATTTGTTTACACATTTAGCACCTCCAATTGATCTTGAGTTTCTCTATGAAAAGGGTGCATATTACCCATACCCGTGTTTTGAGAGTCTAGCATCAAACCTGGCACAAAGCAGGTACCATATATAAGTTTTAAACTAATGATTAAGTAGCAATTTTTACTCAGAGGTAACATTCATTTATTCAACAAATATTTGTTCAGTTCTTACTGTGCGTTAGACGCTAATGACATTGGGGATACATCAAAATATGACATAGTTGAAGCTTTCTGTCCTCTGGATCCTACATTGTAGGTACAGCTATAAGAACATAGCTTTTGTGAAAAACAAGTTAGAAATACACAGATTGAGAAGAAATCAAGGCATCAAACTAGTTACTGTCATGAAATTAAGTCAGCTTTTGGAAAAGAGAGTGTATAAAGGGACAAGAATGCCAAAGGCATACTAGTGTGCAAGGTTAGTGATAACTGTTGCTTTTTCTCATAACATTTTTACAGATGTCTGAATAAAGGTAGTTAGTCTGATCATAATTGATAATAAGTAACAGATATACCTTAAGAATATATATAATTCTGTCTGAAAAAACTAAACATTTGATTCCAAGTTACTGTAAGTATCATGATAATTAATTATTAAGTTTTTTAAATAAAACAACTAAATTAACTTAATTTAAAATAAAATTTAGTATCTCATTTTCAAAAGCACAGTTTAAGTTAAAAATATCAATTATACCTCAATTAAACTGTTAAAGTACACTGTAGCTATGTAAAAGTGGCTTTGTTATTTGTAAGTTGTTGAGCTAACTCTTTATGATTGAAATAGTATATTTATTTATGAGTCATATCACCACCATTTTTTGAGCAAATGATTTTTGGGGTAAAATTGAATAAAAGTACCCGCAAAGTAACAATTTATTTCTTGTAGCTAGAATTTGATACTTTCTTTGAGACTGCTAATTTAAAAATACTGAAAAACTATGTCCTTGTTAATAAAGAGAACAAAGCAAAAGTTTCAAAATGGTTGTCTGTTGAATTATAACAGAATATTGAAAATCCAAATTAATGTCTATGAGATGTTCTTTGAATAACTCAAAACAGTATACGATATCTATGACATTAGACTAAATTATCATAATTTACCATTCTGTAGTCAGAGTGTCTGTATTTAAATCCTGGCTTTGTTCTTCATGGGACAAGTTAATTAACACTGGACTAATTATTTAATGTCTTTATACCTCATTTATCTCATCTGTAAAGTAGAGATAATGGTAAAAATGTCTGGATTATTATATGAGATAATCTGTGGAAAGCACACATCCATACATGTATCCTGATTTTTAAATTGTATATGAGATCATATAATATACCTTATTCTAAGCATTTTCTATCTTTTTTAAGTTCATTTATTTATTTTTGAGAGAGGGAGAGAGTGTGAGTGCAAGTGCAAGCAGGGGAGGGACAGAGAGAGAGAGAGGGAGAGAGAGAATCCCAAGCAGGCTTCACACTGGTAGCTCAGAGCCTGATACGGGGTTCAATCCCTCAAACTGTGAGATAATGAGTGATCTGAAATCAAGAATTGGACACTTAACCAACTGAGCTATCCAAATGCCCCTAAGCCTTTTCCATTTATAATGCTCTGCATACAGTAGATATCAATAAATATTTGTTGGATGAATACATTGAATTAATGATTCTTGCACACATGACTTTTTGATACCATTATTGTGATAGCATTAATGTATTTTTTCATCAGACAAACATACTATGATTGATTCAATAACTTCTCTTTCGTGTTTTCCGTTTTTAGAGAGAGCATAAGCAAGGGAGAGGGGTAGCGGGAGACAGAGAGAGAGAGAGAGAGAGAGAGAGAGAATCTTAAGCAGGCTCTATGCCCAGCATGGAGCTTGACTCAGGACTCAATCCCACGACCCTGGGATCATGACCTGAGTTGAAATCAAGAGTCAAGTGCTCAACCAACTGAGCCACCCAGGCATCCAGGAACTTCTCTTTTGATGGACATTTAATCGCTTATACTTCTGAGTTTTTACTATCATTATTAATATTATCAATAGTGTTCATTTTTGTTACTGCATTCTGGAGACCCGAGACTTTCTTTTCACTCATTTTCTGTAATGGAAAGTCAAAAACTGTACTACCCAGATTCTCTTGCTGCAGGCATCCCAGATGTCAATTAGGTTTCCTTAAAGGGATGTACTCATGGGAATTTTTGGTAAGCATGTACAAGGCAGAGCCTGCCTACCTTCCCAGTTTAGCCATTTCGATCAGAAAACATAGTTGATGTGACACTCTAGGTATAATAAATTCTGTCCATTACCATTATGTTAATGTCTGTGCTTGGTACAATTCATGGTCTCCCTCCCTCTGTCCCCAACCTTGACTCGGTGAGAGCCTTAAACCACTTTGATCCCACCTCACTGGCTGCTGCTGCTGCTACCTCAAATAGCCATATGATAGGAACCTCAGCAATTTCCTTGCAATCCTGTATTAGAAGCCCACTTAAGCCTCAGCAATGTTTCTTCCCAGGCCCCTCTGCCATTAGTTTATTTCTGATGATGTGTATCCCTGATGGGTGTACATGATAATGCTCAGACCCCATTCATGCTACATTTGATCCAAGCGTAGGTCTGGAGAGTAAAACAAGTTCTTCCCTTTGTCTAACTGTGATGTACCACTGGACTGGCTCTGATGTCCATCCTTTGAAGATCATGTTGGACAGCCTAGCAAGTGTTCGGCGTTAGGAATATCAAACAGGGGGAAAACCCCACCCCACAAGCCTCTCTGCTATTGGAATTCTCCTCATGCTTTTTCCTGGATGTTATAAAACCACCCTTCATGTAGAATGTTGTTCCTAGAGGAGACAGAGGAAAAGATGACATTATCATACATTTTATTTACCATGCTTTTCTCTCCTTTCTTACAATCCTTTTTGGGGCAATGATTTTCAGACTTCTTCCATCCTATCAGTGTTGCTCAAACTTTAGGTCAAAACACCTTAGCAAATTGTGGCATCAAGCCTACTTTTGAAAAAATGAAATAGAATAGACCTGAAATATCAGGACATATTAACTTCTACCTATTATTTCATGAAATTTTAATTTCCATTTTAAAACATATATTTAGCTATGGTTAAATATTCATTTTATATCTCATTTTGTATATTGAGTCATGAGAGAAAATGTATTTCTTCCTGAGGATTATGGTCAATACGTGAAACTCACTGCCCTATATCTTCATCACGTTCTCTGTCGGATAAGTCTCTGCATTTAGATTACAGCAAGAAGAGGTGTCCTCTCTGCACTCTGGAAGAAACTTTGTGATATGATTTTTTTTTTGTTTCATCCTAATGTCTTTGTGAGTGTTAAACAATTTAGAAAATTTGTTTCCTCCAAACTAAATTTGACCCTCCAAGTTATTGTGTTGCTGCAAGATCCTTTGATGAATATCCGAAACTGAACACTAACTCTTTATTTTAGCCTTCTTTCTGTAACCATTGAAACCTGTTCTCTTCCCAGTCCCCGTTCCTACCCCCATGTCTGTGTGCACACAGGTGCCCCTGGGCAGATTACATGGAGGTCGGCACAAGGAAATTCAACCAGAAAAGCATATCACATTTCAAAACCATAATCTATACTGCACATCATTAACGTAAGACCCCCCAAAATGATTCAATGAAAGAATGATTTTTGGGGGGAAGAGTTTTTGATTTACAGACTGGCATATTGATAATTTGTGATTTATCTTCTCACAGAGAGTAAGACTCACAAGAGTCTGGACTAGGTTTTTGTAAACCTCGGTTAGCTATTTAGCCTATGGAAAAGATACTTAGGGTAGGTATTTATGGTCATGGAGAATTACTCTTCGTGTGATAGTAGCTAACTGTTATCAACCATCAGAAAGAAGGGAGTAAAGAGAAAAGAAAGGCCAGCTGAGATAGAAAATCTTTACCAATGATTTTTTTTTTCATTTCCACCTTTAAATGTATCATATCAAGTAATTACAAAATCTGTTCTCTGGAAGTTTAAAAACCTGTAGTATGAATATAATAAGCATTACTGAAATGATTGACATTTAACTTTCAAATATCCTGGGAGTGTAAATGTAGTTTGCTTTTGTTTCCTATCTCAATCTAAATACCTCCACTGCCTTCTCTGAAACACTACTCTGCCATTTCCACTCTAGATAAATTTTCAACCTCTTTAAATCTGTTTCCTTCACTATAAGAACTAAATACTATCTCCAAAAACTTCTGGGTAGATTTAAAATACATGGGTATGGGGGCGCCTGGGTGAGACAGTCGGTTAAGCATCCGACTTCAGCTTGGTCATGATCTCATACTCGAGAGTTTGAGCCCTGTGTGGGGCTCTGCACTGACAGCTTGGACCCTGTATCCTGCTCTGGATTCTGTCTCCTTCTCTCTCTGCCCCTCCCCCCCATTTCAAAATAAAATAAACATAATAAAATTTTTAAATAAAATAAAATACATGGGTATGTATGGGTTTGATACCTAGCAGGTATTTAGAATTATTAGTGGCATTTCTTTTCCTTTTTTCTTTCTTTCTCCTTCCCTATCACTTCTCCTTTCCCACCTACTCTTTCTTCTTGGAACAAACCAGCCCAACTTGGCAACCTAGCCTCAAGTGATAACACTAAATATATGGAAAAACAGATATGTTCAGAATTCCTTACAACTGAATTTCAAATAATTTGTGGAACAAAACCCATTTTACTAGAAATTGCCCATGCGTGAATTTAAAGACGTCAAAAATTCTATTGCATTTATCAGTCATAGGTAAATTGATGGAAAAAACAATTGGGAAGGAGACAAGGTCTGTGGTGAGTATTAGGCATGCAGAAGAAAAAGGATTTTCCCTATAACTGAGCTGTAAGCAGCTATTTTTAGGACCAATTTATTTTGCCAGCATTTGAAAAATTAACAGGCATTATTTTTCAAGTAGTTTTAGGTTTATAGAAAAACTGAGCAGGAAGCACAAAGAGCTCCCATATATTCCTCCCAGCCCAGTTTCCTCTATTATTAACATCTTGCATTGCTGTATAGTATATTTGTTACAACCAAAGAACGAATATCAATACATTATCATTAACTAAAGTCTGTAGTTTACATTAGGGTTCACTCTGTTGTATAGTTCTATGGGTTTGGACAAATGTTCTGGGTTATGTGTCTATCAATGTACTATCATACAGTATAATTTCAGTGGCCTAAAATTTCTCTAGTGTTTTAATTTTTCAGACAACCGTTCAGATCTCTCTCTCTCTCTCTCTCTCTCTCTCTCTCTTTCTCTCTCTCTCTCTTTCTCACTTATTTGAAGACTCTAGTTGGGAGCTATATGGCAGACTAAGATGGGAGAAAGAATGAGGAATCTATTTATTCAATAAATATTTATGGAGCCATCTACTATGTACCAGAACATTTGTAAAGTGTTGGAGATAAAGCAATGAAAAAATAGACAAAGAAAGGGCACCTGGGTGGCTTCACAAACTCTTGATTTCAGCTCAGATCATGATCTCACGGTGGTGAGATCAAGCCCTACTGTCAGCACAGAGCCTGCTTGGAATTTTCTCTCTTCCCCTCTCTCTCCGCCCCTTCCCTACTTGCACACCCATGTGTGCACACTCTTGCTCTCTCTCTCAAAATAAATAAACATTTTTAAAAAAGACAAAGAGACATGTCTACTGAGCATGAAAAATTAGAAAAAATCACAGATAATTGCCAAACATGGTAAGTACTATGATGGGTGTTTGAGAAAATAGTGCATGGATTTATAGCACAGATGGATATATGGACGTGTGAGGGAAAGGTTCTTTCTAGAAATGAGATTTTAGGTACGACCAGACTTTGAGAGGGTATTTAGGCAGAAAAAGTCAGTGAAGAGAGATGGAAATGACATTCTGCAGAAGGAAACACGTAGGAAAGCCTGAAAATGGGAAAAACACTCAGCTCATGGAGGAAGAGTGAGAAGTCCTATCTTTTCACCAGAGGGCAAGGAACAAGGGGAATAATTAAAATGGTTGAGAGTGCCGGGAGCCTGAATAGTTCAGTCGGTTAAGCTGATTTTGGCTCAGGTCATAATCTCATGTCTTGTGGGTTCGAGCCCCGCATTGGGCTCTGTGTTGACAGCTCAGAGCCTGGAGCCTGCTTCGGATTCTGTGTCCTCCTCTCTCTCTGCCCCTCCCCCACTTGCACTGTCTCTCTCTCAAAAATAAATAAACATTAAAAAAAATTTAAAAATGGTTGAGACTAAAGAGACGTTTGCATGCAGATCCTGCATATCTGGTAGTCTGCAATAAGCACAAGGGGGCACAGAGCACTTTAAGTGGAGAGTGACACAAAATCGACTATGTATGTCTTCTGTATGGTAGAGAAAATCAATCCAAGTGGAAGTGAGAGACAGGCTAGACCACACGTCTGGTCGTGGTGGCTTGGACTGTGGAGGTAAAAATCGAAATGTAGATGCTTGAGATTTATTTCGGATGTGTGAAGTATGTGTGAGACTTTCCAAATTTCTGTGATTATTAGTGGAAAGTGGGAAATAACCTAAATATCTTAATAAACCCAACCTAAATAATCATGATGTGTGAGATTAAATACATGGTTGTGGTAGATCTGTATGTGTTAAGATGAGATCTCCAGGATATTGTGTTAATTGGAAAAAAAGAATATCTCAGAATAGATGTAGTATTGCCTTATTTATTTAACAAAAATAGAAAACAAAATGGGGCACCTGGGTGGCTCAGTCAGCTAAGTGGCCCCATGGTGGGTTCTGTAATGATGGTACAGAACCTGTTTGGGATTCTGTCTCTCTCTGTTCCTCCTCTCGTTTGTATGAGTATGCTCTCAAAATAAATAAACATTAAAAAATAGAAAGAAATCAAACTATATATATATATATATATATATGCATAAGGATGAATATAGAAAAGAATTAAACAATGACTATTTCTGGAGAGATGAGTGGGAGTATCATTTCACATTTGCTCTGTATCCCTTGGTCATATCTAAATTGCTCTTACAACAAACTTGCATTTTTATGTTTCATATGTTACTTAAAAATCTAGAGTGTGTTGTCCAAAAAAAGAATTACCTTGGCAGATAATATTCCTAATTTTAGGTTAAATAGAACATCTACATCATAAATCTACTAGTTCAGTGATGAGAGCCTAGATCTTCTGAAAAGTTTTTGGTACCTCCAATATTTAGTTGTATTACGTCAATGATACTCACTATATTGATCAGGTGTTCGAAAAATTTGATGTTTCCTTTTCCTTTTTCTTTTTAAGTTTATTTATTTTGAGAGAGAGTGTGTGTGAACAGGGGAGGGGCAGAGGGAGAGGGAGAGAGAAAATCCCAAGATGGCTCCATCTTGTCAGTGTGGAGCCTGATGTGGGGCTCAAACTCACAAACCATGAGATCGAAATCAAGAGGCAGATGCTTAGTGCACTGAGCCACCCAGGTGCCTCTGGAAATTTGAATTTTTCTGCATCTCCATTTTCCTATCCTTCTATTTGGACATTAAGTTTAAAAATGAAAACATTTACCAAACTCCCTTACTACTAAGGGTTTGAATATGGATTAAGCTCTTCAGATTGGAAGCATTCATGTGAGATTTGAGAGAAAAAGTTATCGGCATTTTTCCATGGCAGTGAAGTGTGGGGGTGGAGTGAGGTAAGTGTGACTGAACGATGTGAGTCTTGGCAATGGCTAGACAGTCTACTGACACAGACCCAGCTTCATGGTTGGTTGGTAGCAGTGGTTTCAGACTTTGGATCTCAGCAATAGTGTCGTGACTTTTAAGCCAATACTCCAGCAGCATGACTTCTGCTCCTCAGCCACTCTTTCCCCTCAATGATTTTACAAGCATCAAGTTTCCTATATTAAATCCCTTTCTGCTTGACATACTTAGGCTAATTTCCTTTTCGGGCACTGAAACCTGATTACACCCACTTTCTCCATATGGCCTTGTGTTGTCAGATAACTATGACTGGGAGCTATAGGAAAAGTTAGTCACCTAGAAATCCCATCACACCTTTTGTTAGATGTCCTCTTCCCCAGATGTTTGCACCACCTAGGAGGAGCAACTGTCTTATGGCAGAAATTAAATATTCAGGATTATATTTTGTGCTGTTGTCTCTGATCATCAAAGTCACCTATCTCTATTAAACCATTGCCTTCAGTATAAACACTTTATCTGGTTCTCTAATCTTAAGCACAGACACACACACACACACACACACAGATTCACACACACGAACACATCCTTGCTTCAACATCTCTGTCATTTACTGTCCCCGGTCTCTATTCTCCTGTGTTGAAAACTTTCTTGAAATATTTGCCTATACTTACTGTTTCCACTTTGTCATCTTCCTGGGACCCTACAATCCACTTCAGTTAATGGTACTACTCTGTACCCATTTTCAGTCCCCAACCCCAAAAGTCTTACTCCTGTCTTCCCCTTATTTGGCACATCTACCTTTTCAGCAGTATCTCATAACCGTTCATTTCTCTCCATCTCCATTGTCAGTCCCCCATTCCAAGTTGGCCATGAACATTCACTTGGACGACCACAATGTCTCTTACCAATTCTTCCTCATTTCATTCTTTGTTCCTTCTGCAACCTATTCTCAATAAAATAATCAGAACAATCTTTTTTAAATGTGCATTAAACCATTTATTGCCATAATTAAAACATTTCTATAGCTTCTTTTAACACTAGGGTCTGAATTCTCTAACCTTGCTTCCACACCACAGTGTAGTATGATCCTGCCATCTTTACCCTCATGTAATTCTCTTACCTGTTCACTGCATGCTATGCACACTGGCTTTCCTTCTGTTTCTTTAAAACCAATCATCTCCTAGTCATGCCATTCTCTGTGCTTGGAATACTATTCATCATATTCTCCACTTGGCTCATTCCTTGTCATCTATCAGGTTCCTGGTCTAATGGCACCTTTCTCCCAGGCCATTCTATCTAAATTAGAAATGCAATGAACAAACCTGTTTATTTCCATTGTAGCACTGACTAATCTCTGAAGTTATTTTAATCTTATTGTTGTCCTCTCACAATAAACTAAATGAAAATGGGGATCTTAACTGTCTCTTTACCCCTCCTTTATCCTCAAAACCTAGCAGAATATCTGGGACATAGATTGTGTCCAAAAATATTTGTTGAAAAATATAAATCACATCTTCTGATATCCAGAGCAAACAGATTTGTTCCTTTCACCAAGACAAGCAATAGATGAACCTGAATAACTCAATTGTAATTCATGAATTTTAATTACTTTCCTCCTTCCCTTGTGTCTCCATTGTGTATTGGTTTTCTTCAGTAATGGGTATTCTGTTTTCAATATTAAATTTAAAGTATCCCTTGTATTAATTTAAAAAAGAAATGCTACTTCATCTTCCTCATAGCTATTGTTAATCTGTTTATGTTGCTATTACTGGTAATGTTTTCTTAGATCCCTTATCTGGTACAGTATCCTAATTTCAGAATTATTGTCTTGTTTGTGAAATATTCTCTAGTGATGAAACACACAAGTCCGGAGACTTGATTTTAAATTCTAACTGGGTGATTTGGGGATAAATAATATAAGCTTTTGGGCTCAATTTCTTCATGTATTGAATTCAAGCTTGAATTGGAAGATCCCAAAGGTCCCTTTCAGTTGAATTGTTCTAGAATGTTAAGAGTGAGTGGAGAATGAGATTGCTGCATGACAAATAGAAGCTGAAACTGAGCAGACATCAAAAAAGATGATGAAATATAAATAACCAGCAAGACATTTTAGTAATAACCCAACCTCTTCTAAGTCATCTAATAATATCTTGTATTTTATCATCCTGGATTACACTGTGGTTTAGAATATTGCAATACTCAAATGCTAAGGTAGGTCATCACCATCAGCCCCAACAGGAGTAATAGCATTACACAGCACCTTTCATCTGAGGCTCTCAAGTCACTTGGTAAACATCAATTAAATTTCAAAACTTCCCTATGCTAGTATTACTGTACCCATTTAACAGATGGAAAAGTGAGCCATATTCTTGTTCAAACCACAAACCAAAGCTTTCTCATTTTAAATCAGTAGACTTCCTTGAGTTAATAATTAATATGTTAGCAGAGACCTGGGGTTGAATTTAATGAATGAGAATTTCTATATGTGGTATCACCATGCCTGTGGGTTTATGGAACTATGTGTGGTGTCTGTGAATGTGTGTGGGTGTATATGTGGAGTATGAGTGGTTATGATTATAAGTGTATGTAGTCTGTGGGAAAAACTAGTGCATGTGAATGTATGCCTGCATAAATAGAAAGTTGTGTGCTCTGTAGACACTCAAGCTTTTGATTTCTAATTAAAAAAATTCTTTGCTGCATTTAATACTTCTGGCATTCTCTTCACCATCATTCATGCTCTTTTTCTGATATTTATTTCATTTCTCCACAATTTGTTCTTGCTTTGCCAATCTATGCTCAGAGTTCTGCCTTCTAATTTTTACTTTCACCACTATGTAACGTGTGGTGCTCTTAGCATGGTTCCATTGATTCTTTATATGTTACTATTACTCAAATCTGTTCCCATAGTTTGACTCTCTTCCCTCGGTGTCTTCTCTGACCATAGACATCTCTCTACTTAGATGTCCTACCATAATCTTAAACCCAGGGTATCTGAGAATACACTCATCAGTTCACTCACCCTCCCTTCCCTGCAACTAAACCTCTTCTTACTCATCTAAGAGATGGCCAACTATCCAGACACCCAACACAGAAATCCAGAATTCATGCTCCATTTCTCCATTCCCCTCACTCTCTACATGAAAACAATTAGCGAGTTGTCCTTGCTAGGTGACATTCTATTTGCAACTTCTTCAGACTCTTAATACCCCTTCCGTATCCTTTGAATAGGCCACCGTTATCTGCTGCCTATATGATGATACAGGTCATCAAATAAATTCTCCAGTCTGATGTCAGAGTGACTTTCATAAGACAATAACCTGATCATGTGTCTCCTGAATAAAGCCCTTCAATGCCCTATCCCCTTACTATTAGAATCGAGTCTAGTTCTTCACACAATTTTCAGGGTCCTGCATGCTCTGACCCTTGCAGACCCCATCATGATCACCACTTGCTCTTTCTCTTTTTAAATTCTATCAACCATAATGATATCTTTCCTTCTCTCTCCTGTATGCATGCATGTATGTATAGATTATATTTGAATATATATTACATATGAATACATATACTCACATTCAATTCCTTGAATGTGCTTTTTTTTCTTTACTCTGGTTTTTCTACATCTCCTCTTGTCTGTGTTTGGCTAATCCCTACTTCTCCTTCAGGTATCACCTCAAAAATCACTTTACCTAGCAAAGTTTGCCTTGTTTTTCAAGGCCACTATGTGTTCTCAGAGCTCACTGTGTATCACTTATCACATAGCATCTTTATTACCTTTGTTTGTGTGATTTTTTTCCCCTAGATTTTGAATTTAGGGAAGCAGAGTATGGACCAGATACATATTGATCTAAATAAACTATATCACTATAAATAATCCAGGAACAGTAGGTCACTCAGTGTAGTGTATTTTAGTAGAAAAATATTTATTATCTCCTTAAATTGTCTACTATCTGCCAGGTATAAATGTAATGAGACTGATTTCATGTGTGGTTTATGAAAATAATCTTGGATTTGTAGTCCTGTTCATCAGTACACCCAGGCAGGAGAGTTTTCTGCCCTAGTTGTGTGTATCTCTAACTACAAGGTGAGAAATCCTTGGTACTGTGGGAACCATGTACAGGAACAAGAAATCCCTACCCAAGCAAATGTTTATTCCTCAGATCTATCTTTTTGAGGACTAAAGTAGGCCACCTGTAGGTCTGAAAGGTTACCAGGGGGCAAATATTTGAGGTAGATGATTATTGAGTATTGATGTGAGGGTGGAGCTTCCAAATTCATTCCAAGGTAACTCATGGTGCTGGCCAGGGTGAGAAGAGAAAAAGGAGGCAACTTGGGAGAGGTGCCAGAGAGAAAAGTGAACTGTGGATCTGGAAATCCCTTGGAAGGGACTTGTAGGTTCTAGAAAATTTGTATCTGGCAATCCAGGTTAGTATGAAGTATATTTGTCAAGGTGAAGACATATTTTACTTAAGAGTTAGTCAACTTGACTTCCAGCCTTTAACTATTTAAACATATGTCATGTGTCTAGTTACACTTTTGTACAAATCCGCAATTGTTAGGGACTAGCCTGCTATTTTAAAAAAGTTATTTTCTAGAAGATTTTTGAGTTTTGTAGCAGAATGTGAAACTAATTATTAAAGCATCCCTTAATTTCTTGATAACTGTCAGTAATATTTTATACCAATAGTAAAATATATTTCAGTTACACATTAACTGAAATCATGGTTTTCATCATAACCCAGAAAACCTGTAAATATTGCATAGGTTTTACTGTCCTTTTGACTTCATGGCAATGAAAGTGCTTCAGCACAGTCCCTGATCCTAATGTTCATGAAAGGGAAGAGTCTAATTTAGATCATGTCTTGTTTGTGTGTGCATGTGCTTGGTTTTCTGTTTTTTGGAGGGTTTTTTTTTTTGGTACCTGTCTTCTTATTTACTTTTTTAAAATTTTTATTTATTTGTTTATTTTTTTAGACAGAGAGAGCACGTGTGCAAGTCGGGGAGGGACAGAGGGAGAGAGAGAATCTTAAGCAGGCTCCACGCTCAGCATGGAGCCAGACATGGACCTTGATTCCATGACCCTGGGATCATGACCTGAACTGAAATCGAGAGTTGGATGCTCAACTGACTGAGCCACTCAGGTGCCCCGGTACCTCTTTTTTTTATAGAATTGCCATGTTTCAGCAGCTTCTCGTTATTTCAAAACTCCCTTCTTGGTAAAAGGGAGCCAGTGTTACTATTATTACCATTTTATTTTGGTGTAATATTTGGTTAAATATGTTAGACAATGTACATTTTTATAATTTAGTGGGCACTGAGTTAGAACTTTGCGAATATTAACTAATTTAGACGCTACAACACTTTGAGTTCAGTATCATTACTATCCCCGTTCGACAGAAGAGAAAGCATGGGCAAAAAGAGGTTGAGCAACTTGCTCAAACTCACCACCACGTATCTAGCAAATAGCTGAGCAGCCCCCAAATGCAGGCAGTCTAGTCTAGTGACCCTCAAACACTACTCCAACGCTGCTCACGAGAGAGTTTCATTTCTTTTTCTTTCAGTTTTATTGAGTGTTTACTTCTTAAGGGCATGGATCATGTTTTTTTTTTTTTTAACTCAAAGCATAAAATTTTAACAATTAGCTGTCATTAAAGGAGCAATTACTGAGTCTGACTTGACAGCTTATTGGAGCTTAAATTTGTAATTATATAATTTAGAATTTTGAAAACTTTTGTTATACTACATGCAACTTTGCTTGAATGTTATGCTTTACTTCTAAGATGCAATCTATCTTAAGTAAGAGAACATGCCACCATGTTGTTTTATTTTTGGAGGGGGAAAACTGACTGTGTTACAGTTGAAATAACTCATAATAATAATAATACATCCATACATATAGGTTTCCTTTCTTACTTTGCCATTATTAGGGGGACATGATGTTTTTAGATATTTACAGATAGAAGCAGTCACTAGCCCAGCCAATTGAAGCTTATATCTCCAGTATAAATGAATGAGTTAATATCAATGCCGTTAATAAAACAAGTCTATTCAGCTGAAAGAAAAAAATCTGAATGGAACAAGTAATATTGACATGCTTATTTCATAATATATGTGCACATTTCTGTCAGAAATTGGGGTAGTCCAAGTTTATACTTAATAAGACAACTACATGTGCTGTGAAGTGAATTGCAGAATTTCTATTTTAGCCATCTACATAACAATAATTACTGCACATTTCTATAAGGATTTAAAATACATGTTATACAACTCTTGAAAATAATTGATTCTCAAGGAATAATCTGTAAGGATATGGAACAGTCATTCACCTACTTGATTATGTAAAAAAAATCCATTTCGCATTATATGACCTTATTTTGCAAGCCAATAGCTAAAGAAAATATGTTATGAATTTCCAATACAATATAAATAGAATGTCATAATCTATAGAGTAAGAACTGTTCTTGAATGTTAAAAAGGTGTCCATATTTTCTCTCAGTATAAACACAAAAGAACATTATTTGGCCTAGATCAGTTCCTTTTATATAAATTAGACTGGAAAATTGCATCAGCTTTATTTAGAAATATCCACAAGAGAGATACTCTGATTATTGAGGTCATTGCTGTGACCACAGTAGTGACTTAAAAATCAGTCTGACAGTTAGGAGGTTTATTATGGAAAGTAATTAAACTTAGCCAAATTTAGGAGAAATTATAGATAAAGGCTAAAAAACTTTTGTTTCTGAAATCAGTACCTAAAAGATAAAAAACAAAGGTATGAGGGATTCACAGTTTCATTACAAAAGTCTTTCATCAGTATAAATATTAAAGTGGCATTACTTTTCCCATGAAATAGGAGGATTAATTTTTTCAACATTTTGAGAAAGCATATGCTCACCCCACCTCTGCTTGGACAGAATAGAACATAAGTAATTTAAATACAAGCTCCACTGGTTATACACA
Source organism: Cryptoprocta ferox (assembly GCA_028646485.1). Classification (NCBI taxonomy): domain Eukaryota; kingdom Metazoa; phylum Chordata; class Mammalia; order Carnivora; family Eupleridae; genus Cryptoprocta; species Cryptoprocta ferox. The sequence continues at coordinate 99,403,668 of CM053574.1, forward strand.
CACATGCACACACACACAGAGACACACCCCTTCACATACATATACATACATACAGATAGATGATGGATAGATAGATAGATGATGAAATAACCCAAGAATTACCAAATTCTATCACCCAATAGAATTACCCTTCTATTTTCAGTTTTAATTAGGATGCCAAGAGATGATTTTTAAAAGGTACATTTAGAACAATGGTTTCCAGGTACTTGAATTTCAGTAAAGCTATAACCCACATTATATATATCATATATATATTATATATATCAATCTGTGGACTGACATAGAGTTGCCATCTTCTAACTTTGTCAACTAAACCATTCAAAACAAAACACAAAAATTAAATATTCTATTAACACTATCACCACCATTTCATTGCTGGTCATGGGACATGGAACATCAGTAAGAAGGACATAGCCTAAGAATACTGGATAGTTCTTATAAAAAAAAAAAAAAAGGGAGCACTCATGGCTTAATTACATTTTCTACCCAAAAGCACAAAGATTTCTATGTCCTTCTCTGGTTTCATGAATTGAAAAATAATATTTAGTTCCCTAGTTTAAGCAAAATACCTTTATTATTTCTCCTTGTCCTTCTCCTTCTCCTCCTACTCCTTCTCCTTCCCCTTCTTCTTCTTCTTCTTTTTCTCCCTTCTTTATTGGTTTACTAATCCATTCAATTTACAAATAGAACATCTCTATGTGTCAGGTTCTTTTGTAGGTATGAGGGATTCACAGTAAATGAGAGAGGGATTCACAGTAAATGAGAGAGAAATTCCTGTCCTCATAGACCTTACCTTAGTGAGATCTATTAGAAAAGCATGTTGATAAAAAAGAAAGAAAGAAAGAAAGAAAGAAAGAAAGAAAGAAAGAAAGAAAGAAGAAAGAAAGAAAGAAAGAAAGAAGAAAGAAAGAAAGAAAGAAGAAAGAAAAAAAAGAAGGAAGGAAGGAAAGAAAGAAAGAAAAGAAAAGAAAGAAAGGGAAAGAAAGAAAGAAAGAAAGAAAGAAAGAAAGAAAGCAAAAGCATGTTGATTTTGCCACCATTGCATGTATTCCCAATGCCTCCTATTCTATTTCTGCTGTTACTATCATCATCTCCTACATGGTTCCTAACTTGTCTTCAGGATTCTATCATACAGCCACACCTTTTTCAAAGTCCATCATTCTCAATGTAGTCAGAGAGATCTGTTCAAAACCTGAATCAGTCTCTCCCATTCTTAACCACCACCGTCTCCCCAATCCATGGATTCTCATAACATGTTTTTACACCTTATTGCAACATCAAAGGCAGTCTGGCCCCTCCTATCTCTTCTAATATTTATTCTCTAAAATTCAACTATGCTGACTCCCTTTCTGCTTTTCTTACATTCCACACTCACTCTTATTTTAGAGCTTTACATTAGCTCTGCTCTTGCCTTTCTCCCAGCTCTGTAAGAAATAAGATATTCCTACTAAAGTGTTGTAGGGAAATAATGATCTCACATAAAAAGAGATGGTCTGGGGATGCTTATTCCAATGTCTCATTAGGAGTATTCTTTAGAACTTACATTCTGGTGGGAGAGGAAAGAAAAGAAAAATAATAAATGAGTAAAATATATCATGTACAAAATGGTAATAGTCTTATGGAGAAAAATGAATCAAGACTGGGGGATAGAATAGAGGTGTGTGTTCTGCTCTAAAATGGTAGCACAGGAATTGCTCAATAAATATTAAAGGTATCATTACTGTGTTTTTCTATTATTGTTACTGAATAGAAAAAAGGAAGGATGTCACAGATTTGTATTTCTCCTCTCTTAGGTAGTAATGTCACTTTTCTAAGTATTGTAATAGAGAGTTGTGATGAAGTTGGGAATAAAAAGATACATAATATAATGTGGGGATGGGTCTCCCATGCACTCCTCCACCATTTTATGTCAACAATGTCACGAAGTTGCCGGAGGTCATGAGCATTTCATTTCACTTTTGGAGAACCATTCTTCTTATTCTTCTACTTTATTTCCTGCTCACTTATCATTGCCATCGTTGAGTAGTACTCAAAAGCAAAGAAAATGACTACAGTGCGGGGCAAAAACCAAATAAAACCAAATCTGAGTTAGCTCTAAAGGAATTTACTTTTTGATACATAAGAATTCATTATCAAAAAGTACATCTCATTGTGAACCAGTTTACAAATTATAGAATAAATATTAAAATGAGATACATAATTTTATGGAGGAATTGTACAGGGAATTTCTTTTAAAATATTTTCTCTCCTAGCATGACAAAGAGTTTTCATATAAAAGTCATGTTTGCCCATAAATTCTAGAGAATATAATCAGTTGAATAAGCTATAATCTTAGGTAAACTTTTAAAGATTATTTCATAGAATTGCTGTTGACTGTTGCATCCCTTTGTATCTACAGACAAGAAGTCAGTGCACATACCATTTCGTTTGTATTTGATATTACACAATATGTATCAAGAGTGAATGTTTTTCACATTTCTGAAGCAGCACCACCAGTTTGGGGAGTTATTCAAGATTTTAATTTTCCAAAAATGTTCCCCTTCTAGCCTCCCCATATCCTGACTCAAATCCACAAACAGAAACATTTACAATAATTTTCTCACTCTTACTTGACATATCTGTCCTGCTATTCACCCAATTTCCTAAATGAACATTAATTGACAATAACACTATTTTGCTATGCATTTTCAGTGTTGTATATTTGTGTGTATTTTTCAACTTTATTTTAAGCCTTGGAACTATTCAATGGCAATGAAATGTGCTTCTGTGTTTTTAAAGAACTTGTCTGGAAATAGTTTTCAAAATCTACCATGATGTGCCTGCTTATTTATTTATTTATTTATTTATTTTTAGGACTTTATTTTTATGTAATCTCTACACCCAATGCTCGGACTCACAGCCCTGATCCAGTCACATGCTCGACTCACTGAGGCAGGCAGGCACCCCTGTGATGTGATCATTTAAAAGTATGAATAAAAATATGAGATTTCTCTTGTTCATGAACCTCCTCTTCCTTTCCTTTCCTACTCTTCCTACATTATGTTAATGCAAATTTACAAATGTGTGACTCTGTTAAAAGTACCACTGAAGAAGGGTTTAAAGCAATTGGAATCAATGAGATTTTATAAAAATGAGATTTAAAAAAAAAACTCATTCACTTAGTCTTGGACATACGTCCTAATTTGTACTGTGCTTGCTATTTTCCTTCAGATACTTCCTTCCAGTCCTTTCGTTCTAAAAATCTGCATTCAACAAAACCTTTAGTTATCTAAGTAGCTGCCTTTTTTTTATTTCTTTTGTTCTCTCAGATTGCTGTTGCTTTCACTACCAGTTTCGCCAACTTCCTTTTTTGATGCCACGTTTTAAAGTTCCAGTTGGCTTGCTTACCTGCAATAATAAGGAAGAGGGATGTTTTAGATTAGGGTTTGCCTTGTGAGGATATCCCTGGATCATTGCACCCTGGATTTAATATGAAAACTGTATTTGGAGTCATTCGATTTGCAGAAATAACAAGCCTAAATGCTTCACTTTCTAATGGTAATTAGTTTTCAACCCAGACAGTCTGGATAACTATATATTTACTACCTTGTAAAGGACTATCATAACAAGCCCTTAAGCATTATTTGAAAATTAATAAACTAAAGTAGGAGGAAACCCTTTACTTTCCCATAGCAACATGAACTGAGTTATATTATTTTATTGCAAAATTTCACTTTTCAATTATAGGTTTACTAAATTAAGAGGCTTGAAAAGCATAAAAAACAATTATTAGTTTCTTAACACTGCAGATGACTAATGCAATGAGTCCACTTTACTGTTTGGAAACAGGTTTTTGGCTTTTTTTTAAAAGAATTTTTTTTCCTTGAATCGCCTGAGAATAAACCTTGATTCACAAACATATCTTGTTTTTATTATATTAATAGAATATATTACATAGGTAGAGTTTTCTAAATTAGGTAAAAGTAACTCTTACACAAGAATCTTACTCTTTACTTATTTTCAAGTTTATTATTTTTATTTTTTAATTGAAATTTGCAAGTAGAGAAATTTAGTTGTTAAAAATCTGCAAGGATACAAGAGATTCCAGTAGTCTGGAATTGAGCTAAATAACAATTGCCATTAATGATTATGTTAGATTTAAGAGATAGGATTGTGTATAAATTGGGTTAATTATGTAGAAGAAAATGTGGAGAACAAAAATTACTTAACCTAATTCTCACCATCAGAGTGAAGATAGAGAGCCAGTGTTAATCAGCTCTGACAGAGAGGAGTCATGTAATTCCTTTACTACCAGACCCTGTGCTAAGGATCTCGGTCATCTGGAATGTAAATTCTTCCTGGTCTGATGTCTGACTTTGTGTAAATGGTGTGTGTGTGTGTGTGTGTGTGTGTGTGTGTGTGTGTGTCTGTTAGAGCCTGAAGAAAGAGCAAGGATTAAATTCTACAGAGACAAGTTGGAAAGCATAAAGAGCAGAAGAAGTTATTTTTTTCTTCCATTCTTGACCTCCCACTCCAACTTTAAATCTACACTTTTATTCTGTTGGTTTTGATGGCATAATGGTGAAGAGCAAATGCTCTGCCACAAACAGCCAGGATTCTGATTCTGGCTTCAGCACTTCCGGCTGCGTGATAATGATCAGGACCCTTAACCTATGTGTAACTCAGTCTCCTCATCTTTCAAACGAAAATGATCTCTTCAGGATTACATGAGTTATTAGGCATGAGTTTCTTACAACAGAGTCTCATGTACACAAATCAGGATAGCAGGGTCTATGGAAATGACATTGATTCTAAAGACAAAATTCTCATTCTGCCAGATTTTGTTTGTACTCTTTAAAGGACTTTTTTTTTTTTAAGTAGGCTTCACACCCAAAGCTGATCCCAATGTGGGGTTTGAGCTCATGACCCTGAGATTAAGACCTGAGGTGAGATCAAGAGTTAGATGTTGAACTGACTGAGCCACCCAGTCATCCCTCTTTAAAGGATTTTTAAAATACTTAATTTCCTAAGTCCTTAAATCATTTAGTTGTAATGAAGTGGAGAGGACATAAATTTAACCTGCGGGACACCTGGCTGGCTCAATCGGTTAAGTGCCCAACTCTTGATTTCAGTTCAAGTCATGATCTCACGGTTCAGGAGTTCAAGCCCCTCATCAGGCTCTGCACTGACAGCACGGAGACTGCTTGGGATTCTCTCTTTCTTCCTCTCTCTCTAATTCTCTCTCTCTCTCTCAAAATAAGTAAATAAATATTAAAAAAATAAAAATAAATTAAATTTAAAAAACTAGTCGAGGATAAAAAAAAAGAGATGGAAAATGTAAACTCTTGAATAGAAAGTCTCTAAGCCATTAAATTTAATATTTTACGTTTTCATAGTGTTATTCCTGTGTTCAAGAACTCCATGTGTTCCTGTGTAATTCCAGTTATCCTCCACATCATCAGTATAATAGATGTCTGTTAAATGAGTGGAATGAGCAAATGAATGAATGACTATGCTCATGACAATCACAACTTGGAACAGTGGTAAAAGCAAACAAACAAACAAACAACAAAAACTCTATTGGCCATATTTTTTTTTCAAATTAGTGTTTTCATTTTCTTGGGAAGATAACAAGCATGTGGATTTGCTGGATTGTATGGTATTTCTATTGCTAATTGTCTGAGAAATCTCTCTTCTGTTTTCCACAGTGACTGCACCTAGTTACATTCCCACTAATAGTGCACGAGGTTCCCTTTTCTCCAAATCCTCACCAACACTTGTTACATCTTACTGTTTTGATATTAGCCATCATGACTTGAGTGAGGTGATATCTCATCACAGTTTTGAGTTACATTTCCCTGATGATTAGGGATGTTGAGCATCTTTTCTTGTGCCTGTTGGCTATCTGTGGCCATTATTTTTGGAAAAATGTCTGTTTACTTCCTCTACCCATTTTTTAAGCCAGATTGTTTGTTGTTTTGGTGTTGAGCTGTATGAGTTCCGCCATGTTACTGCAGCATCATTTACAATGGTCAGAGTATGGAAACAACCTAAGTGTCCATTGATAGATGAATGGATAAAGATGTGGAATATACACATGATGGAATATTACTCAGCCATTAAAAAGAATAAAAATTTGTCATTTGCAACAGCCTATGGACCTAGAGGGTACTATGCTAAGTGGAATAGGCCAGACAAAGAAAGACAAATACCATATGATTTCACTTATATGTGGAATCTAAAAAACAAAGCAAATGAATGAACAAATAAGCAAATGAACAAAAGTACAGAAAATAAACTGGTGGTTGATAGAGAGGGAAAATGAGGGATGAGTAAATAGGTGAAGGGGATTAAGAGGTACAAACTTCTAGTTATAAAATAAATTAAATCATTGAATCACTTTGTTGTATACCTGAAACTAATATAGCATTGTATGTCAACTACACTTCAATAAAAAAACAAACAAACCGATAGAAGACTAAACTTGATCCCCAAATATATTTTGTTTGTTTGGCCTTCCTAATCTGTTAAAAATAAAACTAGAAACATTTAGGGGACTTCATGTAAAAAAAATCTAGATTTTTAAGGCTTCTCTAAAAATTAACATCTCTGTTAAGAGTAGGGCTTTGTTCCTGCTTGATTACAAATTCCTAGAGCTTTCTAAAATGGGCAGAATGTAGTACATATGACTGTGACTGCTAAACTCATTTATTTCACCTGCCAGGTCCCTTTCAGACTCCATTTGTAAATCTCTGATAGCAAATGCCAGACCTTTTTGTTACACTTTGGTTCCCTTACAAGGTTTTTCTCAGAGCTTACAATAAGTGGACTCCTAAAACCATCCAGGGTTTTGTCTTTCTTTAGTGAAAGGATGAAGACCCTTGAGTTAGTAATGGGTTTTTCATCCCAGACACTCCTGGCACTTTGGTTCTGAAGATGTTTGTTGTGGGAATTGTCCCAGGCACTGTAGGATGTAAAGCAGCATCACGGCCCTCTACCCATTAGATACTCTGCCACACGGTTTGAAAACTAAAATTGTCTCCAGGCATTGCCAAATGCAACTCAGGGATGGAGAAGGGGGAGGAGTACCAATGAGTTAGATATCAAACTAGAGGAGGACAGACACATAAGCTCAAAGGTGATGCCAGATTGGTGTTAGAGAGATATTGGTTAACTGGCAGGTCAGGGATTGGCCTCAACCCTGGCTCTATACACAGGTTCCAGATTTAGTTGCTGGAGACATACCACTGACTTAACTATTTTTGTTCAAACTTAAGCTATTCAAATTGATCAGCAAGATAATGCTGTGGTTTTCTACAGCAACCATTTTTGATGGAGTCTCGAAGGACAAGAGAGTATGGTTAACAGAGTGATGTGATAAAATGCAACATTCTGCACGTAGTAAAATCTGGATAACATTCATATGCTGCCACTTCATCCTGTTTCCTACTCACATGTGTTCCTGATGAATTATTTTTAAAGTATGACTAAATTATTCATTACACAGGATAACCATTATTTATGCAACTGAGGTTTACCACTAACATTCCAATATGGATTTTTTTTGACTATGGGACTTCAATAAAGCTTCTAAGAATAGAAATATATGCTTAGAATTAAGTAATTCACATGGGGCACACCTTAATAGTGGAGTAGTAGTACAGAGTAATTAAACCTTTAAACCTTAAGGGAATCTTTAATAACTGCAAATTTGATAAAACATTATTTATAATATTTACATATATAATTGAATCTTATGTACATGTCTCAGTTAGAAGATCCCAAAACATTGAAGCAGATTAAGCTGCTAGACCACAACAAATTTCTCTCACAGGTTACCTGTCTCATGTATTTCATTTAACTAAAAATTAGGTAATACTAGGTAGGTAACAATAAAAGAACAAAAGCATAAAATTATATATCATTTAAATTTTATTTTTGTGGAATCATAATAATAAATACCATATAATACACCTAATCTGTCTTTCTTTTTCTTACACCTCCCCTCCATCCCTTCTCTTTGCCGACGAAGGTATATTCCCTATTGCTTGTCCTCTGATGCCTTGTCCAATGTCAATTTAAATGAACCGGGTGATGACTTCAAGTACAGTACAATTCTTCCTTTGGGAAGCTACTCCTTTGACTAATATTAAGTGAGTTACTATTGGTACGTTAATTAGGTACTTTACTTCGCATGGACTACTTATGTACAATGTACCCTTCAACCATGAATTGACATGTGAGAAACAGCCCAAGATGAATTCAGTTTTTCCACATACTGGGTTCTATTGATGATATTAAAATGTATGCTTTTCTTTTCCAGCTATATTTTTTGTTTTAACACTAAAAGTTGACCATAACTCAGGGTACCTGGGTGGTTCATTTGGTTGAGCATCTGACTTTAGCTCAGGTCATGATCTCGCAGTTTGTGAGTTCAAGCCCCGTATCAGGCTCTGTGCTGACAGCTCAGAGCCTGGAGCCTGCTTCAGATTCTGTGTCTCCCTCTCTTTCTCCCTCTCCCCCACTCACAATCTGTCTCTTTCTTTCAAAAATAAGTACACAGAAAACAAAGGAAGTTGACCATAACTTTTACTATTTTAATGTAGAGTTTTAAAAGTAAAAACAACCAAAAAGCTAACTTCCTTCTGAATACATGTTTTAACAGTGGGACCAGTTTTCTCTTTGGAGGGCTAATGGCACACGAATGAAGAGAAAAATGATCATAGATTTATTTATTTTTTAATGTTTATTTATTTATGTAAATACTTATTTATTTTGAGAGACAGAGCATGAACAGGGAAGGGGCAGAGAGAGAAAGAGACACAGAATCCGAAGCAGGCTCCAGGCTCTGCATTGTCAGCACAGAGTCTGATGCAGGGCTTGAACCCATGAATTGTGAGATCAAGACCTGAGCCGAAGTCATATGCTTAATCAACTGAGCCACCCAGGTGCCCACATTATTGTAGATTTAAAAGAGTTAGTAAATGGAGTAGTCAACATAGAAGCCATAGAAGAAATAAAAAAGCTTGGTGAGAAATTATGCAAAGTCTGTTCTCCCAAGTAATTGTTGCTTCTACTCAAACATATCAATGTGTAAACTTCAGGCCTAAGACAGGTCTTCCCTTTGAGGGCCAGCAGAAAAGATATTTAATAGAGCTGAAGTCAGTTCTGATCAATAACTTCAACACATCCTCAGACCTTCACATCATTCAAGTCAACTCTTGCAGTAGTTTCCACACAAATCAGAGGTCTTTCTTATCTCACTTTAGGAACAAACTTTCTTTTAGACTTTCTTTTAGAAAATCGTATTCTACTGGAAACAAACTCCAAATCTCGTGAGCACTGCTATGACAATGAATGATGGAGCCATCCACACTCAAAAGTTTTTGTCTACAAATATTAAATGGTTCAGTGTGTATGATGCATGGTCATGAATATTTTCATATTTAATTATAAACATTATATGTAATGATACAGTATCTTTCTGATGTAATATGGTTTAAAAAACAAAACAAAACACTGAAGAGAGAATTGGTTGCATATGACTAGTAAAATTACCGTTGGAAAAAAACCAACTGAGGTATATCTTTCCAAATCTCATTTCAATATCAAATTTTCAATGCCATATATATGTGTATGATATATATATGCACTATCATTACATCTCTAAAATTGTTGAGCCAGTCTCTGCACTAAACTAGAGAAGAGATGAGTTACATGATAAAAGCAGCATCTGCTTAAAGCCTTCAATGTTAAGGGGAAAGTATGCAGGATGCTATGTCTGAGAACAGACACCAACCAGAAACCAAGCTCCCAAAAGATGCAAAGACATGGACCGTCAGACCACACATTGACTAGCAGTGGGCTCAATCCGGACCAGACAGAGAGGAAGCAGTTGCTGAGTAATCCCCTGCCCACTGGAGCTTAGAGCATAGTGGTTATTTTTAAATTGGTCTCTGTAACTAGTTTCAGAATAAATAAGTGAAGACGAACCTTGAACAATCAGCATCTCATCTCAGCTCCAACAGCTTGAAACTTGACTTTGACTCAGATAAATTTAAGTAGACTTTAGATATTACAGAAAAATCCCAATACACAATTCCTACAGGGAAAGCCAGAGATCTGTCAGTCCACTTTATTTCGAACCAAGCCTGAGAAGAAAAATGGTGTGTGAGCAAATGAACTCACAAATAATTACACTGGACATTTTAATGCCGCCACCAGGCCCTTTTTAAGGCTTTATAAACTGATCTTAATTTTGTTATACTGACCCCCAAAGGCACTTCCTATTGTAAAATAGTCTATTAAGAATTGGTCTATATTTTGAAAGGCAATAATATTAAGTTCATTATGGCTTTTTGCAGTCCAGGCACTAATTCAGCTTGTGTAATCCTCTTAAGGTTTTAATGGGTAAAAGTTATTTTAAGAATTTTTGCAAGCAAACTATAAAGGTACGCTTAGAAAGGTACTTCTCTTTCAGACCCTTTAAAATATATAAGATATTTATGCTAAATTGATTCAGGTTAAAAATGTAACACATCCAGGCAGAAAGCCTTAATAACACAGACTTCCGTATAAGGTAATATTATTGCTCAGTCTCTGCTGAAGAATCTTGACTTTAAAAGCCAAGATAGTTCTATCTGCTATAATATATAACAATATATTGTTAATATGAATTGTAATATTATCATTATCCCTAAATCAAGCTATTTTCATTGTGGAAAAAGAAGTAAAAACAGATAAACAACAGAAAAAGGTTAAAATCTTATTATTTTCATAATGAAATCCCACTAAATGCTTGTTTTTGAACACACTTCTTCTTAAATATCACAATACATCCTATCAACAAATATAATAAAACACCTTTTAAAAGCTGACTACTGTTCCATAGTACGGATAAGTCATAATCGATTTAACCCATCCGCTATTGTTGAGTATGACTATAGTTTCCTTTTTTTGCTTTCTTTTGTTATCACAAACAATGTTTTAAGGAATATTCTTGCACTCTTTCATAGAGAGGCAAATTAGGATGGTGGGCGTTTCAAAATGTAGATACTCATGACACATCACAAGCCACAAGCTCCAGGGACCCCCCTCTCCAGTTCTGTGTCCGTGGTTACATGAACATTTCTTAATTTTTTTTAAATTAAACCTTTTTAAATTTCAATTTTCTCATCTGTAAATGAGAAAATAACACCTGTGGGTTTTGTTATTCCTAAATAAGGTGATTCACATAAAAGTCTTAGCTTAATGTTTAGACAATTTATTCATTCAATTGATGTAAGGAGTACTAGTACTATTATTATGACTTTTAAAGTTCATCTTCAAAGTCCTTATGTCAAATTCTTTTTTTTATGTCTTTATTTATTTTTTTTTATTTTGAGAGACAGAGAGTGAGCAGGGGAGGGTAGAGAGAGAGGGAGACATAGAATCAGAAGCAGGCTCCAGGCTCTGAGCTGTTAACACAGAGCCCGATACGGGGCTTGAACTCACAAACTGCGAGATCATGACCTGAGCCAAAGTCAGGCGCTTAACCGACTGAGCCACCCAGGTTCCCCCTTTATGTCAAATTCTTGGTCTAAGAGTTTCTGAGTCAAAGTATACACATACACATATTTTTAAGTTTTTCAACATATCGTCAAATTTTCTTTCATAAAGCACTTAGAATCAAATACTTTTTTCAGTAGAGTAAAAACCTTACAAATGTTTTATATACATATCAAGGTTTTGTTCATTCAAAAGTGAAAATTTGTATCTCATTATTTTCTTCTTTTTTTAATTTCTTTAAGTTTATTTCTTTATTTTGAGAGAGAAAGAGAACACCAGGGAGGGTGGGAGAAGGGGCAGAGAGAGAGGAAGAGAGAGAATCCCAAGAAGGCTCCACACTGTCAGCGCAAAGCCCAATGCAGGGTTCGATCCCAGGAACCATGAGATCATGACTGAGCTGAAATCAAGAGTCAGATGCTTAACCGACTGAGCCACCCAGGCATCCCTGTATCTCGGTTTTAAAAATTTGTATGTAATACTAAGGAGTTTACTTTTTTTCTCATATGCTTACTGTTTATGTTCTATGATTTACTGGTTTAATCCTAAGCTCATGTTTTATTAGTTCATCTTTTTCTTACTAATTTGTTTTCATATTAAAGATATCAAGTCATCTCTCTTCTTACTGATTTGTTATATATTGAAGAATGTATAAAGAATACTTATACATTTAGATGTATATACACATATATTTAAGCTCAATGAAGGTAAGGATTGTTGTCTTTTTTGTACATTATGTATGCCCAGTACCAAAATGGTGCCTGATATATATTAGGTGTTGTTGAAAACCCAAAAGTTGTTATTAAATGAGCTAATAAATTTGAAAGCAGAAAATTCCATTACCAAAATAACAATAAAAACTTTTGTAGATTATGATAGTTGAAAATGCAGACTTTATAATATTAACTATTGCATTTCAATGCCCCACATCCTTATTTATGTTCTGCTCATCATCAGTCAGTACATTGCAAATTTTTTGTGTTAATGTAGCACATTTGAGCTGGTTTATTGCAGCTCATGGAATGTTTTTGGGTGGTAGGTTTAGCACAGACAACCATTATGGTAAAGAAAACTAAATTCTTAGAAAGCAAAAGTAAAGGGGGCACAAATTTTTTTCATTATTTAAAACTGACTAAATGCAGAAAGAGTATTTTATTCAGGAAAGTGTTTGACTAATGAATTAAAAATTAATATTGCCTTCTTTAAGTGACTAAAAACCTGAGTAGGTATAACAAAATATCTACATTTATTAAAATGAAAGGCTTATAGAAAAATTCATTCAATATAGTATGTGCATACCATGAATATCAAAAGGTTTCTTGTATTAGTCGGAAGCCAGCCTGGAAGACAGAAAGGACTACACAGCTTCCTAGCAAAAGGAAATTATCACAGGGAATAGGATTCCAAGGAAGGAGAAGAGCTGAGAAAACAAGCCGTAAGGCAATTCAGAGGTCAACAGCAGAAAGCTGGAGGGACCAGAGGCCAGGACCATCCAGTGGGAACAGGGACCACAGAGGGAGATTCATTCCCATGAAGCTGAGTCCATAGTAGAGATGAGACCTTACTGCTACAAGACATGCTATAGTGAGGAGAAAGATGGGGAGAAGGATCCTGTCTTCTCCCTTCATCTCACCTTCCAGCCTTACACTAGTACCTCCCAATGGTTTAACTTAAAAATCAGAGGTCAAGGGAATCTGGCAAATATCCCCTGAAATGCAGAGCAAAGCAGACAGTGGGAGGGAAGGCATCTGAGAGCAAAGTGACAATTGATGGACAATCCTAATTGTCAAGTGAGCAGAGTTCAGAGGAGATCTGGAAAAGAAGCTTCTTCAGGTTATTAGCACAAAAGAGATCCTCAGAGGTAAACAGGTTCCACAGTTGGGGAGGTGGGGGGGAAATGGGGGGAGCAAGCAAGTGGAATGTACAGACTGAAAAGTAAAATAGCCTCATAGGAATAGAAATGTCATGCAATGGAGAATGAAGAGCAGTTTAATGAGAAACAGAAGAGTGTTGACAAAGATGAGGCATAATTATTGTCATTTTTGCCAGTTCTGCTATTTACTTCCTATCATCTAATAACTATTAGTGCAAAACACAAAGTAAAAAATCTTTCAGAAGATATATTCTCCAACCTAGGTAAGATAAAATGGATTATTGTTTAACTTTATCAGTTCCTCAGCAAATATAGAATATATTATCTTAATCTAATAAATATGAGTATCTAAATGCAGAATATTTTAATCTTCAAAACAGAAGGCAGGGATCCCCACTAAAGAAAATTTACACATTAAATGTGACACTCTAAGGGGACATGTTGATAACGTTGGTGACACTATCCAACTGTAGTCTCATTTTTGCTGGGTCTTAAACCCAGTGGGAATATAGTCTGAATATTAAAAACTTTTCTCCACTAGCTCATAGGACTGGAAATAATTGACTTTCCTGAGACTTGTGTGCCTGGGTTTGAGGGTGGTTTCCTTGTGATTGGTGAATGGTGGTCAAAACTCTCTGACCTTAGATGCTTAGACTAGAGCATCTAAGATGATTGCTCTGACTCCTGGTTTCATTCAAGTCTTTCTGTGGAGTGCTGACTATGATATATTGATATGAAATTCAAGACTCTCTTCTCCTTGTCTCGTGTCCCATTACTTTTGCCCTCAAAATTTATTTTCTAGTCATGTTACACTCATTGAAGCTCTCCACATGTACTGTACCTCTGTGCTTTTACCTTCTTGTTCTACTCATCTCAACTCTTTCTTGCCTGGCAAGCATCTACTAATCACTTTTGATTCAAATCACATGCCATTTTATTCCTGGAATGCATGATTTATCTTCAATTCTCTGTGCCACAAGGGTAACCTCTGTTAGTCTCTGTTGCCTCACTTCCAACGGTGTTATAATGGTTTTATGGTCTATCCCTACCTGTCTTTAGAGTTCCCCAAAGCCTGGGTCTATACCTCCTTATCTTTATGCCTGATAGTCTAGGGCTAAACTCTCAATAAATGTTTGTTGGATAGATCTGAGTCTGGCCTTAAGTTCTAGTGTGGGAATGTTTATTCAACTACCTATCAGGCATCAAGTTATAACATTTTCTTAAGACTCTTCCTGCTCCTAGAGTCATACCTAGGTTTTAGAAACCTGCTTGATTTTTCCACAAGCTCTTAGGCTTTGAAAAAATATTATTTACAATTTTCCTGGAGATAGAAGAAAGTAATAAGGAATGGGGGCTGCCTGAACGTTAAATTAATTTCTGTACCTTTGACACATATCGGATGTAGTTTACTCTCAATTTTGCTACTGTTTCACCAAAAAAATAATAATGCTTTACAACAAAATGATATTATTACTATAGCCCAAATTACTAAAATATTACATGAAATGCATGAGTTGACTATCATAGATACATAGACCCTCAGAGTATGAAGGAAGATTGATAGTCAACAAGATGTCTGGTTCTGAAACCTGATGTGCAATAATGAAGTGGTTATTTTGTGGAATCGGATGTTGGACTGGTGATCTTTATTGAACGTTCTGAGTGCTTTATATGGATGGATTCATGTAATATTCCTACAATGCTATAAAATAAGACTACAGTGATCTCCATTTTACAGAAATGGAGCTCTCAAGACATAGAGCTAGTAAGTGCTAAACCTATGATTTGTGTCAAGAGCCTGGCTTTAAGACCAGAGATCCTAGTAACTAACTATGGGTCCCCTAGTATATTCCATTAATATTGTTTGCTTCTTTCAGTAACTCTTACAGTTGGGATTTACTTACTCAACATATATTTATTGCATGCCATGTATATATCTATATACCTATTCTAGGTTCTGAGACTCCAACCTACAACTGGATGTAGTCTCTCCTCAGAGAACTCACAGTTGGATGAGAAAGAAGGGCAAGTTTTAAACTAAACTATAATATGTGGTACTCAATAAATAGTTGGTGAATGAATTAATAACTGCCAAAATAGGGAGTATACAAAAGGAGATATGGAAGCCAAGGAAGGATATCTCAATAAGGTTTAAGGTAGTCAACAGTCAGGAATGACTTCCTGGAAATTATCTGGATGAACATAATAAGGGCTGTGTATTCTATGAAGAGGTAATAATAGGTGAGAAGGTGCAGAGATATAAGACAGCCCCACATGCTACAGGAAAGAGACAGCCTGTGAGCAAGTCTTGAAAACAATACTGAGCCATGGTCTAAGATGAGGCCAGAAATAAACCTGCACCTCAGTGTGAAGGGCATTGGATGTTAAGCCATGAACTGTGAACTGTAGCATGGCAGTCTTGAGAACCACTTAAGGTTTGAAAGTCAGCTAGTGACATGATCAAAATGACATTTAGAAAGGTCACACTGACAACAGTGAGAAGAATAGATCAAAGGGTCCAGACTGTACAGAAGGAGAAACTACTGCAGCAAAGTAGAAGAAAAATAGGAGTGGCTGTGGAAAAAGAGAGGACAGGACAGGCTTGGAAATATTAGGCAGGTCTACTCAATTGGACTCTTTGAACCTGAATAACATATTAGCATTTTCATAGCATTGCATTTACATTATTGTCTTATTTCTTTTCTATTCATCTTTCTTCTGTCATAGTACACAACAAGTGTTTAATAAGTGGTTTTTGGATAAATGAAAGAATAGCAGATATGGGGAAAAGAAAGAGAAAAAAGTACAAAATGGCCGTCAACATTTCCGGCCAGGACAATATAATGGTATATATACTCTGAGATGAGAAGCAAAGGAAGAGAAGGATGTTTTGGTGCAAAGATAAAAAGCTGATTTTAGGCAGTAGTATGAATTTTAGACATTTGGAGATACTCATAAGGCAGTTTGATTATAGGGAGGTGGTGTTGTGGTTCTGACATTTCTTGCCTGGAAACTAAGAATCATCTATGCATGTGTGATGTGTTGAATTTCTGAGTTTGATTAAGATCCTTTAGAAAGAGTGTATAATATATTTTAAAAATATAATATATTTAATTATATTAAAATATATTATAAAATATATGTTATATTATTAAAATATGTTATATTTTTAATATATTATACAAGGGTCTTTCCCATTATGATCCTTTAGAAATGGGATCCTTTCCCATTAAGATCCTCTTGCTAAAGGATCTTAATTGGAATGATCCTTTAGAAAAAAGGTTGGGAAAAAAAGAGTACAGGAAGATGATGGAATAGAAAAAACAGAGTGAAAGGAGAAAATTCCTTGTGAGAAGGATCACAAAAGCTCAGAGGATAAGGGATTTCAAGAAGGAATGAGTGCCATAGAGTAATTGCCCTAGAGACATGAGGTGGGATAAATACGGGAAATGTGTCATTGGATCTGGCAATATTGAGGGCAACGTAGATATTAGTGAAAGTAGATTCAGTGAAGTAGTGAAACCAGAAACCAGATTCATTGGGATGATGAATGGATGGAACATAAAGAAGTGGAAACAGCATGTGTAGAGTCTATTTTCTAAACGTTTCAAGACTTTTACCCATAGAAGGAGCAAATAAACGGTACCTACAGAAGAATGTGTGTTAAAGATTCCATTGTTTTTTTTAATTTGTTTTTTAGTCTTTATTTTATTTTGAGAGAGAGAGGGAGAGAGTGAGAGGGGGAGGGGCAGAGAGAGATGGTGACACAGAATCTGAAGCAGGCTCCAGGCTCTAAGCTGTCAGCAGAGAGTTCGATGCGGTGCTCGAAACCGCAGACTGTGAGATCATGACCTGAGCCGAAGTCAGACGCTTAACCAACTGAGCCACCCAGGTGCCCCGAGGTTCCATTGTTTTAAGATGGGAAAGTCTTGAGCATCTCTAAAAGCTGAATTGTTCCAGAATAAGGTGAAATAAACAAAAGAAAAAAAAAAGAATAAAAGCATCTAAGCCACTGAAAAGATGGGCCATGGAGTCTAAACTATAGAGGGAAGGAGGTAAAGTTCAGATGAGACATGGAAACTGTCCAGTATGAGAAAGTATCAGAGGGAGTATAAGAGAAAAAGTTTGTAAAGAGTAAGAGAAAGAGGGACAAGATTTGAATTGGACAAATGAAGTGAGATGTTTAAATTCCAACAGCAAATTTGGGTAAGAACATTTGTATTAACCAAATATATTTTTGGTGTGCACCAGGCTGCATGACCGATGTGAGAGATATCTATAATATAACCTTGGAAATACATTTCTTTTTTTATTTTTTTATTTTTTTTTTATTTTTTAAATTTTTTTAAATTTTTTTTTAAACTTTATAGTTTATTGTCAGGTTGGTTTCCATATAACACCCAGTGCTCTTCCCCACAAGTGACCTCCACCAAGACCATCCCCCCCCTTTACCTTTTCCCCTTCCCCTTCCCCCCTCAGTTTGTTTTCAGGATTCAAGAGTCTCTCGTGTTTTGTCTCCCTCCCTCTCCCTAACTCTTTTTCCTCCTTCCCCTCCCCATGGTCCTCTGTTGGGTTTCTCCTGTTAGACCTATGAGTGCGAACATATGGTATCTGTCCTTCTCTGCCTGACTTATTTCGCT
>CM053574.1:99422203-99524102 GCA_028646485.1 Cryptoprocta ferox
CCACCTATTAAAGAGGCTATCTTTTTGCCATTGGATAGTCTTTCCTCCTTTGTCAAAGATTAATTGGCCGTACATTTGTGGGTCCAGTTCTGGGCTCTCTAATCTATTCCACTGGTCTATGTGTCTGTTTTTGTGGGAAATACATTTCTGAAATGCAGCAGAGGAGAAGGAAGCTGGAAATATGAAGGTCAAAGGCTGGGCGGTTGGATTGTTCCATAGTGTAGATATTAAAATCCCTCTGGGCACCCATGAGAAAAATACCAAGCTTCTCAAAAAAATTTGGAGGAAATTCCATAAGACAATAATGAGGATGGGTAGAGTGTTGTATAGCTAGATGAAAGAAACCTCAAAGGAGAGCTCTATGGGGAATTAAAGAGCAATTAATTGTTTCAAATGGCCCTGGTGATCAAGAAAGTAAACCCAAGTCTTGGCCCTGTGGTACAGGAATGTAAGAAAATCGGCCACTGATATAGGAAGGTAAAACAGGGGAAAAGTTTGATTCAAAGGAGCATCAGATTTTTGATAAGACACAAAGCAAATAGGGCAGTGAGTGAAGAGGATGATGCCATCAGGAGGTTTGTTAATCATGGATCAGGGTTTCTAGAGATCAGGATTTAAAGTGTTGACATAAGATGTAGCAATAGGGAGACAGTAGGGGAGAGATAGAACAGCAAAACTGTGGGGGTCACCTAGGTGGCTCAGTCAGTTAAGCATCTGACTTAGGCTCAGGTCATCATCATCTCATAGTTCATGGGTTTGAGACCCACATTAGGCTCAGTGCTAATAGTGTGGAGCCTGCTGGGATTTTCTCTGTCTCTCTCTCTCAAAAAATAACTAAATAATCTTAAAAAAAGAAAAAAAGAACATCAAAACTATGGAGATGAGAGAATGACAAGTCATACTCAAAACGAATGCATGAGGGCTTTCACATTTGGGGCTGAGGTAGAGCTGGACAAAGGATGATGACAAAGGCTGGTACTCTCTTTCACCTTGAAAACAAGTATTATGTGCAGTCAGGGTACTCTTCTTAAGACTGAGTATGTCCAGCACTTCACTGTTGCTACTTATGGTGCATTTCAATATCCTCCTCATTCTTCAAATGGTTCAACTCACTTCAGTTGACAATTCATTCTTAATACGTAGATAGAAATGAATCTAGTACCTACCCAATGTCTGTTCTAACAAGCACACTATATAATCAGATTACGTGAGAACGAAATCACCATTTGCTAAACACCTACTAAGTGTGAACATGCGTAATCTTACTCAAATCTCAGTGGTTAAAGCACAGGCTCTCGTGTCTGAGACCAGGTGTTGGAATTCATGTTCTGTCACATATTAGCTGTGTGATATTGGAAAAAATTAATTTGCCATCCTGGGACTCATTATTTTTCTCTGTAAAATGAGGATAATAATGCTATTCATTTAACAGGGTTACTGTGAAGGTTAAATGGAATAAGACATATAAAGAAAGCACTATTGCCTGGCACATAGTAAACATAATAAGTGATGGTTAATCATTATCTCCATCTTACAGATGAAGAAATCTGGCCATTAGTTAAGGTCAGACAATCAAGATTCAAATCTGGATCATGAAATTCCAAAACCCATTATATCATATGGTCCTAAACTCTATATTTTAATGCTTATCTTTCTAACACTGCAACACAACATGAATGGCCGTTGATTAACACTGAGTATAATCAATACTCTTTTGCTTTTTCATACATGTTACTGCTGTTAAGCATGATTTCCTTCTTCTGTCCTTGTGAGAATTTGTTTTTGGATCTAATGGAAGCCATTGTAATATCTAGGGTTAAAGATGTGAACAACAGGGAAGGTGATGATTTTGAAAATTAAAAAAAAAATGAAGAATACAATAAATGTTATAAAAAGAAAATTAACAATATATGGAACTGTATCAAGAAACACAGCAAGGAGACAAAATGAATATCAGCTGATAATTATTTAAAGCTATAATACTATTAACAAAAATGGAGAAATTTAGGAAATACTGTTTGCTTAGGAGACAAAATTAACTTTTATTGGGAGGTTTGTTGAAAGGATACCTGGATACTCTTAGCCACATTACATATGTCAAAAATCATCCTTCTTTTCCTAGATGGGATCTGGATAAATGAAGCTCATTGCTGAAGCTTTGATTTTCTTTAAGAACTAAAAATGGGGACATCTGACTTTATGCTGCAAGACCAAAGCATTTGCTAACTCGTTGGAAAAACAGTCAGAATTCTAATAACATGAATCTGAGTCTAGAGGGGAGTGATACCTGGAAGTGGTTTGGGTTTAATTGTCCTGTCATTTTGCATGAATTTGAGAAAAAGTACTATGTGTGCATCCAAAGAGCTCATACTGGGTAATTAAGCAATGCCTATTCTGCAACATTCTACAGTGAATGATCGACGTATTCAGGCACAGTGACTGACCTAATGGGTTAATTTAGGCTTCACTGTAAAATAAAAGTCTTATCTGAAAGAGAATTCTTTTTTATTGGAATCTCAGGAAGAACCTGTGGGAATGACTATTGGTGTTTTATAAGGAATGATCATCCAGTAAAGTAAAAAGTATGGTCAAGTCTTTCTCCATGTCTACTGTTAATCTAGTTACAACTTAATTCTTTTAAAGTGTAACTTCTTCAAAATACTTAAGGCTGTCATTTTTATCATTGCTCATCAGAGTCTATCAATCACTGTCAAAATTGTCAATCACAGTCAAATGAGGGCATTTTCAGAACTAATAGATAAAACCTTTTTGACCTCATATTTTTCATTTTTAACCTTAAAATCACATGCAAAAGGCTGAATAACTCAGACAGACTCCTTTCTTCACCATAGATAATTTTAAGTAATATTCAAAATAAATTTTGGGTGCCTAACACTAGACTTATTTGATGGTGTATATTTTAAGAAATCAGAAGCATATATACTGAAAATGTTATAGAAGCAAGAGACATGACACCTTTACTTGTCTATTCTTGATTCCATTGCCACACATGAGTGAGGAAAATTCCTTTACTTCCTCTGAGAGCTCTGTTGTCTATTCTGTAAAACAGGTAAATGATAGCCTGGTGAGGGGACTGAGAATATAATCTCATGTTTCCACTCAGAGACACATTGCTGTAAATCTTTTATATGATTGAAATGCACAAAAATAAACTAACACTAAAACAAAACAAGGCAAAAGAGACTCAAAACTATTTCTTTAAGCAATTTTCTCTGTAAAACAAACCTCTAGCTTCTGTGTTTTGTCTTAGTATATTTTTAATCTCCTAACCTAAGTCCTTTTAGTTTTTAGAAGAGTTAGATAATAAAAGTCAGAGACAGTCCTCAGAATTTCTTGTTGAGGTTAACAAAGTGAACTATGGCAGTTGTGAGAACTGCAGGGGCACCTTCATTGGTGATTCCCCCATCTGGCTGCATCCTGCATAAAGATCCCAGATTTCCAAATTATGAGGAAATTATCAGAAAATCTGCTTTCTTGTCTGCTACCACATAGGCCTGGATTCTAGCTCATTGCCTCGTTTGCAAATACCGTGAATGCTCTCCTGCAATGTATACCTCTCGAAAACTGAGATTCACTTGTTCAGTTGTACAATAGAAGAGTTAAAACTTACCTGTTGTTTTATACCCTTCCAACTTTTCAAACTATAACTTTTATTTTCAAATTATCTTTTTCCACTTTTTTAAATGTTCATTTAATTTAGAGAGAGAGAGAGAGAGAGAACATGGTGGGGGGGGGTTGGAGAAGAGGCAGAGAGAGAGGGAAACACAGAATCCAAAGCAGGCTCCAGGCACTGAGCTGTTAGCACAGAGCCTGACACAGGACTCGAACCCAGGAACCGTGAGATTGTGACCTGAGCCCCAAAGTCTGACGCTTTACCTACTGGGCCACCCAGGCACTCCATGTTTTCCGCTTTTAAATATCTACCTTTTCTAGCTTTCCTTGTTTAAAAAAAAAAAAGGTTGTTTTTTTTAAGTAATCTCTACACCCAACGTGAGGCTTGAACTCACCATCTTGAGATCAAGAGTTGCATGTTCTACTAAGTGAGACAGCCAAGCACCCCTCTTTCTTTATATTATTACAATTTCTGTTTATAAAATTTCATTCATTAGGGTGAAGTTTCTACCAGTCTATTTCAATTCTGAATTAAGAAAACAGCCATTCTTTCTGCATTCAAGCAAATCCAAGAGTAATCTATACATTTTTCACATGAAATTCATAAATAATTCAAGCTTCTGCCAACATTAAGATTTTGCTACAAATAAAACTTAAAATATTTGTTTAATTGTTATTTGTGTGGGTGATATGTGTCAGATAGTTAAATAATTATGTCCCTAAGTTTCATATTATCAATAGAACCAAAATTTTCTTTAATATCCCAGGCTACATTACACTAAATATTTGTTGTCTCTTCTTCCTTTTTACTAAATAAATAAATAAATTAATTAATTAATTAACATGAGGGTGGTGGTTTTAGGGTTGACTTAGCTCTGATAAACAAATGGAAATAAATGAGCAAAGTTTCTAGAAGCATTATACAAGATGGAGGTCATAGAGTAGCTGTGAAATGCTCACTTTGAAATGTCCAGTCAGCAGTTGGGTATTTGAAGCTCAAGCTGAAGAGAGAAGTAGCAAGTGGAAATACAGATTGGAGACTTGGTTTTAGAAGATCTCTTTGAGGAAAATATAGAAAAAGAAGAAAAAGGAGCTGACATTTAAGTTTGGGGGAAGATTCACTTTTAAGGACCAGGTTTTAAAAAAAGCCATCAGTGATTAAGAAAGAATGTTCAGGGGTGTCTGAGTGGCTCAGTTGGTTAAGCGTCTGACTTCAGCTCAGTTCATGATCTCATGGTTCGTGAGTTCAAGCCCCATGTCGGGCTCTGTGCTGACAGCTCGGAGCCTGGAGCCTGCTTCAGATTCTGGGTCTTCCTCTCTCTCTCTCTGTTCCTCCCCCAATCATGCTGTCTCTCTCTGTCTTTCTCTCTCTCTCTCTCTCTCTCTCAAAAATAAATAAAAACACTAAGATTTTTTTTTAAAACAGAAAGAATGTTCAAAGAAAATGATCAAAATTGATATTCAGTATAGAGCCAGAGGACAATGGAGAATGTGTGTCATGAATTGAGTGATTACCAATATTGTAAAAATATATATATGTATATGTAAAATAATTTGAAGATTGAAAATGGTTAAGATCTATAGATGACTGAAGACTATTGGTTACCTTAGCAGAGTGTACTTGTTCATTTGTTCTTAAAGATTAAAAAAAATAGGTATCAAGATTATAGTTAC
Source organism: Cryptoprocta ferox (assembly GCA_028646485.1). Taxonomy (NCBI): domain Eukaryota; kingdom Metazoa; phylum Chordata; class Mammalia; order Carnivora; family Eupleridae; genus Cryptoprocta; species Cryptoprocta ferox. Next base: position 99,427,511 of record CM053574.1, read on the forward strand.
TTGAAATATAAAATGTAAGAAAGTTGTGACAATATGTTGTGGATTATAGGATTGTATTTTCAAAAGCTGGAAAGCAATAATTCTGGTTCCACATTCTCTTTCAGAACTTTGTTACTCCCTCCATCGAGGTAAATTTCATTTTCCCTATTAATGAAACTGGGTTGGCCTTTGTGACTGCCATGATGAATGAAATATAGAGGAAATGATAATAAGGATCTTCAAAGGTTAGGTCATGAAGAAGATAGAGGCTTCTGGTTGGCCATTTGTCTTGGGATCCTTGCCCTTGAATCCAACCAGCATTTGTGAGGGTATCCAAGCCACCTCCTGATGAGGCCAGATGTAAGTAGTCTGATTAATTGCCCCCAGTTACAAATCTTAACTGAAATCCAGCACTGACTTCTAAACATGTAACTGAACAGTTTTTAGATGACTTCAGCTACCAGTCTTTGAGTGCTATAGATATGATCTATCTATGAGGAACCTACCCTATTGCAGATTCATATACATATATGTAAATAAACATACATAAAAAAACTAAGTTTTGGGAGTGATAGTTTGTTATGTAGCCAGCCAGAATTATTGAAACAGAATTTGGTACCAGGAGTAATATGCTGCCATAACAAAACCTAAAACTGGCTTTGAGACCTGGCATTAGGTAGAACTTGGAAGAACTTTGAGAAAACTCTTTTGTTAAAGGACTTTTGTTTAAAAAGCTTGGTTGGCCCTAAGGAGACTGTAAATAAGGATTTAAGCAAAAGTGAAAAAACTGTTATGGGTACCTGGAAGTAAGAAGATTCCTGTTATGTAGTAATAAAAAATTTAGCAACCTTATTGCCTGTGAAAATATGGACAATATAAGACATCCCTGATAAATTAAATGATCTATCTAAGGAGGTTTTCAGGCAAAATACTGAAAGTTCACTTGGCTTATTCTTGTTGCCTATAATAAAATGAGAAAAGAAAAATGTAGATGAAAAAGAAATTGATCAGATTCCAAAAAAAAATTAGAAAATATATAAAGGACCCTAGACTTAAACTGAGTTAAAAAAAAAAAAAAAAGATTGTTTCTCATACCCAACTGCACGTGGTTCTCAAATATAGAAAGAGTTTCAGAATGAAGATCAAATTAATGATGACACTCTAAGTTCACTTGTTAAGACCTCAGAAAAATTTATGGCAATGTGTCAATGAACTTTTTAGTCATACAAAAGGCCCTCTAAGGATCTTAGGAATCTTATTATATTCATTAAATAGCAAGTGAACATCTCAGAATTTTAAGGGCAAGGTCCATCAACATCCTTACAGTAAGTCTAAGATGGAAAAGGGCTTATCTCAATGAGATTAATAGTTGTAGCTTTTGTCTAATGGATTAAACTCGAGTAGCAATCATAGGAAATCCACAAAGCTTTAAAGAGAACTTCACTAGTAGAAATACTGCAGGCTTAAACTAAAAAAAAGACAGATGACAGGAAGATGCCTTTGAATCTTCATACCACTAAGGGCCAGAAGGAAGTCCAGTAAACTACTTAGTGGAAAACCCCAGACATTTTTTTTATGGACAATTAAGGATTTCCTAGAAAGTCTAACAAAGAGCCCAAAGAACAGAGTCAAGAGCTGTGATGATCATCTCTAGGCAGTAACAGTGAGCCTTGATTCAGAAACTAGCAATATGTGATCCAGCTGGACTTCAGAATTTTTGTGGATTAGTGGCTGTAGGCCTCCCATTTCTACTTTTTGGGAGAAAGTGTATATAGTAGTTATCAACATCTATCTCACCATTATATGTCAGGAGTAGGAGAGAGGAGAAATTTCTTTAGTTCTCCGGTTTTTAGAGTGATAGCTGTACTCAAAGGACTGTACTTGAAGACATGTACCTGAAAGACTTCATCTTTATGTGCATTTGTCTGAGAGGAAGTGATTCTGGCACTTGAGAATGAGACTGATTCTGAAATGGTATTTTAGAGCGTTCTTAGAGGAGGGTGACAGTACATATTGCATGTGGTATCGTGAACTCTTGTAGGCAAACTGTGAAGATTGTACTTTCCAAAAATGGCCAGTTTTACTTCTGTCCCCACATGCTCTTTCAGAACATCACCAGTACTCCATCAAGAGGTAAATCTATTTACTCTTTCATTAAAATTGGGGAGGGCTTCTTGGCTGCCTCTATTAATAGAAAGCAGGAAGTGATGCTACATGATTTTGGAGGAAAGGTCATTAAAGCGATAACATTTCTACCTGGATTCCTCTCTTTTGGAATGCTTCCCTTGGAATCCAGACATCATGTTGTAAGGAAACCCAGGCCACATGGAAAGGTGTTCTGACTGACAGTTTCAGTGAAACTCCTAACTGATAGTCCACATCAACCTCCGACAAGTAAGCGAGCAATCTTTCAGATGATTCTAGCTTCAACCTTTGAACCATCACAACTGATACTGAGAGGATCACAGGTGAGTTAGCCCTGCTGATCCCTGTCCAAATTTCACCTTAATAAGCAAAACACAAGTCTTCATGGATTTTAAGCCACTATGTTTTGGAGTAGTTTGATTTGTAGTGATTTCACAGAGTGAATGTTGTTTAGACATGAATTTAGTATTTGCAGAAGTATCTATAGAGTAAAGAAGCGAGTAAAAATAAAAGAAGGGAAAAGATGAAAATTCAAAGGATAATGTGAGATGAAATGCAAAAGTGGGATGATTAATCAAAAATGATCTGGGATATTTCTTTCTCTGAGAAAGGAGAGAAACAGGATTGGGAATATAAAGGTAGTGGAACAATAGGTAAAATATTCTCAAAAGAAATTTATTTTTTAGGTATAATCTTTACAGCTCACTGAAACCTTTAACTTCTTAGAAATTATGTGTTAAATCTATTTCACATACTTTATTCATGGTGATAAATACTACTTACCTTTTCAATTTTACAATGTTCCTGGTCTACTGCATATTTTAATTCAAATTTTAATGTTTTTTTAAAAGGCTAAGTAAGATAAGCATAGTTTGCTTTAAAAGGCAAAAAACTTCTTAGCAGTCCACCCCAAATTAATCATCATGCACCCTTTTCTCATATTTCTTTCCTTAATGGTTTAGAGATGAGCAGTCACATTACCATTATGTATGAATACTACTAAGCATAAATAAGTGGGACAGGTTGCCCTGCAAACAAATTTCATTAAAATACCTAGATTAACACATTTTAAAGGTCTCTTTAATGAATCTTTGTCCTTGTGATACAACATAAGCAAGAATAGGGCAAACTAAGTTGTAGAATTTTATGTCTCCATCTCTAGCTTCAAACAATTAAGGGAGTTATAAATAAGCTCTACTATCTTTATCCCACTCAAAAATAATGAATGAGCCATCCTCATGAATCACAAGACTATCGCATCAAACCATCACAATCCCAAGATCATGAAAGCAAGACTTTAAACCAGCATTATATTTTGGAATAAATCACAGACTTGGTAACTATTTCAGAATTGTAAATGTTATGATTTTTAGAGTTATAGCATAATTCATATATCAAACCGTGGCATCTATGAACCCCATCATAGAATCACTAGCGCTTTTCCAATTTTCAGAACGAACCTCTGTGAGTTCAGATATTTAAAAAATTACAGCAGTAAGAAAAGTGACCAAACAAGAATATTTGAAAGGATTAAAAGAAAAATTTTGTAATGAAAATTATATCAATCAACAAGTATAAAGAGGAAGACAATTCCTTAAGAATTATGTGTTATACAGGACCCAGAAATTATTAAGAAATTACTGTGGAAATGAAGGATTGCTTTCATTTTTGTTGACAAAAGACATCAAAGGATTAAAAAAGGTTATTCAAAGGAAGAGTTTCCAACCTGACTGAGTTTTTTTTTGTTTTGTTTTGTTTTGTTGTTGTTGTTTTTGAAGGGAGAGGAGATGGATATTGTATGCAGTAGATTAGTAAATATTAAATTATCTACCTTCTGATAATTTAATATCCATTATATATTAATGGAGAATCCCTTATTATAAACTGCATAATATCATGATTTCTGTAATATACTGATATTAATAAAACCTATTTGCAAAAGCATTATTATAGGATACTATTACTAAATTCAAAAATGTAAAATGATTAAAGAGAAAAAATAATCTATGATTCTGATTTGAACTTGCTGCTATGAGGCTGGCTAAAATCTTTTAATGTCTTCATACCTATGACATGACATCAGGAAAAATGCAGATGATGCTACCTTTCAAAACTTTTCTTTAAGTGAGATTTTAAAAAAGTGTTAAGCACATGGCCCATACATAGATGCTTTTTCAACTGACTTGATGTCTCAAGTAAATTGATAGAGCAAGAGTCCATATGTTAGGATGAGAATGTGGAATTCATATTGTTCTTTGTTCACAGTGCATTTTATTAGCAGTTGAGAGGTGATCTCTCATTGGTTTTATATTTGGTTTCTCAATACAGAACTTTAGGGTACACAATTCTTTTAGACATATAAAACCACTTTAGTCCCATAAGAAGCCTAGATCCTTATGCAGTATAACATTTTTCTGGATTGATTCATTCCCTGAAAGAAACAAAAGTCATTCTCTGTAGAACAAATAGTCTTTAAGTCCAGGGAAATTAATAGAAAATTTGAGGGAAGTATCTTAGAATAGAGAGTGAATTTTCCACACAGAAATATATGGTGAAACTAGACAACTTATCAATGTGTTCATAAAAATTTGTTTTGCTTTTCCTCTAAAAGAGTGTAACAATGAGAATTCAAACACAAAATAGAAAACCAGACCTAAATTTAGCATTTAATATAATTTATAGTAAAGCCTATTTGAAGGAAGACTCTATAAATTCAAAGTATTTCAACTTTTTCTTTCCATGTCTAGCACTTTGGAACTGCTCCTGCCTAAAGTCCAATTTGTGATTACTTACTGCCTTCATTTATTTACGTTACCAACGCTTTGTCTCTTTCCGAAAAATTAAAATAAGAATATCATCACTCTTACCTCTACCATCAAAACAAGTGTGTGTGCCTGCATACGCACCCCCCCACACACACCACTCATCCATCAGACCCATAGTATTCCCAAACCATTATCTATTTTCTTCTTATCAATCAGTAATTTGAATTTTATAAAATACAAGTATGCCATAATTTTCTCAATTCCAAACAAACTTATTGTGCATTTTCTGCAAGATTGACATATTCTAATGTAACCATTAGTATAATGTAGAGAGAAGAATTTTCTTACATGAATTCTACTATTTATAGAATGACTTGAATAGAAATAATTTATGGCCAACTTTCCATATCTAACAAAACAAAATGGCAAGTAGAATCACAGATAAAATTCTGAGGAGTTCAGTTCCATGGGGACAAAAAATAACACAAACAATCAGAGGAAACAAACATACATTCTTTCAAAACTCTGGGCTTACATTTCTCCCTTATTTGCTTACAAGTTGGACGACTAGTTTGATTATAGAAAAAAAACAAGCAAACAAAAATATCTAAGAATAACAGTGTTTGAATGGCTATAGACAACAAAACTCACCACAGTTTATAGCAAAAAAAAAAAAATTCAACTGAAATTCATTCCTGGAATATTAGTTACAATTTCATTTCTCGTCACTCACTGCCACTTAGAGTTTTTAAAAAATCCTTAGAGGTTTAGTTTAGTTGAGCAAATTTATACCAAACACTGCTTATGTGCCAAATGCTGAATTAAGAGAAAGCAAACATGGCTAGAATATAACCCTTGCCTTCTTTCTTGCAACACTTGTTTCTCTTGTATGACCTGGATAATTAAGCCTGGAATGCTTGGAGATAATTGGATTATATCAATGTTTACATCCACCCCCCTGTTAACACCAGAAAAATAAAAATCTGCCCTTGTGAAACTTGCACAGTAATGATAGGAGGCATAAAAGAGACAGAACTAAATTATGTAATATGTTGGAATTCTAGAAAGGGATAAGTGAAATGGAAAATAAAGAGCATGGTGGGCCAAATAAAAAATTAGGAGATAGAGGTGGGTGTGGTAAGTGGATTGTAAATTTAAGTAGGTTGGTGAAGGTAAAATCCATCAAGAAGTTAACATTCAGGCACGCACTTGAAAGAGGTGAGAAAGAGAAGGCTTTTGGTTCCTGGAGGAAAATTGTTGCAGGTAGAGGGAACAGCGAATGCAAATTCCCTAAGGTGGGAATATTGTTGATATGAGCCGTGGACTGAATGTGTCCCCCCTAAAATACATATGTGAAAACCTAAACCCCAGTGTGATGGTACTAGGAGAAGGGGCCTCTGGGAAGTAATTAGGTCATGAGGATAGAGTTCCCATGAATGGTATTAGTGCTCTTATCAAAGAGACCTAAGTGAACTCCCTTGCTGCCCTCTGCCATGTGAGGACACAATAAGAAGGTACCATTTATGAAACAGGACATGGTTCTCATCCGATACCAAATCTACTGGTACATTGATCTTGGGCTTCCCAGCCTCCAGAACTGTGAGAAATGAGCATTGTATTTAAGCCAACTAGTCTATATATTTTTTTGTTATAGCTGCCCTAATGGACTAAGATAGTGTGCTTGATGAGAAGCAAGTAGCCCAGTGTGGCCAGAGAAGGGTAAGCAAGAGAAGAGTTAGAAAGAGAGTAAGTCATAAAGCTAGTGAGAGCTGAGGAGGGCCGTTCCCATAAGCCTGTTAAGAAATCGGCTTGTACTCTGTGTTGGTTAGAAAGCCATTGAAGGGTTTGGAGCTGCAGAGTGACATAGTTCTTAACATTTTAAAAGAATCATTTCAGCTGCTGTGTTGAGAATGCATTAGAGGAGTCAAGGGTAAAGGGAGAAATAACAGATGAAAGAATATCATAGGAAGAAACAATGATGGTTTAGACTGAGGTAGTATCAGTTCTTGATATAAGGATGTCTGAGTTCTTTACTGATCCATTGGATTCTTAAATTTTTTTTAAAGTTTATATATTGAGAGAGAGAGAGAGAGAGAGAGAGAGAGAGAAAGAGATAATGTGTGCACATGAGTTAGGGAGAGGCAGAGAGAGAGAGAGAGAAAGAATCCCAAGTAGGCTCAGTGCTGTCAGCACAGAGCCCTATGCGGGGCTTGAACTCACAAACCATGAGACCATGACCTGAGCAGAAATCAAGAGGCAGCTGCTTAACTGACTGAGCCACCCAGGCACCCTGTGATTCATTACATTTTAAGTCAGCATGTTGGGAAACCAGCCTGGTCTATGCTTAAAGGATTGATGCTAATACATTAAATTATATTCTGCCTTTGTGAACATGTTTGTATGTGTGAAGTTCTATGCTTATACCTTTTTTTAATAAATGAGAGACATTTACCTGTTTTGGTCAAGTTGTTCATTGATTATTCAGTTAATACTGTTTTTTGGCATATTACTGTCACCTCCTTTTATTTGATGCTCAGTTTCCCCTCCCTGCGAAGCCTCTCTTATTCCACTCTATGTACTGGTTCCCTCAGTAGTTATATACCTAATTTGTGCTGTGTCATTTTGAGCTAGTTGATTTGCTATCATAATAGCTGCTTCATTTGTTTTTCCAGTTTGGTTCTCCATACAATGCAAGAAATTGGAAAATGCTTCTACACACAGTGTTCTCTTTACCATCTATAATAATTAGGGTTTTATCAAGGGTAAAACCAGATACATCCTAGTGATCAACTTTTAAGGGACAACTAAAATGATAAATCATTTTCTAATTCTCAATAACACGTTTAACCAATGACATGGTAGTCTTCATGCTAAGTGGTTCTCGGAAACTCATGCTAGATGGGCAAAGAAAATATTTTGAGCCATGAGTTTAAAAATAAAGGGATGCGTACATTTATTTATCTTTTCATATGTGAAAAGACAGAATCGGGGATTGAAAGAGGGAAAGTTGCATAGCAGTGAATCTTTCAAAGATTATCCTTCTATCTAGCAGAGACATTTTCCCCTCTCTCAGACAATAAACATAAGGATGATTTAGTTTCTGTTTGTTTTATGGTTTCAGCATTCTGACAAAGAAGTTCTAAGGGCAAGTTAACTTATTAAAATGCTTTGAGCCCTTTGAAGAAAAGATATTTTTATTAGATATATGTTCAAGGCATTCTTTCTGTCTTTGCAGTTTTCTCTCTCGTAAAAGATATTCTCTTTCAAATAGACCTAAACTATTGAATGTGTTTTCACTTATGATTACTTCATCTCCTTGTATATGTTAGAGCCCATCTGAAGTAATAACCTCTTTGTTAAAACTTTATCTCTTCAAAAAAATAATAAAACCAAGAAGTTTTAACAAGTCAAATGTGAGAGATGCTGTAATATATGAATTGATCTCATTATTGATTCATGATGTCCTGAACCATCTATCCCTTGCCCTTCACCCTATCTCAATACGCACTGGATATGATCACCTTTGCAGAAAGTATGTCTATGCGTGTTGTAACCAAAGACTGAAACTGTAACAATTAGCTGGTCCACTCCTCTGCCGAGGTGTGAAATAAATCTTTATTTCAGATACTGGGAAGACAGCAACACCCCTTGTCCTGGACATGTGATTTCCTTAAATGGTACCCCAGTGGGCTGAAAGACTCAATGAACTTCTTTAAGCCTAATTTATTTCCGGAATATGACCTAGGTGCTGGGGAGGATAGAACGCATTATCTGATGTTCAGATTGCTCAACTGTACCCTGGAGAATCAAAACATTAAGAAGCATATGGTATGAATATTGTCCTGGTGAAAGCACACTGTTCCATTTTGGAATTTAAAACAAGCAATGCAGCCATTGTTATTAACTAACTCCAACCCTTACTTCCAAATCAAAAGACTTCATAAAATTTCAGGAAGTGGTAGGGTAGATTACGTACGTACTCTGAAGGTTTTCTGTCTTCCACATCAGGGTCAGTAATCCTACAAAGGAAAAATTTTCTTAATAACTTCCCAAGAAGAACATTTCAAAAAGACAAAAGAAAACCACACACACACACACACACACACACACACTCAAAACCCCCAAACTTCCAGCTCTGTCTTTCCCTCACCCTAACAGTGGCAATGACAGTGTTCAGTAACAAAGGCTTTGAGCTGCTGGCTGGTGCTGAAGTTAAACACATGTGACATAACTACCAGCACTGATGGATGGCTCCAGGCCCGCTGTGCTGACAAAAGACTGGGATGTTTGCAATGGTTGGTTATCAGTGAAAATGGGCATTACCCGATTTGGCATTTGAACACTTTGCATAACCTGAAGTGATGGTCAGCACTGAACCCTGAAGACACAATGCTAGCAGGGTTAATGTTTGGTAGAATCTGTCTATCCACTGTGGTGACATATTATTTACTGAATCCCAGAAATAGACCTTTTGATAAAAACCTCAATTGGGGACACTGGCAACTACATGGATTCTTACTGATTCCTGGTAATTTTTATGAGACTTTGTAATCTGAAGAGTCTTTCAAAATGCCCTCCTTTCCATCATTTATTTTTCTGCCAAACCACTATAAGGTTGTATTTATAAATCGTTTGCTGTCACAGGCATTATCATTTTTCTCTGTCCATTTAAAAATACAATGGTGATTTTGCAGGCTTGTTTCATCTGGTATGTTAGAAAAATTTTTTAAGTTTCTTCATTTTGAGAGGGAGACAGAGAGAGGAGTGGGGGAGGGGCAGAGAGAGAGGGAGAGAATCCCAAGCAGGCTCCACACTGTCTGCGCAGAGCCAGATGCGGGGCTCTAACTCACAAACTGTGAGATCATGACCTGAGCCAAAACCAAGAGCCAGACACTCAAACATCTGATCCACCCAGGTGGTATATTTTATGTATTTTTTTAATATTAAACTTATTTAAAGAAATATAAACTGGACTTACGGTTTTAAAAAATACACACCAGGGATCCTAACATAGGGGTTAAAACCAAGCATCAAAGCAAAAAAACAAAAAGATATTTCAAAAATCATGCTGAAGATATTGTAATTAAAAGCAAACATAACTCTGGGGTTCCAAGCAGCCCAAGAAAAAAGGAAAACATTACAGACAACAGACCTCTTTTTATCTTGAAGCAAACATATTGATTCATCAGAAGAAACCAGCTGTTTCTTGTTCCATAGTTCTGAAAGTCAAATTTCCAAGTTTTTTTTCCTTTTAAAATATGGAACATTGAATAAAATACTATCCAATGCTCACAGTGGATCTTTTTACAGAAAGTACAATGATATGTCTCACGTGACTATTTCTTTTGTTTGATTTCAGCAGGAACACAATAATAAACTAGAATTCTCTGTAAGATGCAGAAAAATTAGTTATGATTTAGTTATGTAGCATTTTGGCAAGCTGACTTAAAATGAGGCTCAGATTCCACTGTAATTCCAAGAAACAAAATAAAGGCCCATTGAAAGATCATACACAATTACATTGCAAATATAAGCAATCTATTTATAAATCACTTTTGAGTACCTTCAATACTTTTTCAGGAGAGTTATTGAATAAATATTAAATAGTAAAATAATAAAATAAAGCAAATAAATAATATGTGTAAAAGATGTATTAGATAGAGTCCCTATCAATATATAGAAGAAAAATGTGAACATTTTCAAAAGTCTGGTTAAGTTTGTTTGTAGCAGACCAACTACAAACTGTGAGCCTGTTGCTACTCGGTTGTGTCAATGTGTCACAGTCAATCAGAATGACATTGTTTTAGGTATGTAATTTCTAAAGTATATGCATAGTTAACTTCTTACTCAAAAGTAGTACGGATATTCCGGTTCTCCTTTATTTTTATAATATATAATGAAAAAATCAAATAAAAAACAAATGGAAGTTGAATAGAATGGTTGGAATGTGTGGATTCTAAAACACTGAAAAGTAAAAATTTCTATTTTCAGGCAGATCAAAAGAAATTGAATCTTAGCAATTTCACATGATTCTATCTATGATAGATTTCATTTCCTTAGCTACATATGTTGTGAAAAATAAAAATATAAAGTTAAAATTTCTCATACTCCTAAAAATATTATATACAGTTATAGGAAAAGTGAGTCATAATTTTATTGAGAAAGTAGTTTTTAGAAGCAATGTTACAATAAAGATTTCTCTTTCATTCACATAATTTAATACATTTTGTCCCTGTAAAGTTGATATTTTTGCTGTAAGAAAAAAAGTAGACAAAAAAGAGATTGCAAAAAATAGACATGATTACACTTACTAAAACCTTAGTAGTAGAGATAAAAACTAAATCAAATAAATTTTTCTTAAAAATCTATTTTTACCATTTTAAGCTTTATTTTTGGATCCTATTTTAAGATTGGGATCCTATTTTAAAAAGCAAACTAATATTGTACAAATTACATGCCACAAAATAGCATTTTCTAAATTGGTGGTCTGGGTAAGAATAAGCAGGTTACAAGAAATTGTTTCATGCTTAAGTATGAGAAAACACAGGTTAAAGAAAGTTAATCAGGTTGCTTTACTGAAGTATTTTTTTCCTTATGTCTTTCATATGATAACGTACTTCGTAACAATTTTAGGAAAGGTCATACTGTGCAGAATTTGCCACACATATATTTGATTAAGGAATAGTTTCTTAATTGAATACATGTGTTTCTTAGGTTACAATTAGGGAACTGCCGTCTTAGGGAGCCAACTAAAGAAACCCAAATTCGCAATTAAAAAAAAGTATCATTGAGATAATGCTTATAATACTTACTTTTCACCAAGAGCATTACATAGCCTATAAATAAAATGAAACCTTGTGTTCAGAGTTTATGTACTGGTCACAGATATCTGAATAATCCTCAGTATTCAATTGAAAACCATAAGTTTAAGCAGAAGTTATGGTTCTTAAGGCAAAGTTATTGGCAGAATATCCTTTAGTCGTGATATCTGAAACATACAAATCATTTTAATCTTTAAGAACAATCTAACTTTCTGATAAACTCTCACATATTGAGAGAAGTAAATTCCTAAAAGAATATTTTTAACTTCTCCATGAAATAATAATGAAGTACCCAAAAACATACTGAAACTTCATTAATACACTGTAATTTGGTTCCATAATTTGATGTTATAGCATGAGTCATTTTAGCCAACTTAAATGAAGTGAAAGAACTAGTCAGGTGAGCCCTGCTAACCTACAGAAGTGTGAAAACAAATCCTTGTTGACTTGGTGAGGTAGTTTGATATGCGGGGGTAAATAATGGGTACAGGCTTCAAATCTCACTGTTATCTCCTCCCCTTTATTTGTAAAGAAAATGTAATTCCTTTTCCCAAGACTGAATTTTCATCTTTGCCCATTCTCTTGCATTTTCAGAGGACTTTTCTTATGTCAATTATCAAAACTTATTTCTTCCCTAAACAAACATAAGCACACATCAAAATTGTATTCATACTAGGATTTTTATGATTCTTAGGATTCTTCTTATTCTTAGCAGATATTTTGAAGTAAAAGGCAGTGAAGAGTCATGAGTCTCGTAGAGAGAAAAGATATTGTTTTATATCTGCATTGTTTTTTTGTCAGTTCAAGACATGGAGGGGGGGTGTGTGTGAAAAATCTGGAGAAACGAATACCCAGGCAGATGTGCTTGACATATCTCTTCCCACCCTGGATGGTGAAAAGGTCACCTATCCAAAGTACTCAGTTGGGTCCTAGAAGTTCAAGCAGTCTCTCCAGGCTGTGTCTCCTGATGCCCACCACCTCTTTGCACTTATCTGAAAGTTCCAGCTTCCATACTAAGAGAGGATGTATGATGATACCTCAAAGCAGAACCTTTAGCCTCCTGTCTGCCTCTTTTTCAGTTCTGACTGGCCCAGGAATCTGTTTCCTCAGTTTTCCTTCATTGTGTCAGGCACAAGATCCAGTCTCCGCTGCCAGGCCAGGCTTTTAAAACTCCAACCTGGGCCCAGAGATGGACTTTTGTGCAGGCATGAAGGATAATAGGTATGTTTTTATGGTTCGTGGTAATTACATTAACCTTACTTATTGTAATATTAGGAATATACACTGAAAATTTGTAGGTAAAACAAGAAAAATAAAAATAAATGAATTTACTTTATGATTCCTCTTTAAAAATAATGACCAATAAAATGTAGGTAGAAGTAGCTTTAGTAGTAGCTATAAGAAGAAACATTTTAAAATAATGAGGTTCTTTATTCCATTGGACAAATATATTATTCAGATACCAACTCTATTTTAACACAGTGTTTTCCATTTAAAATAATTAACCATTAATAAAATAAATGAATGAAGCATTGGCTCCTTGTTTCCCAAACATTAATATAATATTTAAAATAACGATTGCAATTTTTATTTGGTATAAACTTTCTTTAAAATGATTCTAAAGATTAAAACAGACTGGCTTTCTCTTTTCCCTTTCTTCTGCAAGAAACGAAAGAGAATGAAAGTTCTGGACTTCATGGTTCAGGGCACTGTTACAAAATATCGGAAGTTTGGCCTTGAGTTTAATTTCATATCTCATTTAAATATCATGCATGCAAAAATGTTGATGTCTATATTACTGCTTCCTTTCCAAACATTTCAACTCTAGCAATCTGGTGATAAGCATCTCAGATTTCATAGGAAAACAAGGCTTGCTTCATATAAATGTGTTTCAGCTAATAAACGAAACTAGAAAATATTTATTTATAAGAAATGAAGTTATGTGCATTCTTTCAATACATATCACAATTCATTAGAAATTAAATTGCTGTTAAATATTGCTTAAATTCAAAACATGCAAGTATTCACAAACAAGGGAAACTATTTTGCAATAAGTATTCTCAAGAATTTTTCCAGAACCCCTACAATCTTGGGTAAATTATCTGGTAAGAATATATAAGGAAAAAGAAAACACAGAAGTCAGTTTTCCTATTATTACAGAAATTTCCAATTAAACTATATAAGCTACATGTTTTCTGTCTGGCTTTTACAGGTCTGAAAGGAACCTTGAGCCTCTGCTGATGTTCCTGACTCAGCATGGAATGTCCTCTCTTTCTCTACCCACCAAATTACTACGTCTCTTTCAAGGCTCTTTTCAAAAGCTCTTTTCCATGGAGCTTTCCCCACAGTACAAGTCAGAATTAATTACTTCTTCCTATGGGCTCTCAAAGCACTTTGAACCTCTAAATGGCAATTACTTTATTCTGCCTCGCACTATTTACATGTTTAAATATGTCTGCCTCACAAGACTTTAGGCTCCTTGAAGACATCTTAATCAACTCTTTTTTCCCCTCACCTCACTGGATTCTTTCCATCCCTGGGTACTTATTTATAATTTGGAAAATGGTTCTCAGTTACAGAATGGGTGCCCAATAACTTTGGGTTAAGAAGAACTAAATTGAAAATTATTGTCTTCTTATGGTCTCTTTCAGCCAAGTTCTGACTATAATGATGGTTTTCCAAGTTGTTCATTTTATACCTATGAAAAGAAGTCAGCAACATTAACACTGTCTATGTGTGGTATTTTCCAATATTCCTTGGACTCCTTAAATGTACCCTTTAATATATCATACCTGTAGAATGTCTAAAAATGTCACTTGGATAACTATCTTTTCCCTGTGCTTCACCAAGATTAACCTTTGGGTTATATAAATCAAAAATTCAAGGAAAGAAGAAAAGCTGAAATGGATGTCAAACTTGTCCCTTTACTTTGTGAAATTTTCAACTTGAACACTGTGTTATTGCTGATATTTTAAACATTCAGCTATATTTATATGGTGTTTCTCTCCACAGAGGTAAAAGCAAACATTATTTACTCTCAGACAACCTTTAATTTGGTGACAGGCATTTCACACCATATTAGAAAAATATGGATATAGAGCTTTAAAAATCCCCCCACGGTGTATACATAGTGAGTACCAGTATTGAAAATGGACTTGAATTTTTCACTTCCAGTCAGTGTCCTAATCATTAGACCATGTTACTATATACAAATGAGGCTTTAAGCATGTATACAAAATATCTAAATTAAGCTTCATTGGGAGGCAAGGTAAATGCACTGATCATTGTTTTCTAGCTTAGCCTGTTATGTTTTCACTGATAATTAGCTTCATATTAAGATAAAATTTCTCCTTCCATGTATTTTAATATTACATTATATTTATTTTCTCATAGTTTTTACTTAGCTTTTAATCATCTGATTTTTTGTGATAACCAGATAAGATGGGTATCTATTCTCAAATTACAGACAAAAGAAACTAAGGCTCAGAAGTTTAATGTCAAGAAAAGGAAGAAAGAAAGGCAGGAAGGCAGGAAGAAAGAAAGAAAGAAAGAAAGAAAGAAAGAAAGAAAGAAAGAACGAAAGAAAGATCCCTGTTTTCTCCATTCCAGAGATCTTTTCTTCTTGTCAAACTCAGTAACAGGAAAAGAAATGTCAGAGACATGAGTGGGTGAAACTTAGAAGCACTTTAGAATAATTTGACTTCAAATTGTCTGATTGCTATTTGATTATTTATAGATTACTTTGGCATGCACTGATATTCATTTTTAAATGCCATTTCTTATTTATGAAGAACTACATAAGACAAACACACACAATTCACTGCAATGCTTAGTTTTTAAATATCTTTATCTCATAATAATTGTTTGCATAGAATTTTTGTCTTCATACATTTATGACCATGTACTGGAGTTTAAATAAAACAACAGCATATTTTAAAAATCAAGAGTAATGTTATGGGACTTTATTTTATTTTTAATACTCTTAAAAATTAGTGCTCACACTTTGACACATAATGTAAATGTTATTGTGACATTGCACCAGAAGTTACCAATGGAAGAATTTGTAAAATATAAATATATATACCCAGAGTGGAAGTTGTGTTATACACAAGAATCACAAAACAATATTGTAGCTGTACAAGTTCAGGTCAAGGGCTTCAATTTTCAAAATCTCAGTTGTTGGAATGCATGAAAACTGAGGCATAATATAATTAAGCAATGGTAAACCAGTAATATATATATAATAGATATAAGTTGCTCTTTACCTTAAATATTCAGTTTCAGTTTCATCATTCACATTTAGTAGGAAATGAAAATTTAGAGAAAATAGAAAGATTAGTATAATTTAAAGACATATACAGATACATGGGCACCTAAAGGCTAAATGAGACACCTTCTTCGTAGCCAAAATTATACCGGTGTCTAAATATTTAAAACCATATAAATTAAGAATGAAGTTGGGTCTCAGTTTACTCTAGAAAAGCAATATTACACACATTCGCAGTTTACAAAGCAACTCTGCACACATCGTATGATCTTAAGGAATGCTAGTATAGGTTCACCAGTGAAATCAAATGTAAGAACCCTTTAACAAATCAATATGGACAGATGCTCTAAGAACTTGTGTAAATGATTAGAGTGAATTCCCTCTTGGCATATACAGGAAACATATGCTTTTGTGCAGTTTCATTTTAGATTAAAAGGAAAGAAACCTAGAGAAACTTATTTTTTTCATTGTGTTCATTTGATTTCTAGGGTTTTTAACTGCCCCTTTCCCACCCCACTTGAAACAGCCGAACTAACTACACTATAAAATCAGCCACCAGAATACAAATGCCATGAAAAAAATTCCAAAGAAGAAGGAGTGTGAATGGAGTGCCACTTTGTCACCATTGTTTTTAAGAAAAGAATAAAATGTGTTTATATAGGGGCATCTGGGTGGCTCAGTTGGTTAAGCATCTAGCTCTTGATCTCAGCTCAGGTCATGATCTCACAGTTTGTGGGATAGAGCCCTGCATTAGGCTTTGTGCTGACAGCGCGGGGCCTGCTTGGAATTCTCTCTCTCTCTCTCTCTCTCTCTCTCTCTCTCACTGCCCCTCCTCCACTTTCTCTCTCTCTCCCTCAAAATAAATAAAAAAGTAAACAAACTTAAAAAATGTGTTTATATATAGTTGAGTGAAATTTTATTTTTATATAATTAGGTAAAGGCTTATTGAATCAGACTTAACTTAGTAATTGTAACAAAAATGGAAGAGTTCAAAAATGGAGCATTAAGGTTGTAATACTATGTAAATGATTTAAAAAGTATAAACATTATAGAGATTCAGTTCATGGTACTTATAAACTATGTATCAGCATACTCCTTAGGAGAAAATCATTTTTTATTATTACTAAGAATACATTTTAATTAAACATCTACAATGTATAAGGTAGCATGATAGGTACCCGGTAAGATACAGAGAGGGCTCAGATCTGTTACTCGTAAAATCTTACAAGTAACAGAATTATACCTTAGTTGTAATAAATTCCACAGTCCATAGCAAAAATAAATCCTATAAATAAATACAAATGAAAGACCAGATAAAAAGATTTATATTCACAACAGATTCTTAATAGTGGTCAGCATAAAGATTCAAAACTCTGTGAACATAAAACAGTACCAGTAAGTAAGAGATGGGTGAGTGTAAGATATTTGTTAAAAAAATAACCTCACTGTATTTCGAAATGGTAAGTTATATTTTTTCCTTTCCTTCTCTTTTCTTTTCTTTTCTTTCTTTTTTTTTTGTTTTTTGTTTTTTTGTTTTTTGTTTTTTTGTTTTTTTAAGTAGGCTTCACACCCAGCTTGGAGCCCACTGTGGAGCTTGAACTCATGGCCTGAAGATCAAGACCTGAACTGAGATCACAAGTCACTTAACTGACTCCCCAGGTGCTCCTAAAAATGATGTTATATTCTGATTAAAGTGTCAAAAAAAAATCTAGAATTTACAATGGCTATAAAAGTATCCAATAGTTGAGTCCTTTCTTTTGAAATCTTTTTCACAATAAGGGTTTAAATAAAATATGAGAATAAAGAAATACATAGCACCCTAAATAAAAATATTGTATACCCTGTCCAATTTTTGTATCCTGACAAACTTTAATTGTAGTATAAAATTCAGTGAAAGTCATGCTGACAAGTTATTCAGACATGCAGTAAAGGCAAGTAGCTTTACCTCTAAATCTACAAGTTTAAATTAAATGTTATCATCTTCTGTAAGTAACTAAAATTTTAGCTAATTTTATAGAGAAAGCTAAGTAAGTTGGATAATTAAGTGTATTTGAAAGATTTATTCAATTTCCTTTAAAAGGTATGTGTTTTGTATGCATATATGTATACAAACATATAGAGTCAAATACATAGTATATAATCAATACATTGTTGAATTGAAAAACTGCAGGAAATTTACATCATTTATGTCATTTTGGAATTTCTTATAATAAGGTCCACTTTAAAAAAGTTAGAAAAAAGATCTTATTCACCTGGACATTGGGAAATTTAATTTGACTTTGTGAGCAGTTCCTTTGTGAGAGGGTTTTTGGTTTTCAAAAAAAAGAAAAACATCATGATATTTAACAGATTTATAAAATCTGTTTGAGAAAAATTGCTTCTATGCCATTACATTTTATCCTGAAGTCTCAATGATCATCTGTTGTCTTTGAAAAATGACTAATGTTAGCAATTGTTGTTGTTGTTTTTTATTGTTGAACCCAGGTTAGTCTCTGCCTGGGGTTCAAGTTCTCAAAGATGGGCAGATTTAATATATTTGTCACCACCTTGATATTGCTTAACTTCAGATAAAAGTGATGGCTGGTAAGACTGTGAATTGAGGACAAACCCCGTGTTGTTATGCTGAAACAATATTTAAGAACTCCAAGTCTTTATTTTTGTTCTAAGTTGCACTACATCTTGCTAGGTTCATACTAGTTATTTAAAAAAAATTACCTCTTTATCTCCAATTTATCAAGTTATCATTTTAGTCACTGTCCTGGTATGTTATTTCTTTTACCATTACTATTTTTTAAATAAGCAGAATATAACCATTTCTCTAGAAGTCTTTTATTTCTTTTGGACAGCTTAGTCAGGCATATACCTAGAATTTATTTTAGGTAAAAGGGTCCACTATTTCCTTTAAATAAAAGAATTTTAAGTTGTGATCTCCCAAAAATGGATAATTTTTGAAGATCAAATAAGCCAGGGTCCATTTAGTGCATATCAAGTGAGATGTCCAGGGTTTGCATTTAAAAATGAATTTGCGATTGTCTTTGGTCTCTATTTCCTAATTCATTTTTAGGGCTTTAAAGATCTGTTGTAACAGGACTCTTGTTACATTTAATAAGTGCCATGTTGATTGGCGTTCTCTAAGTAGGCTTTTCAGTTTGCCTGTGGGGAAATTTAATATAAAAACATTCAACATTCTTTTATTAGTGTTTTTTACTATTCCCAGTCCCATCAGACCTTTGGTGCAAGCAGTGTATTATTGAAAAGCTTATCTGTAAGAAGTGAGCCAAGGGGAAATTCAGCCTTTATTAATATTGACATCATGTTCCCACACAATGGCTGTCTAAAGAAACTTTTCAATTGGATTTCAACTGCTTTGATGCAATATAAATGGAAACAACTGAATGCATGGTTTAACACAGAATAGTGAATGATGCTGTATCCTGCACAACCAAACATAAAGTTGGAGTTTAGAGGTATTTCAGGGCCATAATTTAGTATTCTCAATTTATAATGGTTAGCGGAATGTTGTTATGTTAATTTGGTGGGTTCTTGAATACATGTAAAATTTTCTCTGGGTTCTCTTCCCTTTCTCATTGCAGTTTAAAGAAAAAGGACAACTAATATATTTCCAATGTGGAAGTGATCTTTAAGGATCAGGATAAGATGTAAATAGGTTAATAATTTATGTTTAGGGATATATTATACTAGGATTATAATTCCCTCATTTATTACTAAACAACATCAACATCAGAAAAGATTGGGGTGTTTAGAGACCGTTCAGGCCAACATGTTAAAAAACGGTTTGTCCTGGTTATTCTACTTTCTTTTACTTTCACAGGTAAAGGGCCAATAAGGGAAACTGCTTTTTGCAGAAGTTCAGGGTGCAGATCTACAGGTAAAAAGGTATTTTTAAGAGAAACATTTGTCATTTCACCACAGAACTGGACTACGTTAGCTTAACCAGTAAACAAACACTCAAATAAAAAGCTACAAGGTCTTCGAAATTTGAAAAAATAGTTAACATTTTCTGAGAACCCTAAATATAATTTGCTGTAAAATAAATTCTTGACTCACTGAACGCTATAACTTCTCTGGTTAAACAGTCCAAATTTGACATCTAGAACACTTCTTTAAAGTCACCATTTTCCTGGAAACACTCTAATTTTGAGGAGTCTAGAGCTATATTTAGCATTTGAAGAGTAGTCTTTTAAAAAATATGGTTATAAAACAGATTGATTTAGAGGAGCATTATAATTAGCTGCTGAATATGTTAGAAGGATAGATTATTCTACATGAATCACGGAGCTCACTTTAAGTGTCATCCCCCATTCTAAACTGCCAGCTTAATTTCTTCTCATTTTTCACTGCAAGAGCCTTTTTTTCTATTATGCCAATAATAAAGGTGTAGTTGTCATGAAATAGGCATACCTTTGTGAAATAATGAATTATAAACTGTTTTGTTTCCATTTTTAAAGTAACTGAGTCATGATTACTTGATTTGACAATAAGTAGCAAACCCACCTGCAGAATAATCTCATTTTAGACATATATCCAGATTTGGTGGCCTTATGAGACTCTGGCAAATATTTTTAAGCTAATGGAAAAAAATTGTAACACAGAATAGCATAAATGATAATAAGTTGTTCAAATAACACCTCCAGAGATATCATAAAATTATTATATAAAGAAACAGCTCTAATAATACTGATGGTCAATATTTATACATTTAAACATAAGAAAACATTTAAGATGATATAAATAAATTAAGATATGCCTAATCTAAGAGATGATTAAATATATTAAAATGATTCTAGAAATGAATAATTTTATAATAAATATAAAAATGTTGCCAATTTTTGAAACTCATCCAAATTTCTCAAAGTAACAGTATCACACTGAGTGAATTTTAGAAAATAATCCACATTATTACACAATCTTGGAACTCTCATAGTAAGAATTGTGTAAGATTGGCAGCATTGTATAATCTCAATGTCCATCATAAGCGTGAAACATGTAAGATAATAACTATCAAATATATACTGAAAATGTTCTATTACTCTTGACATATGCCATTGTGCTAGTTGCATATAGGATGTTTAGTATGTACTTAATAAATGGAATACTAAAATATAAATAACAGATAAGCAATGATTTTGTTTTCAGGAATTGTTCTTTAGAAACATCTATTTTCTTCTTTTTCTTTTTTGTAGTTAAAAAAGGTTGCCTGGCGCTAGTCAGTTAAGCATGACTCCTGACTTGGCTCCGGTCATGGGGATCGGAGCCTGCTTGGGATTCTCTCTTTCCCACTCTCTCTACCCTACTCCCATTTGCAGGTGCTCCCCCACTCTCTCCCTCTCTCTCACCCTCAAAATAAACAAACTTTAAAATAAAAAAGAATTTTTTTTGGCTCAGTAGTTAAGCATCTGACTCTTGGTTTTGGTTCAGATCATAATCTCACAGTTTGTGAGTTCAAGCCCTGCATTAGGCTCTACACTGACAGTGCGGAGCCCACTTGGACTTCTCCCTCTCTCCCTCTCTCCCTGTGCCTCCCCTGTTCACACTCAATCTCCTTCTCAAAATAAATAAAACTTAAAAAAAGTTTTTTGTCCTTTAAAAATAAAATAAAGTAAGTTTCCCAAGTTAAGTATCCTGGAACAAATAATAGCAAACAAGGGACTTGTTACTAAAATGACAAGTTTCTAGAACTCAGGCAATTACTACAGAAGCCTCACAGCTGTACTAGAATCACATTGGTCAGGGCTTTGGTGTTGCTGTCAATGAATTGGTAAATTCCAGAAAGAGAAGGGAAGAGGGGGAGAGTGTAGAGGGACACAGAAGGGCGGGCTCCTGCTGTGTTGTCGAAATGCAGGTGCACAGTGCGGGAGAAACAGCCTTCGCGCTCCTCTAAGAGATCTCTGAGGACTTAGTATAGAAGATTGCTGCATCCCTTTATGGAGTTTCTAATTTGGTGGGTCTGGGATGCATCTAAGAATTTTCCTTTCCAGCAAGTTCCTCAGTGTTGCTGATGCTGCTGGTTGAAAAAACAGTTTGAGGACTACAGAAATTAAAGAATGAGTTTGGTATCTAGGATAATATGTTCACACCTTATCACAAGGGAAACTCCTTTGTCAGTGGCTAAAATAATCATGTTACTATAACATTAATGTTTTCCTGTGTTCAAAGCTATATATTCACATTTAAAGAATACAATCATTTGATATAACCTACCACATGCAAAACCTCTCAGGATAATTATACCTGTAAATGGCTAACCTACAGTTACATAAAATTGAAATAAACCTAATACCACAGTTCTTACGTTAAAAGTTATATAGGCTGTGCAGGTATATGAATATAGACATATATTTAGTTCAGCCATGGATCTTTACCCTTATAGCTACAGTTAACATGAAAATTTTTTGTAGGATCTTATGCCACCAATTTAAAATCTATTAATTAAACGTTAAACATTTAAACATTTGAACAACTCATTAGATTAAATGGCAATCACTATTTTCTTGCTACAATGTAGGGTCTCATGTCATGAGCATAGGTGTTGCTCACAACTGTAGGCCAATAGCTAGGACTTCCAACCTAGAGATTGGATTTTATAGATATATCATCTATCTGTATCTCTATCTGTATCTGTATCTCTATCTCTATATCTCTATCTCTATTTTAAAAGAGCTCAGGCAGGGGTCAATTCTTGGCCCTAGGGTCAAGGTAGCTTTTATTTCCTGTCTTGGAGAAGAAAGGGAGGGAAGTTTTCTCATGCAACCAACCTAAGGAAGGGGTGGATGCACCCCCAGAGGATGAGGCTGGAAGAGCCCGACAATCACTCAGAAGGACTCTTCTGCATCCAATTCTGGCCCTGGGCTGCAGGGTGTGCCCCTAAGGGTCACCATAGGTCCGTGGTGTCTGAATCCCTGAATCATCATGTGAAAGGAGCTGCCCTGAAGACTCAATATGTTCATAACTCACCTTCCATGAGGTAGAAATAAAATGTGTGTGTTTTTAACACCAATATTTCAGAGAAGCCTATTCTAACACAATGAATGGCAGCAATATAGTGTCAGGGACACTAAGATGCCAATCAAGATGGTGTATTTTGGAGGGCAAAGAAAGAGGTCAAATTGGCTTCTTGTGATTTCTGACTTATAGTGAAGCAAAAGAAAGAAAGAGTAAGCTTTATAGAGTGATGGACAGAATGGTAGACTAGAGAAAGAATATATCCTGGAAACATAGACTTCTGGTTCCATCCTGCCTAAACTGCAAAAGCTAGAAGTTGATTTACAGGATGGAAAAAAAGATGACCAATTCTTTTCCAAAGCCATCTTAAGTCAGCATTGATAAAACTGAGAAAAATAGTTTGTGTTTCTAAACTTTTTCTACTAGATTTCTTTCATATCTCGTACCTCTCAGGTTCTACCATATATGTATTACTTTACACATTGCCATATACACATATCTAATCAATCAACTATATATTAATATATAGTATAAGTACATAATTATATATTTACACATTTGAGTATGTATATTATACATTTTTATTATTAATATTTATAGGAAATGTGGCATCATATTAGAATATTCATCTCGGCATCCATGGACTTGGGTTCTCTTTCATACTCCATCACTAACTCACCTAGTGACATGACAAGACAGGTATTTCATCTCTTTGGGCTCAAATTTTTAATTCAAGAAAACACCAGCTCTTTATAGATTACTGTCTCATTGTTCCATTCTATTAGTCTGTTTTTGTAAGAATGACCATGGCACAGATTATTTTGTTCCCCATTGGAAACTTGCTGTCATGTCTTTTCTTAAGACAATGGCAACGGTGTTGAGGAAGTAAAAATAATGATGCTCTTCCTTTATTTTGTCCATTAGACAATAGGTTCTCATCATTTTCTCTACCAGGGGAGCATAAAGTAATAATGAGCAGATAGTAGAATAATATGACGATTATGCTGTATTAGAATTTTAATGATCTCCTTCTTGTCTCTCTTTCTGACCATTTACTATTTTTCAGAAAGAAGACTCAGTGCTTTCTATTTTGATGACTTGTGTTAGTAACTTTAAATGTGCTGTTTTATTTTCTTTTACAAAAAAGTAATGAGTAAGATATTATCTTATTATCCCAAATGAGAAAATTGATACCTGTGGTTTTGGAAGGAATAAAAGATTAAATAATCTTTCATAATAGGAACAATTTATCTGAGTTACAATGGGCTCCTGTTAATTTCTTGTTTTTAACAAACTAGCAGCCAACCACGCAAAATTTTGGGAAAGGGTAAGACTTCCTAATTTTGTGAGCAATTATTTCTCCCTCATTGGACACATGCCAGTGAGACCTCAGCTTTCCTTTTTACTGACGAAGTGACCAAACCAAGATGAGTCAGACTCTGGAATATGACCGTATCATGTTGGAAATGGCAAATTTCATTCTTTTTTTTTTATGGCTGAGTAATAGTCAATATATAAATTACATCTTCTTTATCCATTCACATATTGAATACTTAAATTGCTTCCAAATCTTGGCTACTAGAAATAATGCTGCAATGAACATAGGAGTATATATATCTCTTCAATTTAGTGTTTTTGTTTTCTTTGAATAAATACCCAGAAGTGAAATTGCTGGAGCATATGATAATTTTTTTAAATTTTTTGAGGAATCTCCATACTGTTTTCCATAATGGCTACACCAATTTGCATTCTCACCCACAGTGTACAAGAGTTCCCTTTTCTTTTGCCAACAATTGTTGGCAACATCCTTGCCAACAATTTTTATTTCTTGGTTTCTTGATGATAACCAATCTGACAAGTGTGAGGTAATATCTCACTGTGGTTTGATTTACATTTCCCTGATGACCAGTGATGTTGAGCATCTTTTCATGTGTCTGTTGGCCATCTGTATATCTTTTTGAACAAATGTGTACTCAAGTCCCCTTCCCATTTTTTTAAAATCTGTTTGTTTCTTTTCTTTTTTAAGAGAAAGAGATGAAGTGTGTGTGTGTGTGTGTGTGTGTGTGTCTGTGTGTGTGTGTGTGTGTGTGTGTGTGTGTGCATAGCAGAAGGTCAGAGAGAAAGGAAGAGAAACTTAAGCATGCTCCATCCTGTCAGCAAAGAACCGGATGTAGGGCTAGATCTCATGAACCTTGAGATCATGACCTGAACCCAAATCAAGAGTCTGAGGCTTAATCAACTAAGCCACGCAGGCACCCCTGTGTTTTTGATATTAAGTTGTGTAAGTTCTTTATATTTTTTGGATATTAATCCTTTATCTGCTGTATAACTTACAAATACCTTCTCACATTCAATAGGTTGCCTTTTTGTTTTGTTGATGGTTTTCTTTGCTATGCTAAAACCTTTTAGTTTGATGTAATTCCACTTGTTTATTTTAATTTTTGCTGCCCTTACTCGAGGAGATTGGTTTAAAAAAATATTGCTAAGGATGCCAAAGGTTTACTGGCTATGTTTTCTTCTAGGAGTTTTAGGGTTTCAGGACTCACATTCAAATGTAATCCATTTTGAATGTGGTTTTGTGTGTGGTATAAGATAGAGGTTTCATTCTTTTCCCAGCACCATGTATTGAAAAGATGGTATTTTTCCCATGATATATTCTTTTTTTAAATTTTTTTATATAGTTTATTTATTTTTGAGACAGAGAGAGACAGAGCAAGAGTTGGGGAGGGCCAGAGAGAGGGAGAGACACAGAATCTGAAACAGGCTCCAGGCTCTGGGCTGTCAGCACAGAACCGATGCAGGGCTGGAACCCACAAACCACAAGATCATGACCTGAGCAGAAATCGGACGCTTAACCGACTGAACCACCCAGGTGCCCCTCCCCATGATATATTCTGACCTCCTTTGTCATAGAATAATTGACCATATATGTGTATGTTTATTTCTGTGATTGCTATTATTTCCATTAATCACATTTCTGTTTTTGTGCCAGTGCCATGCTGTTATGATTACTATAGCTTTGGAGTATAGTTTGAAATCTGGAAGTATTTTGTTTTTACTAAGATTGCTTTGAATAATCAGGGTCTTTTGTGTTTCCATACAAATTTTAGGATTCATTGTTTTAGTTCTGTAAAAAAAAGCCATTGGTTTTGATGAAGATTGTATTGAATTTGTAAATTGATTTAGGTAGGATGGATATTTTAACAATATTTATTTTTTCAATCCATGAACATGGTCTATGTTTCCATTTGTCATCTTCAATTTCTTTTATCAGTGTCTTATAGTTTTCAGAGTTCAGGTCTTCTCCTCAGTTAATTCATTCGTAGGTATTTTATTCTTTTTGATGCAGTTGTAAATGGGATTGCTTTCTTAATTTCTCTTTCTGATACTTCATAATTTGTGTAGAAAAATGCAACCAATTTCTGTATGTTAATTTTGTATCCTAAGTCCTTACTGATTCACTTATTAGTTCTAGTAGTTTTTTGGTGGAGTCTTTAGGATTTTTTATTTTAGTATCATGTCATCTACAAATGGTAATGTGTTATTTCTTTTTAATTTGGATGCATTTTATTTCTTTTTTTTTTTCTCTAATTGCTGTGACTAAGACTTCCAACACTATGTTGAATAAAAGTGGAGAGATCGGGAACCCTTGTTTTGTTCTTGATCTTAAAGCAAAGACTTTCAGCTTTTCACAATGGACTATGATGTTAACTGTGGGTTTATCATATATGGCCTTTATTTTGTTGAGGTACATTCCTTCTATTCCCCCTTTGTTGAGTTTTTTATTTTAATGTGTTTTGTTTTGTTTTTCAGGGAGTACAGCAGGGAAGGGGCAATGAGAAAGGGATAGAGGATCTGAAGTGGGCTCTGCACTGACAGCAGTGAGCCCGATATGGGAAGTCAGATGCTCAACCAACTGAACCACTCATGTGCCCTACTACTTTGTTGAGTTTTTATCACAAATGGATGTTGAATTTTGTCAAAAGGCTTTTCTGCATTTATTGAGTTACTCGTGTGATTTTTATCCTTTGTTTTGTTAATGTAGTATATTCCATTGTCTGCTTTGTGGATGTTGAACCTTCCTTACATCTTGGATAAATCCTGTTTGGCCATGGCATAAAAAAGGATCACCTTTTTAATGTATTGTTGAATTTGGTTTGCTAATATTCTGTTGAGGAGTTTTACATCTATATTTATTAGGATTATTGGCCTGTAATTTCCTTTTGTTGTGGTGTCTTTATCTGATTTGGGTATCAGACTAATAATGCTGGCTTCATAAAATGAGTTTGCAAGCATTCCTTTATCGTCAATTGTTTGGAATAATTCAGGAAGGATAGGTACTAACCTTTTTTGAAATGTTTGGTAGAATTCACCTGTGAAAGCTCTCTCATTCTGAGACTTTGGGTTTTGGAAGTTTTAAAATGACTGATTCAATTACATTACTTATAATCAGTCTATTCAGATTTTCTATTTCTTCATGATTCAGTGTTGGAAGGATGCGTGTTTTAGATTTTCCAATTTTTTGTCATATACTTGTTCATAGTATTTTGCACAATCCTTTGTATTTCTGCAGTGTCATTGTAATATCTTGTTCATTTTGGATTTTATTTCTTTGGTCTCTCTCTCTCTCTTTTGATGAGTCTAGCTGAGGTTCATTGGTTTTTTTTTATCACTCAGATCATATTTATCTCTTCAGTCATCTTAAATTTCTTCAAATTTGAGAATTTCCACAATCTAAAACTAACATTCCTTAATTATCATTACTTTTAATATGTCTTCTGTATTCTGTTATAAAAGAGAATAATAAAAACAATGTTAATTTTGATTATGCATCTCAAAGTTTAATGTGTTTATAGTGATCAGCTCTTTGTTAAATAAATATCATTCTATATAAAATATTTATCAGTTATTCTAAATACATTTGCATTTATATTAGAGTAATGGCAGGAATAAAGGGCTTTTGCAGAAAAACATTTCATCTGAAAAATTTTTAGCAATGTTTAAAATATGTAAAATGTGAGTTTATAAATCAGGTTCGTTAACAAAACAATGAACACAGTACTGACTGCAAAGGAAATCTAATTTTAAACAATGCAGCCAACCTAGAAAAAAGACACATGAAAAGAAAGGAATTACTGAAGCTATTACACATATGACACACCCAGCTGAGAGTCCAGCTGCTCAAGGAAGCTGGTGGTTCTTGATCTTTGGGAATTCCTAATTAGAATATAAGTTGGAAATATAATAGAAAACATAAAAGAAAAAGTAATCTAATATTAGTCTTAGCTCTTGTTTTGTGTCTTTAAATGTTAGCGAAGACAGAATTATAAGAGCTTAGCTAAATAAGCAATAAATAATTTTTATAACTACTGACTTTTGATACCAATTATACTTTATCAAAGGTTCCAATATTCCATCACATATTTATCCCTACTTTCAGAATAGGCATGATTACCAATAGCTTGTGAACTGTAGACTGCATTCTACAGCTACTGCATATGAATCAAATGGCATGCACTTAGGATGCATTTATATATTCCTTAAAAAGCAGATTTTTCTTCCATTTGGCGTTCGCTACATACTTCTCTAAAGGTTTTTGCAATAGATGAGCCTTGATAGGATTATAAATCATAGCATGCTAGAATAAATACTATAGAAATTGAATACATGTTACAATATTTTGCAAGGTGATAATCACCTATACCTGAGAGCATATAAATACGTGATTAATTTCTATTTTTATTTTAAGGAACCCAAATAAATGTGTGTCCATATGTTCTGTTATTTATGGTATTTCAAATTACTCCTTTACAGGTTTATAGGACTAATGTGACCTTCCCAAGGTCTATGCTAGCAAAAGTAAAAGATCCCAATAATTTACCCAGAAAATGAAAACAAAACCAAACTGTAACTACTTTTACTTTTACACAATTGTCTGGATATTCGAGGTTAATCGTGCTTGGGTTTGAATTCAAGTGGATTATTGCCTTTATTCTCT
Source organism: Cryptoprocta ferox (assembly GCA_028646485.1). NCBI lineage: Eukaryota > Metazoa > Chordata > Mammalia > Carnivora > Eupleridae > Cryptoprocta > Cryptoprocta ferox. The sequence continues at coordinate 99,456,449 of CM053574.1, forward strand.
ATTTCACTGCTAGTGAACCGTATTTTCAAGGTTGATCAGTATGCAAGACAGTGTATTCTCTGATTGATCAGTATGCAGCGTTGGATTACTCCAGAGAACATTTGGGCATTTTCACGATGTCCTGCAGATTAACCTGCAGAGTATGCATTTTGGAGGGCAGGTACTGAGGGAGGAAACAAAACTGACTTAATGGTCTGGCACTGTGGAAGTCTGATCAACTCCCTGAGTGGAGGTCGAATCATCTTATGAAATCACTTGCCATATGACAGTAATCCTAAGATCTTTGGAAAATAAATGTGCTTCATTGTCGTGGTGGAGCAATAAAACTGATTAAACAAAAAGTAGAGGCATTAATTTTTTGTTTTTAATTATAGAATATATTGATATTTATTCAGACATATTGATTTTCTAATGGTAGTAGCTATTCCATGCCTGCATGATAGTTTTAGGAGTGGAAATATATGGGTACCTACTACATTATATTCTACAGCAATGATTTTAGACTTTTTGGTGTAGGTAGTGGAATTCTTCAAGAGATTTCTGTCTTTGCACTCCCTGCTGCTAGTCTTCCTTGTACTATATGAGAAGTCATGTGAGGCTTTCATTTGAATATCTGGGGCTCTTCCAGATTTTTAAAAATCTTCTGCTGCAAAAAGAAGGAGAGAAGAAAGGAATTTCTTTCTCAGAAATCCAGTGTAGCTTCCAAAAATTAAGTGAAAATTAAGTATTCTACATTCTAGGTTTAATCTTATTTAAGGATCTTTCAATAACAGTTGAATTTTCACTTATTCTTTTAATTAGCTTGGATCTTTGAAGTAGGATAACCTCAGGGTGCCTGGGTGGCTCAGTCTGTTAAGTGTCTGACTTCAGCTCAGGTCACAATCTCATGGTTTGTGGGTTCAAGCCCCACGTACGGCTCTGTGCTGACAGCTCAGAGTCTGGAGTCTGCTGCTTTGGATTCTGTGTCTCCCTCTCTCTCTCTGCACCTCCCCTGCTCGCATTCTCTCTCTCAAAAATAAATAAACATTAAATTTTTTTTAAAAAAGAACTAGGATAACCGGAAGAAAATAAACAAATTGGGGGGGGGGAGATAAGTAAGGCAAATTTTAAAGTATATGTTTTATTATCTCTCATAAGAATGGCATGCTAATATAAAACATGCATCTGTGGAATCTTACAAAAAATGAATGCGTGTAAGAGTGTTGTATGCAAGAAACCTAGAGAGACAAGTGAATATTAACATTTTCCTCAATTTGCATTATGAAACAAATACACAAAATAGAAGACTCTTTTACATCAAAATATTGATTTAATTGAAACATAGTCAATCAACAATTATAGAACACTACGGTTGGAGCAACTGGTTGTAGAAGGGTGTGGGATAACTATACTACTTTTTCAAGGCCACCCATCATGAGCTCCAAAATAGGATCTGGGTAGAAAAGGAATCCCATTAATTGTAACAATAACAAAAGTTGTTTATCTGACTCCAGCCTTCGTTTCTACTGTGGAGAAAAACACTTTCAAAAGCAAATAGGTTACCTAAGAAAAGCTGACACATCAATCCCATTAGCACCCACTAATACATTAACATTTTATCTCATGAACATCTTTGATGGTGAAGATGGTAAGAGTTCATGAAAAAGCACTTTAATATGGAAGACAAGAAAGGTGTTGAAAGGGATTCTAGATAAACATGATAGAAAAATTTCTTTTACCTAAAATTTGACTTTTTGACTGACTTTACCTCCCCTGGCTAAACTCTAAGTCTGAGGTCACAATTGCTCCAGTTAGATTCTTATAGTTAAATGGAATCGAAAGCGGAATGAGTTTTTTTTTTAAATGACAAAGACATTTATTGTCTGTGTACATTTTGGAATAAAGAATTAAGACCTTTAGCCAAGTAGATCTTACACACCCAAAACAAACAAAGCCAGAAATACTGACCAAGCCGACGTCAGTAGCAGCTGGAACCACAGTAGATTTAATCTTCACTCTATTGGTGCTGCTGCTGGTGGTGGAGCATTTTCAAAACCCCACAGGCGTCCCTGGAATGCTGGCAGCAGGAGCACACGGTCCCCTTTAGAGCCTGCTGCAGGCGGGATTCGGTACTCCTTCCAGTCAGCTTTCTCAGGTCTGTGCAGCTTTTTCTCACTACTGCACCCTCTGCTTTTGCCTCAGAGCAAGAGATTTTCTCTTATATTCTGTTTCCTCAAACACTTGGCTCACTTATGACCCCCACTGTTCATCACACCTCCTCTACATAATGGCCTCTGTCAGTATATTGTTTCCATTATTTCTCCCACTACTAGTGCCTTGATTCCCTTTGACATTCCAAATTCATGTCCCGTAAGTCAGCATCTCCATTTTTCTCTGCGTAGAGCCATCCATAATAGGTGACCATATAGTCAGAGCCATTTCCCTTAGATAAAGCTTTGGCCAGGCAGATATCATGACGACTACAAGGTGGTAAACCAGTGGGAGACTAGTTGTTTATTTTTTCAACTACTATGATCCCTCAAAGTAGGCCTGAGACTTAAATGTTAAAATCATGGTCCCTAAGAGCTGACATACATGTTTAGTGACACTTCAAATATAATCAGGTTAGTGATTCATATGATGTGGTAATTTATGGTAATTTTGACAGAAACAAATTGGGATTGATAGTAAAAGTTTTCTCATTTCTTTGAGAGAAAGAACAAGAGTTGTAGAGCAATATACAGAAGTTCTTCCATTACAAAGAACACTGTCCTTATAAAGAACGAACAGTGTTTGAAGTGAGCATTGAAATGGACAATGTTGCCCAAACTGTCAAGTATTACATTAGAGCTAGTTGCTAGAGCTACAGAAATACATTGACTATGTAGTCTCACCTAAAATGGAATTTTTGAATAACTGCATTGAGAGAAAATAAAAATAATAAAAATACTCTTAAATGGGCATAAAGAGCTAAATAAATGGAAACAACTATTGTCTAGAAGTCTAAATGGAACATAGAACAACGTAAGATATGGATGATGAATGGATGAGACACCAGAAAAAACAAGTTAAGTAACTGTTTAAAACAAAAGAGGGAGGGGCACTTGGGTGGCTCAGTCAGTTAAGCATTCCACTCTTGATTTGGGCTCAGGTCATGAGCTCATGGGTCGTGGGATTGAGCCCCATGTTGGACTTCCACTGACATCTTGGGATTCTCTCTCCCCCTCCCCTGCTCTCACTCTTGTTCTCTTTCTCAAAGTAAATAAATTTTTTAAAAAAAAGGGGTGGGTGGGGGAGGGACATTTTCCATAGGTATAACACTATGATAGTTACTAGTGAGACCAGATTCAAAGTGGCTCTCAAAATCCTCCTATATACTATTTACCATTGGTTGAGTAAACTAGTTAAAATTGGTGAGTTTATATGGCTTTCAATAGATTGTGTAAGTTCTGGTTTCTTCAATTTGAGTAAATTTACTTAGGCTTTACATGATAGAACAATTTGAAGCTTTGCTACAGATATATTTATTAGTTAAGGAACTATATTTTCTAGATCATCTTCTATGTTTGGCACTCCATGACACACTAAAGAAACATAGGTAAGTAAGACATACTCGCTCTCCTCAAGATATTCATAAGCTATTAAAGATAATTAGTATTATAATTCTTTTGGTTATAAGTAAAAAAGAAAAAGAATCACAAACCCACACTGCCTTACACTAAAGAGATTTTGAACTAAGCAATATCACCAAAACCAAAGAGTTGATGACTCTTTGTTCTGATGGGATTCTTTTTCAGCCTCAACATAAGGCTGAAAGAAGCTGGCAGCTCCTTGAAGCCTTAGTGGTCCCAAATATTAGATTCTCTTTGCACCAAGCCAGCAGAAGAATTGGAGTCAAAGACCTGCAATTCCCAGCAAAAGTTCTGAGATTCTCTTCAACCAGTCCATCCACGAACCACCTTTTCAAAAGCATGCTTGTGCAGGTGCCTTATGCTGGTGTTTCCTGAAGAGCATGGGATAAACTTATCACTGTGATTAAGAATGTTAAATAAATTGACTGCTTCAAGCTGATGAGAGCCTATCCTCTTAAGAGAAGGGTATGGTAAATTCCACTCTAAACTTTGAACAAGGAAATCAGGATCTGGTTAGAAAGGGGAGAAGGAAAGAAATTCTGTTATTCCAAAACAAGTTCGCTCTAGAGATTATGAACAGAAGACTGAAAATGCTATGTATTCTGTGCTGTGGTAAATACAAGTGCAGGTGTTATGGTAGGGTGGAAAAGAAAGATATGACTTCCCTGACTATGTCAGGTGAGATTAAAAGATGGGTCCATATTAGTTAGGAGAAGTGAAGCTGAGAGTGGGAGAGCATTCCAGAAAGAGAGGGCAGCCTGAACAAACACACAAACCAAAATGAAGAATAATAAACAGTCCAGGAGAACAGTAAGTAACTTCATGATGCTAAAGAATAAAATTAGAACAGGGAATGGTGGGTGATGAAGCCAGAGATATTTAAATGTGCCAGATTATTGTAGGCAATGTCATGGTAATGATAACTAATCCTGTGAGTGTTAGAGAGCCAAAAGGAAATTTTCAGAATAGGGGATAGAATCAAATTTGTTTTTAATTCATTGATGCTGACTAGTGTTGAGGATGGCTTTAAGATGATCAAGAATAATGGCAGGAAGACCAGTCAGGATATTATAATCATCTGGATAAAATTGATAAGGGCCTAAAGTAGGCTTCAATGATAGTAAAAATAGAGACAGAAACAGAACTGAGGAACTATTTAGGAGGTAAAATTTACTGGATATGGAAATTAATTGGATGAGGGCATGGGGGACAGGGATTGCGGGGGGAGGGACATCAATGATCTGTCCTGGATTTCTACCTTGGTTGCCCTAGATTAGGGATTGGCAAACTTTTTCCGCATAGGGCCAGAAAATACCTATTTTAAGGTTGCAGGTCATAAAATCTCTGTTGCAACTACTCATCCTGCTTTGTAAGTGCAAAAGCAGTCAGATATAATATGTAAATGTGTGGGGATGATTATGTCCCAATACAACTTTATTTTCTAGTGGGTGGGCCAAATTTGGCTCTCTGGGTGTGGTTCGGTGATTCTGTTCTAGTTGAAGAATGGTGTCATTACAAGCTTTAAAAAAAAAAAGGAGAAAGAGCAGGAATCTCAGAGGTCAGGAGGCCCCTGTTGGTTGTTGAGTTTAACAATATCTGCAGAAATTTCGGTAGGATTTGTACACAAGTGGTTGAGTGTGGAAGGGATGTGTGTATGATCGGGAGATGCATACTTTAGATTATTTAGCATAAAAATGATTTGAAATCTTGACTCTGGATAAAATTACCTAGCATGGTGAGGAATACATCTAGAACAGAACACTAAGAATATGAATGGTTTTAAAAATTTCTGTTCTAGATGCTAAAGATACAGAAGAGAGCAGTACAGGCATGCCTTTCATTCCCCTGGAGTTCTCAGGCTAGATGGAGAAGAAATGTTTGAAGGGATGTCTTGAAAAGTCACTATACCTGAAAGCTGCAGTCAAAATTGTGGCGGCTTTGTCCAAACCAGGTAAGCAATGCCCTTCTAAAAAGATGTCTTATTACGTGTTAGTTCTGTGTGCACATATACCTCAATTACCTCAGGTATGTATATACCTCAGTTGGTGGCATCACAAAACCTGAAGAACAGAGAAATAATAAAATGAAATGAAATTGAATTGAAATGAAATGAAATGAAAAAAGTATCCGTACTAAGCAGTGTTGCATAGCTCATCAAGTTTGTCCTCCATGATCAATTTCATTGTAAAGTTATCCATATTATTATACTTTTTGATTTAGGTATTACCAAGGTGTTCCTAAGTGGGAAATAGAATCTTAGAGATATTCAATGATGTTCATATTGTTATTTATCTAGTTTTTAAAACTGTATATATATATATATATATATATATATATATATATATATATATATATCTCCATGCTCTTCCAAAAGTAAATATGGTGATTTTCAATTAGGCCTCATTGCTTCACTATTTAAATTAAAGAAGCCAACACTGAAGATATTTAAAAAGATTCTTTATCAAATTTGAAAGGAAGTAATGTATAAATGCAGATATTTCCACATTTCCCAGTTAGGTGACATTGTGAGGAAAACTGTCATAGAGCTATTTCTTAAAACCATGGAGAATTTTTTAAAATCTCTCATTTTAGGGGTGCCTGGGTGGCTCAGTCAGTGAAGTGTCTGACTTCAGGTCATGTAATGATTTCAAGGCTGGTAAGTGCATGCCTTGTGTTGGGCTCTCTGATATCAGCACAGAAGAGAGCAGTACAGTTCGGTTCCTCTCTTCCTTTCTCTCTCTGTCTCTCCCCAACTCGTGCTTTCTCTCTGTCTCAAAAATAGAAATGTCAAAAAAATTTTTTAAGAATCTCTTATTTTATTTTTGAGTCCACATCTCTTCTTGCTGATTTGCTTTGAAGACAGAAAAATCAGTGGTCTCATTGTTTGGAGAGTTAATGGAGGCAAAGGAACTTTACTATAGGCTGTGCTCCTGCCTTTGCCTTTGTGTTCCTTCCTGTGGTTGTCTTGCCTCTCTACACAAAAAAAGCAAACAGACCTCAAGTAGATCTTGTATATCTGTTGATATTGCAAAATATAGATCTCTAAATGAGCTCTCTCTTGCAGGGATAACAGATAACAGTGGCTTCATTGTTTAAATACGAGTTTCTCCCAATAATTTGGAATCAATAAAGAAATAGAAGAAATATTTTTTCTATTTCTTTTCTGTGACACCCTATTATTACACCAACTTTTGTGAGCCACATCTGTGGACTGAACCTAATGGAAAGCAGAGCCAGGAAAATTCTGGAAATTGGAAGGATCTGATGATCCAAAGAGGAGAGTAGAAACTGTAATGTAGGGGTGGGGGAGGGAGGGAAGGGACAAGGAGACTCCTGGAAGTGCTCAAATCCAAACAGCGCTGCATCTTGTAAGTAAATTTACCTACCAAAAATAACTTACTGTGAGGGACAATGCCATTTTATTTCTGGATAAAATAAAACCTCTATGGTTTAATGTGTTGAAGAAACTATTATATAGCATACTAGAAACATATTTAGAAAGATTTACTAACTTCATGCTAAGTAAACTCTCAATAGTCACTTCTAGTGATTTCTAGAATATAATGTGAGGAGGTTGAACAAGATGACATTTGAAGTCAGATAGACTATAGTTCAAATCCTAGATCTATCATCACAGGCTATGTGACTTTAAGTAGCTAACTTAGGCCCTGCGAGCCTCAATTTCCTGTAGAAAAGTGATAATTAAACCTCTGGGAAATCTAAGTAAGCTAAATGCTTGACAGATAAGCCCCAAACTCTATTGTCTTAAGATAACAAAAGTTTTTATTTCACTCACTTAAGGATCTAACATGGGTGTTCCTGTTTGGGCAGCATTCTTGAGCATTTCTTCTCAAAAGGGCAACTCGGCGACCCACCTTCTTTCCATACTGTGGCTCTTCCCTGTCCTACATCCTTAGAGTCATCTCTACTCAGCTGGCAGATTGAAACCAGCATGGAGAGTGGTCCCTGAGGAGATTTTGTAGGTACGACTAGAAAGGGCAAACACTACTTCTATCTATATTCCACTGGACAGAATTCAGTTCCAAGATGACTCCTAATTTGGAAGGCTGGGAAAGATCATCTAATTGCCCAGCAAGAAAAGTACTGGAACCAGGGTGAAGCAAACGAAGTACCTAGGATGCAAACTTAAGAAGCCATTTATTCCCAACATCAGGCAAGTGAAGGGTCTTTTGAGTGCAGGAATGGTACCTGCAGCTACCTGAGAGTGAGTACCTCCTACATTTTGCATCCCTAGACACCTCCCTTGCCTCATCCTAGTCTCTGCCCAAAGTAACCAGTTTGAGGAGGAAATAGCTAGTTGCTGCCCATATCTATCTACCTATCGGGACTACCATGAACATAAATAAAATGTCTGGTGCCCCATGCTTACTCCTTTCATTATCACATATAGAAACAAAAATTATTTCTCCTTTTTTATTCCAATGAAGTTGCAATAATTACACTTCTACAGTTTATAAAATCCACGGCAACCATCCCCTACTTAAAGCATGCCAGATCGGTCATTCTATATTATTTTAAAATACAGATGTTTAAAACTTAAATAATGTTAATATTCTTGACAGGACAGCCTTTATTCCAGCCATTAAAATATTTAGTGGCAGGATATGAACTAGCCCAAGAACCCCAGAGATTTTCTGCAACTGAACCTCTTTGAAAATAAGTTTTGGTCTGTACATCTTGATTTCTTAATAGCTTTTGGATGCACAACATTTCTCTCAACCACTGCTCCCTTAAAATTCACTGAGGCATTGTTAGGGCGTGCTTTCCCATAATGAATGCATTGTAGTAATCGTTACAAGAAAGAAAAGACAAGAATGGCTGTAGTGTAATCTTCAAAATGTTTACATGGCTCTAATGTTGGTCATTTTAGGGAAACTGCCAACAGGCTCATGAAGCAGTAAACATGCATTCTGTGTTTAGAGAAGTAGTTTAACTTTCAGGATAGCCAATTCCAACTTCAGTTTATCTTGCTTTATGTACAGAAGAGCTGTTTGAGTTTTGACAGCTTATGAGCAAACCATTCTACAAAATGTGGCTGTTGATCAGCTATGGAGAGAAGAGGACGTTCTGTGAAAAGGCTGCAACTAGAACTAGTTGCTGTTATGAGTTGATGAAGTTTTTATTGTTAATTAAGTCTGGAAGAATCTCTTCCACTATGAAGATGACAGAAATCCAGAGTGATGCTGTTGTTTTGTTTTTGCCTTTCTTTGTCTGGAAATTTTGCACTTGCCATTGGTAAATTTATTTGTTCATTTGGCAGACATCAATTTATTTATTATGTCTTTCTGGAGGCCTAGCAATGCACCGGCTGGATACAAAGGCATAGAAGATTGGAATGGACCTTGTCCTCGAGAAGCTTCTGGTTGGGAAAAGATAGGAACATGTACCTACCTAGCTGTGCTGTGCGGTGGGGCATGTAAGTGCCATAAAAGAAATCAATATGGTCTCCTCCATACAAGGGAGCTATATGTGTGGTTTTTTGCAGATATGGCATTTGAGCTGGAGGAAAACTCAACATTTGAACATATAGAGATGATGGTGCAGTACTGGTGACATGGAGGGTGCAGAGAAACAATAAGAACAAAGATACATTAGTCAAATCCTCACATTAAGGATTTTTTCCTAAACACACTTAAATTATAATTAATCATTCTAAATAGATATTAATAAAGATCTCTGATATATTATCATAGTGTCATACATGGAGCACCATTGTCATACATGGAGCATCATTGGTTCTCTTTATAACCACACAATCAGAACTTCCCATGGCCCACCTTCTTGGACACCAAGTGCTCAGCAATGTCTCACGTTTTTTTTTTTGGGCCCTGGAATATTTATCAAATGATTGAATGTACTTATAACCCTGCTTGATGTTGAAGAAAATCTCAGACATCATATAATTTCATGCTTACATATTTTGGCATTTATTGCTGAAAGATAAGAACTCTTTGTAAATACCATCCACAAACCATTATCACATCTCAAAAATTAATGATAGTTTCTTAATGTCATCAAATGTTGGAGAAATAAAATTTCCCCAATAATCTCATACAGCTTTTTATTGAGATGATTTGCTCAAAATAAGATGTAAGCAAGGTCTGTGAATTACTTTTGGTTGATATATGTCTTAAGTCTCTTTCGGGATACATGTTCCCCCTTGTAAATTATGTGTTGAAAAACTAGCATCCGTGTGAGTTTCTCTCATTTTATATTTTGCTAATTGCAGAGGTTATCTGATTTGACACAACTCTGAGTGAGAGGAAACTAACAAATTGAGCAGCCACATTCCTCCATCTACTCTCTGCTATAAAATATGACCCTTGGAGTGCCTGGGTGGCTCAGTAGGTTGAATATCCGACTTTGGCTCAGATCATGATTTCACAGTTCCTGAGTTCCCACATCGAGCTTGCTGCTGCCAGTGCAGAGCCTACTTTGGATCCTCTGTCCCCCTCTCTCTGCCCCTCACCCACTCACACTCTTTCTCTCTCAAAAATAAACACTTACAAAATTTATTAAAAACATATGACTCTTATACTTTGGCAGTGTTCGAACAAAGACTCAACTCTTCCCAAACTCCATCTCCAAGACTATTTCGATGTTTTTCTAAGTATCTCTTGGATCCAGCCTAGAACCATTCACTTCTTCAGCTAAAATCACCCCCAAGTGGGGGAGGGGTGGAGAGAGAGAGGGAGACACCGAATCCAAAGCAAGCTCCAGGATCCCAGCTGCCAGCACAGAGCCTGATGCGGGGCTCTAACTCATGAACCATGAGATCATGACCTGAGCCGAAGTTGGACACTCAACTGACTGAGCCACCCAGGCACCCCCTTATTTTCTAAATCTAATGTCTACATCTTTTCTAGCCCTTTCCTGGAGTGTTACTGCTCCTGTTCAACCTAATGAATCTTGTACTTGATTCCAACTTCTTCACTTGCCACTTTGCTTTCTACCTGCTTGAGTCCTACACTCTTACTTATCTTTGGATAGCAAACCCTTATGCTCTCTCTTTCTACTCAAAATCTTATTTGTTGTTCTTTCCGGCTTAGTTATGGCAGTTCTCAATTTTGTAACTTCAGTTTCTTCATGAGACTAAGGCAATGAAACCACAGATGGATGCACATGCTTATATGTGTATTTTAAATTTACCATTTACAAGAGATGCAAATGTACATATCACTATTCTAACGATCAAGTTCAGCTTATTCTCTAAACAAAGAAAGGAAGAACTCATATTACATGTCAGTAAAAAAAGACTGAATTTGTTTATTTCCAGTTGAGAGAAAAATTCAACTTCTAGACTCTGAAACCAAACTTTGCAAAGCAGAACCCCCTCCAGCCTGCTACTTCCACCAGTAGTACTACTTCTCCAATACGTACCACACACATTTATATGGAGGATGGATCCTTGTGTGTGTGTGTGTGTGTGTGTGAGAGCTCCTGAAGCAAGAGTACAACATTCACAGTGGCTGTGGCTACATGAAAAGACCTTTCTTACCGTGATTGTATTTACTAGCCAAGTATTATGATGTGTTGACTGACAACACTTTGGGAAAAGAAAATACATTTTTATTTTTGAAATTAATAAGGAATATACTATCATACGGCATGCATGCATGCGCGCACGCACACACACACACAGATACACACACACACATAGATACTCATACACAACTCTACATGAAAAGAGAAAGACCTCTTTTTTACTCTCTTGCTTGTCTTTCAGTTGTTCCAGATGGGCTGGTTCTCAACTCTTTTGTCTAGCCAACTCTAGGGAAGGGTTCTTCACACTGCAAGCCACAACTCATTGGTAGCTCATAAAATGAATTTAGTAGCTCATGATCAATATTTCTTATATTTAAATAGAAAATAATAGACATTTGGACTCTTTCCATAATTTGACCACTGTTGATAGTGATGCTATAAACATTGGGGTACATGTGCCCCCATGAATCAGCACTCCTGTATCCTTTGGATAAATTCCTAGCAGTGCTATTGCTGGGTCGTAAGGTGGTTCTATTTTTAGTTTTTTGAGGAACCTCCACACTGTTTTTCAGAGCAGCTGCACCAGTTTGCCTTCCCACCAACTGTGCAAGAGGGTTCCCGTTTTCCCACATCCTTGCCAAAATAGCCTCTAACACATGCAATAAAGTTACATATTGTTTGTACAAGTTTTGTTTCAGTTGTGTGTATAAGTGTAAGCATTGTGTGTATGAGTGTTTTCTGGAAGAGATATGTATGTAGATAATATATATGATATATATTTTATAAATATAGATATATTTTTTGCTAGAGGTCCAAGTTAAAAAGGTATGATAGTCCCAGCTCTAGCTTATTACTGGATCTTCCCAGGACTATTATTTTGTCCTCTCAGTGGTACTGAGAGAATTAGCATTGCTAAGTGGATTTGGAATGGGGAAGACTTAGTAGGATTCTGTTATGGGAGGGATAGACAATTCAAGAATATCTATAGCAAGTAAGTTTTTACACTTGATCTTAGCCAAAAGGCTGAGAAGCAATATAGCAAGTAAGCTTTTACTTGGCCTTTATTTTTACTTGTATAGTAATGGAAAGAAGAAGGAAGGTGGAAAGGTGAGAAGAAAAGGAGGTAGTAAAAGAGAGATGAAAAGAAAGGATAGCAAGATTAAATGCAAGCAATAAAATCTAATCACCTAGAATACTTGTATGTGCTTATCTCAGCAGGGCTGAAGACCATCACCCTGCAGCGTAATAAGGAATTATCCCAAGAACATACAGATGATGGGAGAGATGCTTAAAGTATATGAGAGATCTCTACAAAGATTTGTTTGAAAAATTTTTAATGTTAGAAATTATAGACCAACACATATTAACTCCAGTATGTGTAAAAATATTGGAGCATATTGCCAGAAAATCAATTTGTAAACACTAAGATTGCAGACCAATAACTAACATGAGTTAGAAGAGCAAATTATCAAAGACCAATCTAATAGCCTTTGCTGACAGAGCAAGGCACATTGTAGATAGCAGAAAAGCAATAAACGCAATATATCTCAACCTCAGTATGGCCTTTGATTTTGTCCCATATGACACACTCATCAAGAAGCAGAGAAAATATAGCTTAAACCAGTATTTCTCAAACTGTTCAATGCGACCCCCAAGGTTATCATGAAAAGGTACAGACAGGTAGCAGGATTTGCCACTGTATTTCTTCTCCATAGTGCCTGAGCCAGAGGAAGTCCTAATATGTGGAAAAGGAGAACAGCAAAAATTCCTGAGAAGACACTACTTATTCTCACATCCCCAGAAAACTCTCATACCCCTTCTCCAGCTATTATGGTAATATCAGTCTCTGCGACTGGCCAAGGATCAAGGAAGTTCTGGTTAAGCCAGACTTCAAGGTGTTGAGCTTCACTCTTGATTTCATTGCTCTGTTTCTCACTTATCAACCACATCAGTCATATGAAAAAAGAATAGACTAAACACAGATTAATAAGAACTAAATTTTGTTACATATTTATGACATCCAAGCACTTTATAAGTATTTAAGATGTGAAGAATTTAAAACATGTTAATATATTGTCATTTAACAAACAGGAAGCACTACTAATTACTCACAACAGCCCTAAGAGATAGATACTATTATTTATAGATGAGAAAACTAATGCACCAAGAGGTGAACTAACTTGCCTAGATTATATACTAATAATTGGCAAGGAAGAGTTGGTCAAGATTTCAAATTAAGCAGTTTGAATCCATAGCCAGGACCTTTAACCTTTGGATGATGGTGCTTCTCCAAATGTAGAAGAGCAAACACAGTGCTCTGCATATAATGTACTCCATAGGTATCAACTACTAGTATAGTTAATTTTTATGTGTCAACTAGACTGGGCAAAGAAATGCCCAAGGAGTTGGTGAAACATTATTTCAGGGTGTGTCATTGAGCAGCTGAATAGAACAAAATGGCAGAGGAAGGGAGAATTCTCTCTCTCTTTCTTCTCTCTGCCTGAGCTGAGACATCCATCTTCTCCTGCTTTTGGACATCAGAGCTCCTGGTTCTGGGTTTTTGAACTTAACCAAAACTTAGACCATCAGCCCCAGATTCTCAGGCCTTTAGACTGAGACTGAATGACTTACTTGGTTCTCCAGCAGCTTGCAGATGTCAGATCATGGAACTTATCAGTTTCCATACTTGCATAAGCCAGTTCCTATTGCAAATCTCCTGTTCTATATCTGTATCTGTATCTATATATCTATATTTGTATCTGTATCTGTATCTATCTAATTTATATTTATTTTTTAAAACATTTTTTAACATTTATTTATTTTTGAGAGACAGAGAGACAGAGTGTGAGCAGAGGAGGGCAGAGAGAGAGAGAGAGAGAGAGAGAGAGAGAATCTGAAGCAGGCTCCAGGCTCTGAGCTGTCAGCATAGAGACCGACGTGGGGCTTGAACTCACGAACCACGAGATCATGATCGGAGCCAAAGTCGGCTGCTTAACCGACTGAGCCACCCAGGCACCCCTCTATATCTATATTTATATCTATATCTGTATACCTTATTGGTTCTGTTTCGCTGGAGAACTCTAATGCAGCTATTATTATTACTAATCAATTCATTCACTACCCTGTATTACCCCAGTTTACAGATGAAGAAACTGACATGTGATGAATTTAAGCACTTTTCTAAAGAGAATAAGGGTGTGCTCAGAAGTAGCCAATAAGGCACAATGTTGTGCCAATAAGCTGTTGAATTAATTTGTAGGAGAAGGAGGCGAGTATAAGCTCCCAGACAGTGTGGTCTTGAGAAGACTGATGAAATCATAAAAGCAAATGGGAATGAGAGAGCTGTTCAAAGACAAACTTTTGCTGAGTGGAACCAAGGTTTCAGAGAGCTGAAAGAGATCAGGTAGTTTAAAAAAAAATGTTTATTTATTTTGAGAGATAGAGAGCATGAGCAGGGGAGGGGTAGAGAGAGAGAGGAGGAGGAGGAGAGAGACAGAGAGAGAGAGAGAGAGAAAGAACCTCAAGAGGCTCCTTGCTGTCAGCTCAGAGCCTGATATGAGGCTCGAACTCAGGAACCATGAGATCTTGACCTGAGCTGAAATCTAGAGTCAGACGTTCAAGTGACTGAGCCACCAGGCACCTCAGAGATCAGATATTTTTTTGACAGCACCAATCAAACATTTGTAGGATGTTCATCAGAAGAGGTTTCTTTATTCTTGAAAAAAATATCTTTAAAGAAGAATAGATGAATTTGGGTGTTTCCTTGAGAAGAAAGCTAATTTGATATTTCAATTGAATTTTAACTTGAAATGTTTTGAATAAAAAGCAGCTTCTCCTGTTGAACTTATTTCAATAGGAAGCTGAAAACTCTTGTTATCCTAAATGGATGAAAACATAATTTTAAGCTATCTATACACATTTTTTATATTTTTCAGAGGTAGATGAAGTTTACACATTTGCTCTTGAATTTGCCAAGTCTTCATTTTCCCCTCCATTCATGCTTGTGTGCTCTGTGTGTAGATTTTCAGAGAATTGTGGAAGAGAAATAAAAGCAAGAGCATTCGAGGAGAAATGATTGTTTCTTCCATATGTAGAGGGCTGGTCTACGACAGCAGTTTGTTCATCACACACAGCCTTGCTGCTCGATTTTGTGTGTGACAGATTGTCAAATGAAATGTTTATTCTGCCCCTTTTCATTCTCTCTGTTCATTTGTTATTCTAAAAATAGAATATTTAGAACAGAAAAGCTTCTCTCCACTACAAGAGGTCATTCTTTGTTTTTTAATGTTCCAATTGTTTTCCTAAGTGAGCAAATCAAATATGAAAAGATATAATGCTTCAATTAAATCTACAAATATATGTGGGGATAATTAGGATAAGGCCAACTCAAAGGATGATATTTAGAAGTCTCCATTTATTTCAGAAAACAAGAATAAACACAGATTACTTAATATACTTCCTAAATCTTGGTCTCTAATATCTGAAGTTATCTTCAGAGGAGATATAGTAGGTTCTTTTTCTTTTTCAGTTTAGTTATTTATTTTGAGAGAGAGAAAGAGAGAGAGTATGTGTGTGAGCAAGGGAGGGGTAGAGAAAGAGAGAGGGAGAGACAGAATCTCAAGCCAGCTCTGAGCTGACAGTGCAGAGCCCAATTGGGGGCTCAAACTCACAAACCGTACAATCATGACCTGAGCCAAAATCAAGAGTTGGACGCTTAACTGCCTGAGCCACCCAGGTGCCCTGAGATAAATGTTAAACAAACAAGTGTATAACTACAACATACCTTGGGTTTTGTGTGATGCTTTGTATAGAATCTCATTAAAAAAAAGTTTCCCTCAACTGAAATATAAGCAATGTAGTTCATCACTGACATATCTCTAAGACTGTTAAGAAAAGAAAATGAGTTTGTAATATATAGCAGAAGGCTCTCAAAATTATCTCTGCTCAGTTCTTTACTCTTCTCAATATTTTCTACCTGGACAGTGAACGTTCCCCACCTCCAAATTTCTCTCTGCTCCATTTTCAACGCCCTATCTAAAATTGACTCCCAAGTCCAGAAAGTCCATCTCCTTAAATCCCTTGCCTTTCATTTCCTCTTTTATTTGTCTCTTCTTCCTTATTTACAAGGAACAGTTAGGTTCCTTTTGTTTATTGTTATAGAAAATATGTATAACATAAAATGTATCATTTTGACCATTCTTTAATGTACATGTCTGTGGCACTAAGTACATTCACATTGTGCAACTATCACCAACATCCATCTTCAGAACATTTTCATCTTCCCAAACTTAATCTCTGTACTCATTAAGCAGTACAGAATCCTTGTGACCACATTCCACTTTGTGTCTCTATGAATTTGACTCTTCTAGGTACTTCATATAAGTGGAATGATACAATATTTGTCTCTTTGTGATTGGCTTATTTTACTTAGCATAATGTCTCCAAGCTTCATCATACTGTAGCATGTGTCAGAAAATTCTTCCTTCTTAAGGCTGCATAATATTGTATTATATATTATATATTGTGTATTGTGTACAAAATATGATATATATTGTATATTGCATGTATTTACATACATATATATTGCTACATTTCATTTTTCTATTCATCTATTCATGCCATTATGAACATAGATATACAGATATCTGTTTGAAACCCTGCTTTCAATTCTTTCGGGTATATGCCCAGAAGTTCAATTGCTGTATATTATGGTAATTCTGATTATTTTTGAGAAACTGCCACACTGTTTTATATAGCATCTGTACCATTTTACACTTTTACCAACAGTGCACAAGGGTTTCAATTTATCTACATTCTCACTAGCATTTTTTCTTTTCTGGTTTTAAGATTTGTTTTTGTTTTGTTTTAAATAGTAGGATAGTGTCACTAGCATTTTTTCTTTTCTGGCTTTAAGATTTGGTTTTGTTTTGTTTTAATAATAGCTATCCTACTAGGTCTGAAGACTCCAACTTCATTATTTTGCATCTGGATATTCCATTTTCCCAATATCGTTTGTTGAAAAGATGACCCTTCTTCCACTGAATTGTTATAGTTGTTTTCTTTGAACACCATTTGACCATATAAGCAGCAGTTTATTTCTGGGCTCTCTTTCCTATTCCATCAGTCCATCTGTTTGTCTTTATGCCAGTATTACCCTGTTTTTAGTACTATAGCTTTGTAGTAAGTTTTGACATCAAGAAGTAAGAGATGTCCAACGTTGTTCTTTTTCAAGATTGTTTAGGCTCTGAACGGTCCTTTGAGATTCCATGTAAGTTTTAAGATAGAATTTTCTATTCCTGCAAAAATCGTTAGAATCTTGGTAAGAATTGTATTAACTCTTTAGATTGCTTTGAATAGGTTGACATCATTAAGATGTTCATCTGTGAACGGAGATACTTTTACTGCTTTCTTCCCAATTTGGATTCCTTTTATTTCTTTTTCTTGCAATATACTCTGGCAAGGACTTCCAGTACTATGTTGAGTAGAAGTGGTAGACATGGCAAAAGCAAACATCCCCTTGCCTTGTTTCTAACTTAGTCTTAAAGTCTTTCACCATTGAATATGATGTTGGCTCTGGGTTTTTCATATATGCCTTTGTTATGTCACGGTAGTTTCCTTCTATTCCTAGTTTGCTGAGTGTTTTTAGCATGAGAAAGTATTGAATTTTGGCAAATGCTTTTTCTTCATTCATTGAGATAATCATAATTTTTTCTTTTATACTGTTAATGCATTGTATTGTATTGATTGATTTTTGTATGCTGAACCATCCTTGCATTCCATGAATAAATCCCACTTGCTCATGGTGTATAATTTTTCTTTTAGTACACTGTTGAATTTGCATTGCTAGTATTTTAAGGATTTTTGCATCAGTATTCATAAAGGATATTGACTTGTAGTTTTCTGTTCTTGTAGTGTCTTTTCTGGCTTTGCTTTCAGGATTATTTTCATTTTAATTTTTTTTTAATTTATTCATTTTTGAAAGACAGAGAGAAACAGAGCTCAAGCAGGAGTGGGGCAGAGAGAGAGAGAGAGAGAGAGAGAGAGAGAGGCACAGAATCCAAAGCAGGCTCCAGGCTCTGAGCTGTCAGCTCAGAGCCCAATGCAGGGCTGGAACTCATGAACCGTGAGATCATGACCTGAGCCGAAGCTGGAGGCTTAACTGACTGAGCCACCCAGGCACCCTGGGACTATTTTCATTTTAAAATTAAAAAACTCATTAAAGCTATCTTACTCCTTTCAGCTTTTCAGTTTTCATATCACCTAGTAGATCCTCCCTATTTCTTGGAAGTCCAACTGGAGCATTTGGAGTAGGGGATGGAGTGGGGGATTGAATGTCCTTTGGCAGGCAAGGGGAGGTGGCAAATTGCAAACATCTATGATTTAATATCTTCTTTTATTCTGGTCACAAATGAATTAGTAAACTTAATTGCATTCCATATGGGAAACAAGCATTCTAAGAAAAGGCTTTAAGAAGGAGCAACAGTGTTTGACGTTCACATGAGGCATTCAATGCTGTCCCAAATCTCTTTTTTTTCCTATCATGTATTCCCAATGTTGTTATGTTTATTATTATTTTTACTTAAATATCTTCAAACATAAAGTATCTGTAAATGACATCCATACAAAACTCTTATAAATAATCAAATTAAATTTAGAAATGAAATACAAATTCTACCAAAATGAACAGTATAAATTAACAATTTTATGTGACAAATCATGTTGTTTGCTTTCCAAAAACAGAATGTTGGCTCACATAATGCCCGTTGCTACCATAAAAAACATTTTTAGTTCATTGTGTCTATACTATTACTTATTTTATTTTGATGTCCGTTTTCCCAAAACTTGTCTTTATATAAATTATTGCAAATGATTTATTTACGGGGCATTCTGTCTGTGATGGTATTTAGACTTTCCCTGACTTGTCAGTAGCATTTAAATATTTATTCTGCCTTTGTTATTTTTCCATTAACCTGGGATCGCTAAAATAGTGCTATTTGTGTACAGCAAACCCAGACTAAAATGTGGACACCAAAATAGCTTGACAGTAATCTAGTTGCTCATTCAAATGTTCCAAAACATACTTATGTTCATTCTTAGATTAACATTAAAATGAAAAACTTAAATTTACACTTCCAAATGGTGAATTTACAAATCTACCCCCAAATCACTGGAAAAACTGGTAAAAAGAAACAGATATTGATTGGAAAAGGATGTGGAGGAAGGGTGAAGAGAGCAAAAAAACTCACTGGCCAATGAGGACAGGAAGTTTTGTGTGGGAATGTTCTTGTGTTTCTCTTCAAGGCAAACAGGGGATTGCCTCTGAACCTCACAGAGGTGTGTGAGGCGTGGATTTAAGGGATATGGTGAAAGGCAGTATTCAGGGACCAAAGAATGATAAGGACTAAACTGATACTTGTAAGGAGACAAATGGCCCTTCCAAGGACCTGGCAGAGAGGAGAGAACAAGGGAAGGAGCAAAAGGCCTGGGTCCAGTTGGGGAAGCAGCTTCAAGGAAACCAACGGAAGCAGAGGCTGGAGGCTAAAGCCCACACAGAGGTGCTGACTGTCATTCTCACTGAGTACATTTCTGCAGGATGAAAAATAGAAGCTGTAGCTTTTGGAGACTACTAGTTTCAATAAACAGATAAAATAAAAACTCATCAAGGCCTGGCTCTCATTGAAGCTTATATACTGAGACATAGTATATAAGGCAACTAGGCCAAAATAGGACAGGAGTCAAAGTGACCACAGGAAGAATAACAGTGTTGTCTTCTGGCTCTTTGCTCCTCATTGCAAAGTCCTGGGAACATTAACCATCCATCCATTCTCCCCCCAGCAAACCATACATATTCAACATCCTTTCAATTAATTCATCCACATTTCATTTATTAAGTTATCAGATGCCTTATTTTTCCAGGCCTTGCCAGGCACTGGGGATTTAATGGAGAAAAAGTCACAGACACTGCTCTCCTGCATCCTATGGTTAAAGCCAGGATACAGAGATTAAGTCATTCAGTCTAGCTTTGGAAGGACAGTGAGTGCAGGTGGCAAGAGATCCCTGGAAAGTTAAGTGGAATCCTGAAGAGCTATGTGAGAGCCACTGAAGATTTTTAAGCATGAAAATAAAATGTTTGGCTGGAACCAGCTAAAAAGAATACGTTGTTCAAATATGTGGTCAAATATGACCTTCTCAATAGCCACATAGAATATGCTATTTTATGTTCCTACTCTGGCTCTTGAAGAAATGTTTCCAGCCACTCTCAATATTTCTCAGGGGTTTCAAATGTCATCACCCATGGTCCATCAGGTAAGTAAGTGCATGAAGTGGACTGGCATAAGACATTAGGGAGTGATGGTGATTCCGATAAAGTTAGGCATCTATGGGCAGGGCAGCCATTACTCAGTTCCAATTGAATATTGATACATAGCAACTTTGGCAGAAATATTGCATAATTTCCTTGTTTCTGTTTTTTCAAAAATCCTCAACCTAATAATCAGAATGGTTTCATTCAGGGTTCAGGTGTGTAATGAAATTCACAATGAAGCAGAGAAGAAACAGTGATTTCAGTATGTTGAAAAGATATCTAAGTATAAAGCTGAGAATTAGCCCTGAGAAGAAGAGCGATGTAAACTAACTTGCTATTTAGCTAAGCAAGAACTTTCTTATACTTCTGTAAATAATAATGTATATATGTATATATGCATGTGTATATGCATGTGTATCTGTGTGTGTGCTTGTTCAAAGAAAAACTAAAATGTTAGAGGCAGATGGTAAGCAAAAATAAGAGGATACTGATAATAAAATTAGGAAATAATTACTCCTTTATATCACCTAATATATACTTACGTACTTAGGATGACTTACTGGTTGCTTGAAATCTAAATGATCTTGGTGATGTCTTTCTATAATTCAATAATAAAATTTCATTTTTGCTATAGTTCAGAATGTTAACATTTAGTATTTCCCTCGTGCTTTATAAGTCACAAAAACTTTGTTGTTCAACAGGATATAGTAAAGTGAATGGGAATTGAAGTCAGATGTTGCAGTCTGTAGGTCCAGTAACAAATTTATCCATTTGCATAATACAAATGGTATCTTTGGAATTTATATGACCTGATGGTCCTACCTACTAATAAGTTGTATAATCTTGGCCAGACTTTTCAGCATCTGGGTCTTTTCTTTTCTTATCTGTAAGGAAAAAAACTTTGACTCAAGTTAAGAAAAATTATTAAAACTTTTTTTTAAAAAGACAATAAACTGGGCATTATGTCCTTTCATATCATATTGGAACAATGTTTAAGAAGTTTTGGCTATTAATGATTAGATCCCAGTTTAGACTATTGGAAATGTAGAATATTTTTTAAAAGCTGCTGTGTAAAAACCTATCTGGGGGAATTGGGGAATCTAGTTGACTCTATTTTGATGCATCTAGCTTTCACTGATGGAATTCTTGCATTTTACTTTAAATTAAAGCCTGAAATCCTTCCAATTATTATTTGAATTTGACTTATTTTATAGGCTTTGGCAACATTTTTCTCTCTAAGAAACATGTAAAATAACCTGGAAAAAAACGCACTTCAATAAAATTTAAGAAAACCCAGTAAGGGCATTTGTTTTTTATAAACAATATACACAGCTGGTAGCAATGTTGGCAAGGACGCTCGCCAGAGAGCCGCATATTTGCCACTACAAACTGTTCCGTTCACCCTTTATCCAGTAACAGCTGGTAAAATGGCATTTAAGAACAGTGTGATTTAATCTAATGAGAAACTATGCTGTAGTGCATGATACTGCCTGCAGAAAATAATTGGACAAACACTGATTTTTTAATGTTGCTATAATAGTTACATTTTCAATAAATAGGAATTTTATATGCATATTTATTTGGCAACATTCCTTTCTACAGGAAAGCTAGTGATTGATTCCTAACACACACTCACACACACACACACAGGCATGTACACATGTATACATGCAAAATACACATAAATTAGCACCCAGTGTGTATATATATATATATATATATATATATCCTTTCAATCTTTTCAATTAATTTATCCATATTTCATTTACTAAATTATCTACCATATATATATACATATTATATAATATGTATATACTACAATGTTTTAATGTCATCGCCACCAGAGAGGTGGAAAACTATTTGGGATACAATTTCAGATTCTATGGTGGTCTTTGAAACCAGAATTATCCACATGAAAAAAGCACTAGTTTGGGGAAGACCCAGCAACTATGAGAATAGCAAATACCAACTAGAGAGTCCTAGGGACCAAATAACAAAGCCACACTTACTTTGGTCTCTTCATAGGGACTGAAGAGAAGAAAGAGCCTCCTGACTCTTCCGCATCAACCCTAAAAACTTTTGAAAGAGAAAACATGGTGTTTGGTTGCCTGCACATGCACACTCCTCTCTATTTTTCTTACATCTCCTGTGTTCCAAATACTGCAGGCACTAGAACAAAAAGAGCTGTCCCTGTGGTATTTCTGTCATGACTTGCTACCGAAGGCACTTGAAAGCATAGATAAGCATATCATGCCAAAATTGGAATCAGGTTTTATTGATGCATAAGGTACAAATATTTGCATAAACACAAACTTTTAGATAATATCCAAAATTCTCCATTTTTAAAGAATCTCTGTATATTCTTCATATATCTTTATATACATGCTCATTTATAAACCATCTTTTATTGTTCTCTGCTTCATTTATTTTTTTAAAGTTTATTTATTTTGAGAGAGAGAGAACGTATACACAAATGTGAGCGGGGGAGGGCAGAGAGAGAGGGAGAGAGAATCCCAAGCAGGCTCCTCGTTGTCATTGTGGAGCCTGAAGCCCCATGTGGATGTTGATCTCACAAACTGGAAGGTGTTGACCTGAGAAGAAATCAAGAGTCAGCTCTTAATCGGCTGAGCTACCGAGGCACCCCTGCTCCATGTATTTTTAAACCTATATATTATTTTAGAGTATTAACTTCTATGATAATAGAGTATGATATGTAAATATGGCTGAATCCATAATAGGTACTATATTTGATAATGCTTATTTGTATAAGAATGTTATGGAGTAAATTTCGCTTTCTAACCAGCTTGAATGAAAATTTCTAATAAGGAAGGAATCATCTTTGCTGAGAGAATTGTCCAAATCTTCTGAGTGGGAGGCAGAATCTCACAGACCTGTGAACTTTTATCTTCTTGGGTCACACTTCAGCAGTAGAGAATCTAATAACACTGCTATGCACAAGACGCAAGGACCCATGCATTCTCTCTTGTGACGTGGGAGGAAAAACATTTTCTATAATGGGATCTTGGATAAAAGAAAGTAGTTGAGCCTTAAAAACTAAGTGGAATTAGGTAAATTAAAAGAAAAATTAAGAAACCCTGAATGAAGCCAGAGTGTATATGGTATCTATCAGGACTGTAAATTGATCAATTGTGCTAGAGTAGCTAACACACACCGGAAGTAGAAGGAAATATGCTTGGGAGGAGACAATTAGCACATATGTTAAAATCCAGGCACAAAACCTTTCATATTATATTAAATGTGATGGGTAAGAGGGAATCAATAACATTGTTTAAGTGGAATGGTATGAAGAAAGGGGTACTAATGGGAGATTAATCTGACAATGGTCTGAAGGATGCCTTGGGGAGGGGTGTGGAGGCTAAATGGTCAAGGTGATCATTTCAAAGGCCACTGAAGGAATAAAGATTTTAAGTAATTAGAATTTAGGCTTTTGATAAAGGAGAGAATATAAAAGAGGGATGAATATCTGCTCCAGCTTTGGGATTAAATGGAACTAAACTCCTCTTCTTACCATGAAAAAGCTAAAAAAAAACAAAACCAAAGACAACACTAGATATGTAAAAGAAACACATGTTTTTACATTAGATAACAGATAGTGCAAGACCAAGCTATCTGAGAAACAAAAAGTAAAGGAAGTATTTCTGTACTTGACCTGGCTTTCCAACAGGGCAATTTCTTGATTATGATCCAGAATAATGGTTTTTAAACTAAGTTGAGGAAAAGGAGGTTAAATACGAGGAAGCCCAGGCTACTGGGATTTACGATGCAAAGGAGCAGAGAAGAGAAAGAAAGAGACACAGGGAGAGACACACATAGAGAAAGAGATGTTAGCTCAGTGACTTCTAGAGCTAGTTGCCGTATCTTTTCAGTGTCCTCTGGTCTGTGACAGTTTTTCAGTCTTCCCTTGTTTCTCATGACCCCGACAGTCTTTAAAAGTACTGAGCAGGTATTCTTTAGAATGGACTTTTATCTACGTTTGTCTGATGATTTTTTCATGATTAGACAAGTTATTCACCATCATTTTGGAAGGATTTTTTCTCTGGGTATGGCAGTCCATTTTATTTTATTAAAAAAATTTTTTTTACATTTATTCATTTTTGAGAGCAAGAGAGACAGAGCACGAGCAGGGGAGGAGCAGAGAGAGAGAGGGAGACACAGAATCTGAAGCAGGCTGGAGGCTCTGAACTATCAGCACAGAGCCTGAGGCAGGGCTTGAACCGACAAACCATGAGATCATGATCTGAACTGAAGTGGATGCTTAACCGACTGGCCCACCTAGGCACCCCTATAGTGGTCCGTTTTAAAGAGATTTCCACTTCCTGTCCCCTTTGCAGCACTTTAAAAGGGTTCTTTCATATTTTCTGGGTCACGTAAGTTTCAAATGAGAATTCTGAGGAGGTTCTTGTCTATGTTGTTCTGTATAGGACGTATCTTTGTTCCTCTCTATGATTCTTACCTCCCTCCCACCTCTGGTTGTTTTAAGATATTTTATTAATGTGGTTTCAGGAATTTGATTATGATGTGAACTGGTGTGGTTTTCTTTGCATTTATTCTGCTTGGTAATAAAAATTTGAAAAAGAACAACAACCTGGACATTAGTTTTAAAAATATATCCACTCCCTCCTTCTGGGCTCCTATTACATGCATGATACTAATGATGTTGTACTATTGGTTGCTGATAAGCTAGTAATTCTTTTTTTAATCTTTTTTTTTATCTTCCATGTAGTTCATTGTGGATAATTTATATTATGATATCAGTTCACTGATTTTTCTTCTAATCTGCTATTAATCCCATGCATTTATTTTCTTTCATTTTGGGTAGTATTTTCTACCTCTAGAAATTTTATTTTGTTCTCTTTTATGTCTTCTGTTTCTCTCATTAGTATCGTGTTTTACTTTAAACCTTTAGCATATTTCTGACAGCTCTTTTAATGTCCTTGCATGATTCTTCTTTTACTCTGTCATTTGTGTTTTTATTTAATGAGTTTCTCCTTACTATGGTCTCGTTTTTCTGTCCACCTCCTCCCCCCACCAAACTAGTTTTGATTAGATCCTAGACAGTATGAATTTTATGTTGTTGAGTACTAGATTTTGTTGTGTTCTTTCAAAAAGTGTTAGTTAGTAGTTTGTTCTACCAGTTATGTTAAGGTGAGCCTGAACCTTTTCGACATGATTTTTTTTATGTTTACTTATTTTGAGAGAGAGAGAGAGGGAGAGCATGAGTGCAGGTAAGGGGCAGGGAGAGAAGGAAAGAGGGGACCCCAATCAGACTTTGTTCCTTCAGTGTGGAGCCGGATGCAGGCTTGAACCCGTGAGAACTGTGAGATCATGACCTGAGCTGAAGTAGGACACTTAACCGACTGAGCCACTCTGGAGCCCCTTTAAGATGGCTTTTAAGCTTTATTAGGATAGAACAGTTTGATTCTGGGCTATTTTAGTTCTACTCCTGAGATATGATCCTTCTGGGTTTCTACTGTGCCTTAGTGTTTCATAAGGAGTCTTTACTGTGTTGGTTGGACTTCAAACAACTGCCAGCATTGCGAGAGCTCTAGAAATTACTGAGCTAGGATCTCTTGTCAAAACTCCAAGCTGTGCACTTAAAATGGGTAATTTCTATTGTAAATATTTGTTCCTTAGTCAGACTGACTATGTAATAAGAACAATAAACAATCCATCTCCTCTAACATAATCCTTAACTGAAGAGATATTTTGAAGAAAAATACTGGGGAAACATGAAAAAGAAAGAGAGAAAAGCGATTATAGAAATTCAGACAGGAAATTTGGGAAAGGAACTTGATTTATTAGAAATAATGTGACAAATTGATAACAATAGGCTGAGGTTTTCTGAAAAAAGTACAAAAGATGCATGTTATAACATTTCCCATAAGACAAATGCCAAGACTCCCTCTGGGTTTTAGGAAATATTAGCACGAATTCCTTTATTTATATCAATGCTGAAGGAGAATAGAAATACACAATGGTACCCTGAAACTGCAAAATGTGCGCTAACCCCTGAAATTCACAAAGAAGAGTACAAAATGTAACATTATTCTTGCTGATTTTTTTCATTTTCTAAGATTTGATAATTCATGCACAATTTATATTGAAACATCTACAAACAAGAATAAACAGAGGAAAACTCCCTTACTATAGTGAAATATACATATGCCAAGAGTAAAATAGTCATGGGTGTATAACAAAATGATATAAGTATCATTTTTATGCATATATAAACACACATTTCTAAACTTTTGAACTTCAAATTTCTCATCTTTGCAATGATGCAGACAAGCCAGTATCATTATCCCACTTTAGAAGAGAGAAAATAAGCTGAGAAGAGTACAAACTGAAGCTGAAGGTCAGTTGCCAGTGACCTCTTGACCAGTAAGTACTTAGCCTGATTGCCTTTTTCCAACTAGCCTGCCAGCTTAAAGTTGACCCTTTCCGGGAACGTACAGTTAATCACTCTCATCTGTATCCCTAAAATATTTGGGGCATGGTTTTATTAGTAAAATTTTACTATTCATATGCCTAAGTCTTTTTTAATAGACACAGATCCTTAGAGGTAGGTATTAGGTCTCAGTCATTCATTAGAGTCACAGCAGGCAATAGTATCTGGTACATCTTTAGTAGACAATAAATGAAGTTTTAAGGAATGAATTACCAAAAAATATATAAAAGTGAAAATTGTGGAATGTAAGAGGCAGATTTATTTGTAATATACAAAATGATATTAAAGAGGAGAGTATTAAAAACTATTAGTAAGAACTATGCATTATGCCAACCATTATCGTTCTTGAAACATAGTTGCAGTCAATAAATATTTGCTGAATTAGTGTATAACAGCACAATATTCTTTAATATTAAAGCAAATATTGCTCCATAACTTAGTAGCTTCCAAATAAGGGCTTATAAAATAAAGAATTCAAGGGTGCCTGGGTGGCTCAATCAGTTAAGCATTGACTCTTGATTTCAGCTCAGGTCATGATCTCATGATCTCATGGTTCATGGGATCGAGTTTCAGGTTAGGCTCTGCACTAACAGTGCAGAATCTGGTTGGGATTCTCTCTCTCCCTCTCTCTGCCCTCCACCCCTCAAAATAAGTGAATAAACTTAATAACAAAGAACCAATAATTTAAAAATCACTACATTTGGAGATATTGACTAAAATATCAACTTAACACCTTCATATCTGAATAAACCTGAAGTATCTACTGCATTTTGACAATATATTTAAAACAAAAAGGCCACTTAGAGGCAAAGTCTCTCATTTTATGCCTAAGAATGATGGAGTCCTTAGGGATTAAATTATTCATACAAGAATGATCAGTGTGAGTTCTGCTTCCAATCATAACTGAGTAACAGGTCCTGGACTAGCTCTCTATTAGGTTTTTTTAAAAAATTTTTTAATGTTTATTTATTTTTGAGAGAGAGAGAGAGAGAGAGAGAGGGAAACAGACTGTGAGCAGAGGAGGGGTGGAGAGAGAGGGAGGCAGAATCCAAAGCAGGTCCCAGGCTCTGAGCTGTGAGCACAGAGCCTGTCGTGGAGCTTGAACTCACCAACCATGAGATCATGACCTGAGCAAAAGTTGCCACTTAACCGACTGAGACACCCAGGTGCCCCTGGACTAGCCCTCTATATGTAAACAAATAGAGAAATGGTAAAATATGTGAAATAAGAGTTTTCAGGTTTGGCTCACAACCATTAGAGAATGTTGATTCCTGACAGAAGAAAAACAAGAAAAGTCCCATAATCATCCAGTTCTTAGCTAAAGAACAACTATCCAATGACAGGAAAAGAACTGGAGGAAGAGTAGAGATAGTGGTCCTGCTGAGCTCAGGGGATAGACATTAGAGTATGTGGCAGATGAAGCAGCTAGAATCTGTAGGGATGAGTGCTTGTGAAGCTATAACTGCAAAGAGCCACAGGAGTCCAGATAGGAGTCTCCTAAGCCTCAATGGCTGAGGGCTGGATTGTATATGAGTAGGGGGAAATTTCCTGAGGGTTACTGGATAGTAGCTCCTCCAAAGTTGAGACTGGGGGGAAGAAGAGAGCAGAGGCTGAGCAGTGCTTGGATACCAGCGGCACTAAAGCTCTGGTCTTGTCAGAGTGAAGGAGATATAATGTTAATACCTGTGTAGCAAATCCAGCATCCAACTGAAATTCCAGAATGACTGCCTTAGAAGTAAGGACCACATGCTAGAGGAAGACCTACACAAAACCCACATCAGCAAAGCTTTTTTTATTTTATTTTTTTATTTTTAAATGATTATCTATAAATATTTAAGAGAGAGTGCCAGCGTGGGGGAGAGGCAGAGAGAGAGGTGAGCAGAGGATCTGAAGAAGGCTCTGTGCTGACAGCATCAGGACTCGATCTCACAGACTGTCCTGAGCCACCCAGATCTCACAGACTGTCCTGAGCTCAGAGATCGTGACCTGAGCCAAAGTTGGATGCTTCACTGACTGAGCCACCCAGGCGCCCCCCCAACATTAGCAGAGCCTAAAGCCACACTCCAGTGAATTCCACTGGCAGGAAGTTTAGAAATTGAGTCCTGCCAAGTTGGAGAGGTCTGAGAAAAAATTTTAACTTTCCCCAGATTCACATTAACAGAGTTTAAAACCAAGCTAACACAAATTCGGGATGATTGATTAGTCAATAATTTATCTGTTTGGTGAAACAAGAGTCAAAATAGTCCCATGGAAGATAGCACAATGTAGGATATCAAAAATGTATCATCTATAGCTTTCAGCATTAAATAAAAATCATTAGACTCGAAGACTAAGAGCAAGAGCAGGCTTAAGAATTTCAGTCCCGATTCACCCAGTCTCTTTGGATGTGCTCAGGAATGTTCCAAAGTTGTTACTGTTAGTTACGTCTAGAGAGCTTATACGTTCATAATCAACATCTCTCCAGCAATGGGAAGAACCAAGGAGGACACAAATTCCCTAAAAATGGCAAAAGAAGAGTCCTCAAGAAACTTAGGGGTTTCACTCTGAAACACTAGGCAAATGTGCAAATGTGCCCCCTTTAACTAAGAATACTTGTTTTGAGCAGCCCCCTTCAAGCAGTTAGGTTTTTGTACCTTTTCCTGATGATGAATGAGCTGACTTAATCTAATCACACGAGGCAGAGATCTCTCTCCAGCTGGTGGAGACAGATTCGAAGCACAATGAACACTCACTGGCCATAGCAAGGACTGGAAAGTGACTCTAGGAAATGAGAGTGACTGCTGGACCATGACCAGCAAGGAAATGAGGACCTTGGTCCTCTGGTCATCAGGCACTGGAATCTTCCAATAACCTGAATGAGCTGGGGAGTGGGTTCTTCTCCAGAGTCTCCGAATAAGAGCCTAGTCTCACTGATACCTTGATTTTATCCTGGAAAGATCCTAAAAAGAGAACCCAGTTGAGGCAACACAGTTGAGTAGGGCAAAAGAGATCTACAGAACTGTAATAAGAAATGGGTGTTGTTTAAAGTGTTCAAGTCTGTGATGATTTGTTACACAGGAATAGAAAACTAATACAGAGGTCAGCAGATTTAAGTGTAGAAGGGTGATGATTATATTAAGCTTTAGAAAAATACCTTTGTTATTGAGATATAATGACATACACCATTATGTAAGTTTAAGGTGTATAATGTGATGATTTAATACACATATATATTGTGAAATGAATGCCACAGTAACGTTAGTTAACACATCCTTCACATAAATACCATTTTGTTCTGGTAGTAAGAACATTAAGTTCTCTCAGAAAATTCCAAGTATACAATATGTATAGGTAACTATAGTCAAAATGCTATACCTTAGATCCCTAGAGTTATAAGTTTTTATTCTTTTTTATTATTATTATTTTGAGGGGGGTAGGGGCAGAGAGAGAGGGAGAGCCAGACACGGGGCTCAAACTAACAAACTGTGAGATCATGACCTGGGTTGAAATTAAGAGTCAGACACTCAATGGACTGGACTACCAGGAGCCCTTTAAGTTTTGATTTTATATAAACCCCTTGGAACTTCAATGCAAGAGTGAAGGGAAGTGAGAATGGAGAAACTCTCAAAGTTACAGGTGAAACAAAATATCAAACAAATAGGGGCGCCTGGGTGGCTCAGTCAATTGAGCCTCTGACTTGGGCTCAGCCCATGATCTGCGGTTCATGAGTTTGAGCCCTGACTCAGGCTCTCTGCTGTCAGCACAGAGCCTATTTTGGAGCCTCTGTCTCCCTCTCTCTCTGTCCCTCTCCTCTCCTCTCTCTCTCTCTCTCAAAAATAAATAAACATTAAAAAAATTTTAAATCAAACAAATCTTAGATGAACTCAGTTTACACTGAGTTGATTGAATTAATATTTCCACCACTGAGCAAAATTGAAACAGACATTGAATTGAGTTAAAAAAAATGAAGAAAAAGATTCCTCACCCGGTTAATTCTACAGGCCCTCTTCACATTATACTGATAGAATAACAGCTGTTATTAACATTCATAGTTTAACTAAATATAAAATCAATAGTTTTATATCAAAAGCAAATTTAAAAGTTCTTTTCCACTGGTTGTATGTAAAATGTCTCACATCTTTATTTTACTATTTCACTTGGGGAAATGTGGAAAGAAAAACAGGAATCAATCTGTTTTTTAAGGACTTGTCATGATTATCTTACCCATGGTAGAAGAAAAGAATCATAATGGGTGTATTTAGACTTAAACATCGACTTTCAAGTATGGCTTAAAATGTGTAATAATTCATGCTGTTGAGTACAACTTATCCATGTACATATTTTTGTTCCCAAACCATGTCAATGAGTTCAGAGAGGATTGCTACTTTAATAAGCACTTGCTGACAGGGAGGTATCTTGAGGGTGAAGAGAGAGTGGTGTTTTTCCTTTGCTCCTGAAATCACATTGATCTAGTTGTTGGATTGGAAAGGGAAGAGAGGAGATGAGAGTTTCAGGGCCCCTGTGTGGTAATCTGAATCATCAGCGGGCAGGCCAAGCTAGCAACAACTGTTCTTAGTGGCACCCAGGGAATTAGTTGAGGGCAAAAGAGTAAAATCTGTACTGGCACATCACTGAAGCTGTAACAGAGCCAGACTCCACCCCCAAAGGCCGTGAGACCTTTTATAAGTCACTCATCTCTTGGGGCACCTGGGTGGCTCAGTCAGTTAAGCGTCCGACTTCGGCTCAGGTCATGATCTCACGGTTCCTGGGTTTGAGACCCACGTCAGCCTCTGTGCTGACAGCTAGCTCAGAGCCTGGAGCCTGTCTTTGGATTCTGTGTCTCCCTCTCTCTCTGACCCTCCCCTGCTGACGCTGTCTCTCTCTCTCAAAAATAGATAAAAACATTAAAAAAAACTTAAAAAAAAGTCACTCATCTCTTTGTTAAGCATCAGTTTCTTTACTGGTTACAATAAAGGGAATATACTAAATAATCTCTAATGTCCATTTCAGTTTTAGCAAGGCAGTTTTTGAGGGCCGGTCTTGTTCTCTAAAGCACATTTTTGCCAATGAAGTTTACCTCATTCACCATCTTTAAACTTCAAAATGAATATCTTCGGGTTTGTTTTATGTTTCCAATTAAGCAAACACTAAGACCCTGAGGACACAGTTTGAACAAAACTGAATCCTGCCCCTTGGAGGCAGATCGGCTCCATTTGTCCCTCCTAGTCACCAAAAGTATTAGAATTTCTCCAACAGTATAGATGTTGTCAGTGTTATCAAAAAGTAGTTTGAATATAGTAAAGTCAATATTTAATAAGATGCTTGAATTCCAAGTTGTGTTATTAGCTGAGTATTCATTTAAGATTTAAACTTCAAAATTACCCGTATTTATGTGGCACAGGAAACATGGTAGTCAATGGACAGCATGATTCTCTTTTCCTCTTTTATCCTCATAAGTAAATAAGTAAGAATTACTTTTATCTTGGAAAGGCTGAGAGGATAATGGATAGAGATTATTTGTTTCTTTGCATCATTAAGTCCATTTCTGTACTGCTGTGAATCAGGAAGCCACTATCCCATCGACATCCAGAGAATAGGTTATCCAGTTGAGGCCATCAGTTGCCAAATGCAAAGTCTATTAGTGTTTTTTTTTTTTTCTATTAGCAGCATTGAGCTTAATTCTACAATTATTCCATGTGAGAAACTCTCACTGAAGTCGATGGATATCTCAGAAGAAATTTGATTACAGGATTTGCTCCATTGAGTAAATGAGTGAAATTTGGCTTTTATTATTTTGGAATTTCTCAATTAGCATCTCAACTTCCCAAGCAATTTATAGATATGTTTCTAATTGTGTTTATTTGTACCCAAAATGACAAGGAAAAGAGATTTTTCCCCTCCTATGGAATGTATCTTTCTTCCTGAGATGAAAAAAACAAAAAGTTTTCTGAAATGTTAATTGGAACTAAATCTTAGACAAGAAAAAGGAATAAAATGACATTATTTCTTCCATTTCACATTAGTAAAATATAAAACACTATACACCTGCAAAAATTGTTCTGTTTCAGATAAAGCTTGTGATTATATTTTTCAGGTTTGGTTTGAAAAGCTAAGACATCTGTTTATCCAGTGCTTACAGAATAACTCTCATGTCTCCTTATCTCTGAAGATTTCAAAGGCTTTCATTCTGGTTTAAATCCTTTGAAGAAGCAGTAATCAAAGACAAAAATTATCAGGGTACATTTTTGTTTCCCAAACAATGAAAATAACAACACTCACCCTCCTTGGATTTCAGGCACCAGCATAAAACTTCAAAATTGGAGATTTGCCATTTGAATCAAAAAGTGATATGGATAAATAGAGGCAAAAAAGCAAACTAAGAGAGCATTTTCTCTACTTCACATTATTGCATAAATTTAAATTCAATATGTGAATAATTTAAAAAAGACTATGATGCACAACATCAAACAGCATATATAGCACAATGTGACAGAATGCATCTGGCTGGTGTGTGAGCTCAGATAAAAAATTCGTTTGAGCACTGAGTTTTTTATTTTAATGTATTTTGCAAATTGAAAGATTAAAATAAGAACAGGTAGAATCCTGAGGATGATAAAAAAATGAATTGTACCACACAAATAAAGCAAAAATACATAACACAGCCGTGCTTAGAGGACTGAAGTGAACTGGGGTAGCAGCAGCCCTTACTGCCCTTCATCAGCTTCAGAATATGTAATTTGACTTTCAGGACACGTAAATCCATGTATTAAAGAGCTACATTATAACTCATTCTATCATCCTCTTTTCAAAGAGAATGATATAAAAATAATATCTATTGCCTTTTTGACCCTGTTTAGTTAAGAGTAAAGATTTTGAGCTCTGACCTCCTTCTGCATTAGGAAAATTGAAAGTAGGCCTTCAGGATAGATGGCTGATGTGGTAGCTCCACCTGGGGAGGAAGAGGTACCATCTTGTAGCAAAGAGACGACAGGGGAGCTCACATCATCTGCTCTGAGCCTAATAAGCACAATTAGAGGACCACTAGGTCTCTTCCCAATATTGCTTCTTCTCCAACAAAGAGGGAATGGAGTTTCATATTATACTTGGGATATAAAAATGACCTTTGGATTGGAGTTAAGCTTTAGCCATTGAAGCTGTGATAGAGATGTTTCTGGAGTCCTGGGAAAGATGCCGCATCAAAAGAAGGAGTATGGAAGACTTCCCATCAATAAAGGGAGGTAGATGAAACTAGTCCAGAGCTGGTCCTTGTGGAGTTGTAGACCAGTGATTCTGAACGTTGGATCTAAACATTTAAATATCTGGGAAGCTTTTATAAATCTCAGGTCCTAGGCTGCATCTCAGACCAATTAAATCAGATTTGCTGAGGTAAGACGCAGGCATCAATGTTTTTTTAAAACTTGATAAAATTAAGCAACTAGATCCGGAGGAAAATCAAGAACCAAAGGAAAGGAGTAATTGGAGAGCAATCAACAGGTGAAATGCCACTGAAAGGTCAAGTTTGGAGAGAACTGAAAATGACCTCTGGATTTAGCAACAAGAATGTCATTGGTGATTGTAGTCAGGGTTCTCTAGAGACACAGAAACAATATAATACACACACACACACACACACACACAATGTCCTGTTGTATATATCATATGCATGTATATCATATATGTATATACATACTACATAATATAAAAGTGTATGTATAATATATATGGTATACATACACATACTACATAATATACACTATATTTTGCATTAAATGGCATAGGTCAGTGATTCTTAAACTTGTTTGAACATTAGAATCATCTGGAGATCTTTTGAAAATTCCGAAGTCCAGGCTACACCCCAGACCAATTAAATCTCAGGCATGGGTAGTGTGTGATGCTCCCCAAGGGGTTCCAATCTACACACTTAGGTGGGCTCTTCATGTTACAGCACTTAACAA
Source organism: Cryptoprocta ferox (assembly GCA_028646485.1). Classification (NCBI taxonomy): domain Eukaryota; kingdom Metazoa; phylum Chordata; class Mammalia; order Carnivora; family Eupleridae; genus Cryptoprocta; species Cryptoprocta ferox. Next base: position 99,491,273 of record CM053574.1, read on the forward strand.
AGAACTCTCAATAACATATTATAAAATCACCCTGAAAAAATTTTGATAGAAGGGTTAAAATTTATAGATGTTCTGAAGAAAGTTGACAGTCAACCAAATTTCCATATGGACCAAAGAGTACCATATAAAGAATCAGATACTGATTTCAAAATGACTTGAAGATTTAATGCATATTAAATGTCAGTTATATTTATACAACTGTTATTTTGATATTTGTCTTTTTTCTGGTAAAATGTATTAGAAAATAGATCTTTGAAGTAAATTCTGATTTTAAATGTTTCATTTGAGATTTAAAGCAGTTTGCCAAGTAAAGAGCGCTCTTTAAGGCACTATCAATTTTAGTTTGTGTATCACTTTTTGAAAGAACTCCTGATACATAGGTCAAAGGGGGGATTCATCTCTTCAATGACTGAGTTTTGAACCTAAATATAAGCATTATCCACTGTACTGAAGCTCTGCTTTTTTTTTCCAAAGATAAAACTGCTCACCAAATGTATGATTTTTAAAAACTACTCATATCATCCTGCTCCTGTGACTCTTGTAGATGTATCCAGCATTAAAGTGTAAGGTATTGCTTAGCCCTGCTGCTCTCTTCCATCCTGCAGGCTTGAACTTGGTCAAGCTTAACGTGCATTTAAACATTTACAGAAGTCCATTCTTTCAGCATCATGCTATTGAATAGGCTGCTCCTCTCAGAATGAAAAGGAATAAAAATAAAAGTGAAGGGAAAGAGAAATTTAATCTAAAAACCTCAGAACTATCTTTTTGATTTGGTTTTATTTTGATTACTTTTTGATTAATTACCATTATTGTAAACCAAAGATCCATTAATGTGTGGATCTGGATCTGTTTCTAAGCTTCCAATTCTATTCCATGTAGCTTATTTGGTTTATCTTTGCACCAGTACCCACTTAGTGACAGCTTTGTAATGTGTCAACTTGGCTAGGCTAAATTGTTTCCCAAAACCCCCTTTCCCATGGGTTTTTTGGCAAATGTGGGCCACGAGATATGGGGTGAGATATGAAGGATAGAACTGAAGTGGCAACCATATTATTTCTAATGCATAGAAGATCGAGACAAGATTACCAGGCACTTTTGTAGCTCTAAGTCGCCTTGGTTTCGAGGCAGCAAGCAAGAATACAATTTTCTCACTTTTTCTGGATCCTCTTCAGTCTTTCTGGGATCACAAGTGGGTTTGGGTCTGTGATGAAGGGCGCCAGCTTCTTCCAAAGGACCCCTACTTTATCAGGATGGAAGCAGTATGAACTGACAGATTTCTTTCCGTCCTTTCTGTCTTCTGTCTGTTGGGCTCCAGCTCATATGAATGGGTTCAGCTTTACTTCACTCTATCTCACATTATATTCAGTTTCCTTCCAACTATCTACCCTGCAGACTTCAAGCTCGAGCACCAGGTGTAGAGACAAGAGCGTTACAGAGGCTTAACCAGGTTCCACAACTGTGTAAATTGAAATCTCTGTACCAAATACACACATCCACACATGTACATGTCTACCTATATCTACATCTGTATATATTTATATTTTAGTGCTTCTGCTTCTCTAATTGAACCCTACTACGGTGTTGATTCAGTATACTAAATTTTCCATATTGTTCTTTAAGACTATCTCAACTTTTTTGGCCTTTAGCATTTTTATATCCATTTTAGAATCATTTTATCAACTTTCATATGCACACAACATACTTTCACATACGTCTCTTGGAATTTTGATTGAGATTGTACAAATCTATACATTAGTGTAGAGTGAAACAAGATCTTTCCATGTTGGGTTTTCTGGACCTATGCTTCTCAGATGTTAAGATATGCATACAATCCACAAGATGTTCTTGTTAAAATACAATTTCTGATTTAGTGAGTCTGGGATGGAGCCCAAGATTCTGATTTTCTTACAAGCTCCTAGGTAATGCTGATGCTCTTGGTCAGCTGGACATACTTTGGATAGCAAAGGTTAGACAGAGCATATCTCTCCATTTAATTTCTCTAATAATATTTATAGTTTCCTGTACAAAGGTCTTGCACATATATTGTTCCTAGGTGTTTGAAAGTTTATAAATTATATCTATATTTTAAATTTTTATATTCCATTTGTTGTTGATTTATAGCAATGCAATTGATTTTTTAGATGACTTTGTCTTGCTAAACTCACTTATTAATTCTAATAATTTATCTCTTTAATCTTTTGGATTTTCTACAAATATAATTATCATATTAAAATGACAATTTTATGTCTTCCTCTCTACACCATTTATGTTTTATTTTACTTTCTGGCTTGACTTCTCTGATGGAACTCTCTAGGACAGTGCTGAATATCACTGAATGATGATAGCAGGCATTTTTATTTTGTCTTGAATATCTCAATTTCAAAGGGAAGTCTTGTCATATTTGATTCTTAAGAGTGGTTCTCTAGGATTTTTGTGTGTATATTTCACCAGATTCAGAGAATTTCCTTTGATTCTTATGAATTTTTAACATAAATGATTGTTTCATTTCATCAATGTATTTCTGCATTTATCAAGACAAACTATTTTCTTCCTTATTCTGTTAATGTGATGAAATTTATCAATTGAGTTTTGAATGTTACATCAACATTGCATTCCAGGAATGAACTCAGCTTAGTTATGACATATATTGTCCTCTCTATATGTTGTTTAGCAGTTTTGTTTGTATGTTACTATGATTTGCCTGTAATTCTCCCTACTTATATTGTCCTCAGGTTTTGTGCTCAAGATTGTACTGGCCTTATATAAAATTGAGAAATGTCTGCTCTGCAGACTTCTTTTCTATCTTATAGAAAGTCTTTTGCATAATTGACATTATTTTTTCATTTAATATTTTGTAGTATTCAAAATGAAGCCATCCAGCCCTATAATTTCCTTAGGAAAAGATGTGTATTTACAGATTTGACATTTCATATCTTTCATGTATTTTTGCTACTCTTGATAAATTGTGTGGTTCAAAGAATTTGTACATTTCAACCTATATTTTCAATTTTGCTAGCATAAAATTGTTCATATTTCTTTATTTTTCTTTTATTGCTTATTTTTATTGCCTCTTCTAAGATTTTATTCATTTCTAATACACACATTTAAGCCTGTCTGTATCTTTAGGTACATCACCCAAGATTTGATATGTGGTTTGTATTTTCTAATTTACCATGTGATTTCCTTATTGAATTCACAGAATTTGTCATAAGAATGTTTATTAATTTCTAAACATATGAGGTATTCTAGTTACTTTTTGTTAAAAATAGATTTGTAGATTAAATCTACTGTAGTCAGAGAACAAATGAGATATTTGCTGAGATTTGCTTCACTGCCAGAGTAGGATTAATTTTTTAAAATGCTCCATATGCCTGAAAGAATGTATTATCTGCAGATGTTTGATGCAAGGTTTTATAAGTGTTCATTCAGTGAGGTTTACTAATCACATAATTTAAACGTTCCAGGCCCTTATTGATATGTGCCTACTTGTTAAATCAGTTACTGAGAGAATTTTGTTAAAAATCTCTCAAAATTTTGACCTTTCTATTTCTCATTGTATTTTATTAATTTTGACTTTGAGTCTGCTTTTAGATTAGTAAAAAATATCTTCCCAGTGATTTACACATTTTGTCATTACAAAGTGTGTCTCTCTCTATTATCAAGTTTGAAAATCAATATATATTTATAATAATTATAAATATTGTCTGATATTAATATGGCTATTTCAACTTTCATTTAAATTCCACCTTGTATGTCTTTCCATCTTTTGTTTTCAAAATTTTTTGTTCTTTTATTTCCACTCTGTTTCTTTAAATATCACATAGTTGGATTTTGTTTTTGATGTACTATGGTTCTTTATCTTTAATTGGAGAATTTAGATCGTGTATATTTAATCTAATTACTGATAAAATTGAGTTTAAATAATCATACATACTCAATGATTTCTATTTTTCATCCATGCTATGTTTTCCTTCTTTCTTGCTTCCTTTTGAACTAATTATGTTTTATTATTCCATTGACCATCCTTTTCCCATTTGCTCAGAAGTTAATATTCTTTTACTATTTTTGTAGTGGTTTTCTTAGAAATTATGGCATAAGATTTTTTATTAGAAAGCCTAAAATTATTTGTAATTTTCTCCTGTTCTTAGATAATGTAAGGGCTTTAAAATACCTTAAATTTATTTGTCCACCCCTAACTTATATGCTATTGCTATCATTTACTATATTTTTATGTTTTAAACCCTATTAGACATTATCATTATTAACTATTAATTAATACCATCAATCAAATTAGATTTACCCACATATTTACCCTTATATCCTCTTTAATTTTTTTCACTTTTATCCTCTTTAAAATGTATCCTAAAATGTTTCTTTCTTCATCATTTAAAAAAAGGAAGAAGAAAAGACTAAAAGGAGAGGAAGAAGAAAGAAAGATTTCTAATGCATTCTATTGTCTTCTGGATAAGAAATTGATCACATTGAATAGGCTGTTTTTGTAGAGTCAGTGACAGTGTAAAAAAAAATCAATAAATCTCAATCTTCTTGTTCCCTCTCAAAAAATATATATATAATCTTGTTTTTTCTATTGAAAAATTAATTGACTAATTGTGGCTTATTTTCAGGTTATTTTTTTTCCTATTTTTGTCTTAAGTTTTTTTTCTCTTTGGTGTTAGATTCTGGAAGTTTTGTTATGATGTGTAATAGGTGTAAATGTCTTTTGTTGTATCCTAATTTGTACTGGTAGAACTTCTTGAATCTGTGGCTTGAAGTCCCTCATTATTTTTTGAAAGTTCTTATTCATTATCTTATAAATATTGCTTTCACATTATTCCAACTTTCAATTTTTGTGCTTCATTTACATGTAGGTCTAACTTTCTTCACTCTATTTTTTGGTCTCTGACTCTATCTTTTGTATTTTCTATCATTTTGTCTGTGTCTTATATACTGAGGTGTTTTTTTTTGACCTATCTTTCAATTTACAGATTTTTTCTTGATTGTTATATAATAGGCTGTTCAACTCATCCACTAAGTTATTTCAGTTATTTTAAGGTTCAGTCTTAGAATGTCTTTCTTGTTTTTATTGTTTCCAGGTCTCTGCCAGAATTCTCAATCTTACTTTTTGTTTTCTTGTAAACAAAAAAGATGGTGATTTTAAAGCCTATATCTGATTACTTCACTCTTTGGACATTATACAGAACTATTCTTCTTATTTATTGCTTCTACTAGTTTAAATTATAATGCCTTGCCCCTTTGTATGCTGTTTTTTCTTTTTTTTTTTTTTTTTTTGTATTTGCAAAAATTACATGTAGAAATACTCTGAGGTCCAGGAGAGTCCTCCAGAGATCATTTATATTTGATTTAGTAAAGGACATGTGACAATTAGCTATCTGCATTGCTTTAAGGCAATTTCTTGCACTGAAATAATGTGAAGCTTAGCCACACTTCCTGTAAAGCCTACCTTTTTGGTTCATCTCTGCTACTAAAGAGGAATCTTTTGGAATTCACAGCTCAATGTGATTGATTATGGTTTGCCTGGGCTCTATTATTGATAGGCACTGAACTCCAATCCCTGAACTCCAATCCCTGCCTCTCAGCTGCACCAGCTTTCACAGTTACTGCTCGGTTCCTCCGCCTCATATCAGCCTCTCTGATTTACCAAATACCCTCTGGGTAAATGTTACCCTAAGTGCCAGGGTCACCATCTCTCTCGGGCCTCTGTCCTTCCATTGGCTCTCATTTACTTTTTCTTCGCTGTCTTATAATTTCTCTGATACTTTCAAGTAAATCTAAAAAATAGTTTTTCTGAACAATTTTAATGAAACATATTCTGAATTACCTAGTAGCCATTAACACGGGTGAGATTTCTCCCATATTCTCCTCTTTAAATTGTCATTGAAGCAGATTTGCAAACTCATTTCTACCCCAGACTCCTTTTCAATTGGTATATATGTAAAATCCTTTCTTCTCTATCTAAAGAACTAATATTGAAATATAAAAATATATATAATTATGATTTTTAAAAAATTAACTCCTTTAGGTATAAAGTGGGAAGGCTTAATTTGAACAGAATGGAATGAAGGAAATAAATATAATTCCTTAAATGGACAATTGCCTTTTTTTTTAAGTTTATTTACTTTGAGAGACAGGCACAAGTGGGGAAGGAGCAGAGAGAGAGGGAGAGAAAGAGAGAGAGAGAGAGAGAGAGAGAGAGAGAGACGGAATCTCAAGCAGGCTCCACAGTCATGGCAAAGCCCCATGTGGTGCTTGAACTCACTAACCGGGATATCACAACCTGAGCCGAAGTCCGATGCTTAACCAACTGAGCCACTTAGGTGCCCCCAACTGCTTTTTTCTTTTTGTAGCCCAACATCCAAATGCTTTTCTTAAGTGGAGGAAGCCCCTCCATGTGAGTTTTGTTGAATGGCAAAATCCCTGCTTACACCTCTCTCAGTGAAAGTCAATGGGGGAGCTCTAGTCTCTCTTTATCTATTGGGAACCAGGGCAAAGGGATCGAGGACCAAGTAATCAAATTCTCCTTCTCACGACTTCAGCTTTTAGGTGAATGATAAGACTGAGGATAACTGAGAAATTACTCACAGTGAAGACCACAGGGTTTTGAGCCTAGAAAGAGAAGGTACATGTGACATTGAGCACCAGGGTCTGCATGAATGTCCAGCGGCTCCAGGTGCCTGAAATATTCTAGTTTAGTTGATTGGCTTCCAAACTCCTCTTTCCTGCATATTTGCAGAGCCTGGTTATTCAAGTTTCTACTTGATATGCTTCCAAAATATTGCTTTTCTCTTTAAATTAGCCAGCATTAATTCTGTTGCTTGGGAATTGGTTAAGTGGAGATCAATTAACAAAATTTCCGTTGAAGGATATAAAATAACTCAATATTTCATATAATGAATATATTTAATTTGCTAAGATGTATGTACTCTAAATTACATGCACATATTTCAATAATAATTTTATTCTTCTGATTTAAAGGAAATACATGACTACTTCAGAAGCTGTTATGCATATATTTTTTACAGATTCTTATTTATGGATTTTAACAAATTAAAATTGAGTTAGAAGATACATAATCAATCACTGAAATAATTTCCTCAGTGATGTGGCTTATTAACAATTGAAGATATAGATTCAAGAGAAGCTATTAAGATACATTAAGTTCCATTTCTTTCAATTTATTGCAAAATTCCATTTTACATATGTCATTGTATTAAATTTAAGTTTCAGGATTTGAAGTTTAGCTGACTGAAAGTTGCTGAAGAAGAGATAGGATGCTACCCTTGACCAGTTCATTTGATAATACAGAAAGACTGACCTAAACTAAAGGCTAAACATGAGGTCCTATCTAGTAGAAAAGTAAGGTGCTCAAGAAGAATAGCATTTTCCAGGCATTTTTCATGCAAACAACTGAAATGATGAATGACGATCCAAGAAAGGGGACCAGTTGAGCCAATGATATTAATAATAATCTAGACTAGCAGCTGATGTTTAGGAGACATCAATCAACAGGATAGGAAAAGGATTCTGTGGTGAGGGGAAGGATCCCTTGTAGGATAAGAGTGAGGTGAGACCAGAAAGAAAAGAACAGTACCATAATCTCCAAATATAATAAACCTTAGTTCTCTCACCATTTCCCACCTCTAGGAAGGGACAGGGCTAGAGTCAGATTCACAGAAGTGGTTTCGGAATAAGAACAAACAAACAAAGAAAAATGAAATTCCAAATACGTGGTTTGAAGTGCATGGAGGAAAGAGATGACACTTAGGATAAGGTTCCTGGGTTTAGCACACGTTACTGGAATGGACTACAGTACTATTCCATGTTCCTGAGGAATATCACAGGGGACTAGTGGTGAACATTATCTGCCTCCCAGGCAATTCTCCAATAGCCCCTTTAATCTATGGGAATCTCTGCCCTTGAGCCAGTGAGCACAATAGAAGGTCCTCTACTCTCTGATCTCTATCTCTTTTTATTGATGTGTCTGTGTGAGAAGAGATAGTAGGGAAGGAGCAAACAACCTTTGAAAAAAGCATCATCTGTGACTTCCTACCTGGGCCCTAAGAAGTCTTGATGCAAACTGATTGAAACAAAGAAAATTAGTAAATCTTCACTGGGACTTTTCACTTCAAACCAATCATAGCAGGTGAGTTGCTGGACACCTTCTAGACCCTCATTTGAGTGGTAGCTATTTTTATTGGGTAAGTTGTGTGGGACTTCCTCCTCCTACAGCCTAGCCTGAGTCATCCCAATTAGTCTGCATCTAACCCTCTAACCATTTCAGAGTGATAAGACTGACAAGCTTAGATGAACTTTATCTACATAAATTCCTGAAACAACAGAAATTAATGCAGAACCCATTATCAGAAATCATAGTATAGCTGGTACACAGCTCTGATCATTGCAAATGAGGTTTCAACTAGACCCAAGAGCACTTTAAGTTCTTTTGAAGTGTTTTCCAAATCGGAAAATCTTTCTCTTAAAAGCTTTTCTGAAAATTAACATGGATCTTGACCAAGGATGATTGGTCTCTTCCCAAGGAAGTGTTATCCTTGTTAAGTTATGCTGAGTAGCCTGGCGTGTGCTGCACCCCTGTAACTTGCTTTCTGTATTAAAATTAACTTAAAGTTGTCAAACGTTTATTTTAACCAATGCCTTCATGTGAAAGTATGGATTGAGTCTAACGTTTAGAAAAGGACATATTTACTCTGGGGAATAATAACAATATGTTTCTCCAAACAGAGCTCTTTTCTAGATAGAAAATTCATATTGACAGATTAGGGATGGCTTGAATTCTAAGTTTCTCTGATTGATACCCTCAACTTCCAATGAAGTTTCATAAGCATATATGTAATTCTGTGTAGTTAATCAGATGATTTGATTAATATAAAAAGTGACTCAGGAAAGTCTTGTTTTGAAGGATTATTTTTCATTGTAAAATGTGTTTTTTGGTTTTTAAATAAAGAAGCCTGGTGGAAGAAAGCAGCCACAATCTCACTATCCCATTAAACAAAGTTTTAGTGGGATTTAAATGTATTCTATTTTTTTTTAATGTTTTATTTATTTTTGAGAGAAAGAGAGTGTGAGCAGGGAGGGTCAGAGAGAGAGACACACATAGAATCGGAAGCAGGCTCCAGGCTCTGAGCTGTCAGCACAGAGCCTGATGCGGGGCTCGAACCCACGAACCGCGAGATCATGACCTGAGCTGAAGCCGGACGCTCAAACGACTGAGCCACCCAGGCGCCCCTGTATTCTATTTTTTAAACAAAGTTATGATCACACAACATCTATAATTTCAAGTTTTCCTTAATGTTGTGCCAGGTACTATGTTAATAATTGTATTTATAGTAACATTTAAATCTTGTAATATCAGGCGCATTCTTGTTATTTACATTTTACAAATAAAAGCAATAAGGCACAGATTGTCAAGTAATTTGTTTAAGATCTTTCTTTTTTTTAGTTTTTTAATGTTTCTTTTATTATTTATTTTTGAGAGAGAGAGAGAGAGAGAGACAGCATGAGCAGGGGAGGGTCAGAGAGAGAGGGAGACACAGAATCTGAAGACAGGCTCCAGGCTCTGAGCTAGCTGTCAGCACAGAGCCCGACTCGGGGCTCAAACCCACAAACCATGAGATCATCACCTGAGCCGAAGTCAGATGCTTAATCGACTGAGCCACCCAGGTGTCCCAAGCTTAAGATCTTTCAAGAAAGTGATGGGGTTGGAATGCTACCTCTAGCTGTCTGAGTCTCTGTGACAGAATATGAGCATATGTGGCCATGCAATATCTCACTCAATGACTACACTACCCTTCTCAATGTTGAATGTTTAGATTGTTTGCAAACACTGCCTAATATTGGGAAATATGACCAGAGACCAGATTCCCAAGAGCAGAATTACTAAATCAAAAGGTTTGAATATTTTCTTTTGATATTCAGAATTTTAAAAATTTTAAATAGTTAAATCTGCTGATCTATTTTATTATGATTACTTCTATTGCTGCTCTGCTTATGGAGAATAAACAATATAATTTGTCATATTGTAGGTAGTGTAAGACTTTAAAAAGGATAGAAAGAAAATCTTGTGCTGTACCATATATTCATAAATCCATCATTGCATTCACAATTATATAATTAGAAGGGGAAGAACTATCTATAGAGAAGGATCGCCAGAAAGACTTCTGATCATTGTCTCTGTATACATTACATGGACAAAGTATAGAAGCGATCTTGAAACTTCTTGACTCCTGAGATAACTACAAAGTCTTCTTTGTCAATACACTTATTGACCCGTTCTGAATGTTGACACTATTCTCAATGTTCATTGGCATTTGGAGATTAAGCACAGCTCTGACACCCGAAGGAGATATGTCAATGGTAAAAATTAAAGAAAAGTCTTTCATTTTAGTAAGAATTCTTTGGCTGTATGAAACAGAAATAAAAAGTGAAAACAGTTTTATTGAAAGGATACTGGGTAACTCATATATTCAAAAGGAAGATTTAACCAGTAAAATCGGGTATGGAAAGGACTTAGATAAGCAGCTTTGGGGATCCCAGTCAGGAACTCATGGATGGTTTCTTTTACAAATTGGTACTGGAATAACTTTCATCATTGTGACTTCATTAGAAATTCAGATTCCTGGGGGAAAGTTTGATTGGCTTATCCCTTAACTAAGGCTGGAAGTGGCAGTTGGGCAAGACTGTATTTGACAGTCACAATGGTAGTGGAAGGATTTGTAGAAAGCTGAGCAAGCAAGAGCAACAGATGCCAAATTCAATTTTCATCTTAATGTGGTAATAGAAGCTTAGAAGTCAATAACTTCTTAAATAGCCAGGAAGAATCTTCATGTTGGCAAACCCATGCCATGGAATGTCTTAATCAGTAACTGTAGCAAGGTAGCAATCTCACAAAGACATAGCTTTGATTTGCTGAAGACTTTCAAATTTAGCCAAACAGAAGAATACACTCTAGTTGTTATAAGCTCTAGTTCTAAAATGGAAGCAGAAAACGCAAAATCAAGGGTGGGCTTGCAGTTAATGTGAGAGATGAAGCCTAGCACTTACCATCAAGGGAGGGCCAGGAACAAAATACTGGGAAATAGAGTCAGAAACATCAGATATATGTGGGATACAGGAAGGAATCTAACTGCAGTGGTGATACAACCAAGGTCACAGTTGATGAGGGGTGAAGAGGGTGAGGAGCATAGGAATAGTAGGATATAAAAAATTATTTGGGAAAGTGGCTTTTAACAGTAGAGTTCATTTTGGAAAACTCAGACCCAGGGGGCCAAATAACGTGCTTATAGCACCATTCAAGGAAAAAACAAAAACAAAAAACAAAACAAGGATGAATCATTAGAAAAAAGTTTAACTTTTTTTTTTCTTTAAACGCAATGGAGTAACCTTTGGAGTTATTTTAAAATCTCATTTTATTTTAAGTTTTTATTTTTATTTATTTTGAGAGAAAGAGAGGCAGAGAGAGAGTGAGAGAGAAAATCCTGAGCAGACTCTGTGCTGACAGATCTCACAAACCAGGAAATCATGACCTGAGCCAAAATCAAGAGTTGGACACTTAACCGACTGAGCTGCCCAGGTGCCCTCTTCAGGGTTATTTTAATGATTTGGAATTGTTTTGTTTGAAATCCCACTGCAAAGGAGCACCTAAAGCCTTTCCAGTGTTTGGATGTCTGTCTTAATGGGTTCTGTTCAGTCATTTCTCTAAGAGCATACTTTCAAAATGATGCCCTCCTGAGGAAGTTACACCATTCGACTTCTACTGAGTGTATAAATCATTAGGCAATTTTAGTCAACAGATTTCTGTTAAATGCTTACAGTGACATAGACTTTGCAAAAATTAAATTAAAAATTTTAAAAATACTATATATCTTTGGGAGGCATTTGATTTTTTCCATAGCATTTGGCATGAATCACGTGTCCCATAATTTGATAGGCTAGGATTCTCTCTTCATGGTGATAGCAACCCTCCTTCCTAGTGAAAGAATAAAATACCTGGATAGCATACATTTTTAAACTGAAGTACATTATTTTAATCACTGAAAAGATGACAAAATTGTAAGGCAATAGCAGGACAAAAATAAGTGAGAGCAGGAACCCAAATAAGTGGACAGTTTTCTCCCCTGTTTCCCACCCTCTCCCACACCATCATCATTATCATCATTCAGCTCTTTTTTCCCTAAGGGCAAACTTGGAAGCATGATTTTCACAGCCTTTTGTACATGGGGTCACAAATTACAACTAATTCCCTCACAAGATGGTGTTCTAATAGGAGACCTTCACCTGACAAAGTTGGTGATTTTGGACTCTGAACTTTATACTCAGGAGTTAAGTTAAACCAAAAATAATGCCCTCTTCCCAAAAGACATAAAGGAAAGTTACCTAGCAGCTGAGCAGAGCAGTGTGAAAGAGGAGAATGAGAATCTGTTCCTCAGAAGTTGTAATCACAAATAAGTCTTCAAAAGGGTTTCAAGCCTCAAGTACCACACATCTAGGAGATTAAAAGAAACTCAAGCTGTGAATTTTGCTTAAATAAACATGATGGGTAGTACCCATGGGTGCCTCAGAAAAGAAAAAAAAAAAAACAAAACCTCCTATAAAGAAATAAATCTTTATCCATGTCTTCAAAGAATCTTTACAATGATTTTCCAAGAAAAAGAACTCCCTATAAAAGATAATGTAAGACAGGAGGCATGGCATCAAAATTAAAAATCAACAGGGAGAAATAAAAACAATAAATCCCACAGAGACATTAAACATTATAATAATTATGCTTTATTATACTTGAAAAATAAAAGATTAAAATGTCTACAGGAATAGTAAACTAAAAAAGACAAAAAAAGAAATGAAAAAAAACCCTGAACTGGCAGATTTTAAAAAGAACAAAACAGAACTTGTAGAAATTAAAAAATACAGCAACTGAAACTAAAAATTCAATGTTTAATTTTAATAGTAGATTAGACACAGAAAGAGAGAAATTTGGTAGAAAGGAAGATAAGTTGGAAAAATAGTAGAAAGGAAATATGAAAGAGAAGTTAAAAGGCCTGAATAATTAAGTTGAAGGGTTAAAGTTAAAGAGTCTCCATTTATCTAATCAGATTTCTGTCATGATAAGAGAGAGAGAATAGAACATAGGAAATGAAGAGATAATGAATAGAATTTTCCATAACTGATGAAGATTCAAAAAGTTCTGTAAGTCCCAGATATAGCACAATGATACTGCAAAATACCAAAAGCAAAGAGTCGTAAGAGAAAAAGCAATAACTTCTTAACAGCATTAAGTCAGAAGTCTGATTTATATTTTCACTGTGCTAAAAGGAGGTAAGTACCAAACTGTTCCAAGTGAAAGTATCTTTAAAATATAAGGACTGGGGTGCCTGAGTGGCTCAGTCAGTTAAGCATCTGACTTTGATTCAGGTCATGACCTCAGGGTTCATAAGTTCGAGGCCAGTGCTGGACTCTGTTCTGACAGCTCAGAGCCTGGAGCCTGCTTCAGATTCTGTGTCTCCTTCTCTCTCTGCCCCTCCCCAACTCATGCTTTGTCTTCCTCCCTCTCTCTCTCTCTCTCAAAACTAAATAAACATTGAAAAAATTTTAAAAAAATAAAATAAAAGGACTAAATATACTTTCAGATAAACCGAAAATGAGAGCATATCCCAATATCAAGCCCTCATTAAGGAAAATTCTAAAAGAGTACTTTTTTAGGAAAAAAGAATCATGGATGGAAGTTATGAAATGTAAGAAGCAATAAAAAGCAGTCACTTGGTAAAAGAAAGTAAATATAAGCATGAATATTTTATAAATGGTATTTATTTAACACCAAGCACTGTTTAAATAATTATCATACATTAACTGATGTCATGCTCACAACCACATGAGTTAGGTACTTCTATTTTTGTGACCCTGTCTTAGAGAAGAACCACAATTGTGGTTAAGTAATTTATCCAAGGCCACATAGCTGAAAATTGGTCAAACCTGGATTTGAACTCTGGCTGTCTGGGTAAGATGGTTTGACTCACAAAATTTTTGACACCAAATGTGTTTGTTTGTTTGTTTGTTTGTTTACACTAACCAATTCTCCACTCTTTGGACACCAATTGGATATCCTACAATTCAATTCAATTCTGGCATTAACTACCCAGAGTTAGCCACAGACTCCATAAACTTAAAAGCTCAGGTCCACAAGATGGCCCACACTTCAGACACTGTAGCAAGTATTAGGTTCTTTGGTTACCCACATTTCTGTCTGACTTGGCTACAAGTTGGGGATTCCCATGATCCACCACCACCCAACCTGTTCAATAAATTGCTAGAATGGCTCACATCACTCAGGAAGATTGTTAACTTACTATTACTAATTTATTATAAAGAAGGATATAACTCAGGAACAGACAAATGGAAGAGATGCGTAGGGCAAGGTGAAAGGAACTTCCGTACTTCCTCTGGGTGTACCTCAACACATTCACCAATGTAGAAGCTCTCTGAATCCCATTTGTATAGTTTTTTCTAATGGAGGTTTCATTATGCAGGCATGCTTGTTTAAATCATTAGCCGTTGGCAATTAACTCAATCTCTAGCACCTCTGGGTCTGAAAGGTCCATCCCTCTAATCATGCCTTACTCTTTCTGATGACTAGCCCCATCCTGAAGTTATCTAGGGGCCCCAGCCACCAGTCATCTCATTAGCATACCAAAGACACTCTTATCATTCTGGATTTTCCAAGGATTGTAGAAGCCAAGTGCCAGGGATCAGGGATAGAGATCAAACATATATTTCCCATTGTATCACACTGAGCCTGTGTTCCTAAATGCTATACTATACAAAAATAAAGGATAACGGCAAATTCAGGCTTAACAGACATTAAAGTTTCAGTCAGTGTATCTGAAGGTCTTCCTTTCCCTTCAATGTTAGTAAACACAAAAATAAGTACATCAACTTAATGAACTCTTTCTGAAATTAGATTTGGAAGATACCAGATCACACGAAGGAGTATGTCTTAGGAGCCTAAGATGGCAGTGCAGGTTTGACACCAAAAAATTGGACTCACACCCAGAGCAGTGTTGGGGCAGAGGCCAGGGTCCAGGGCAAAAACTACACCTAAATTAAATGAAAAGCCTCATGTTAGGGGTGTCTGGGTGGCTCAGCAGGTTAAGTGTCCAACTCTTGATTTCGGCTCATGTCGTGATCTCACAGTTCGTGAGTTCAAGGCCTGCATCAGGCTCCATGCTGACACTGCAGAGCCCGCTTAGGATTCTCTCTCTCTCCCTCTCTCTCTGCCTCTCCCCCACTCATGCTTGCTCTCTCCCTCTCTCAAAATAAATAAATAAACTTAAAAAAGATCCTCATGTTAGAAAAGTAGGTCCAAGAAGTAAATCAGGGTTCAGTAGTAGAAAGACCAAGTTAGATGTAAGAATACATTTAGGGACCGGACCATAAAAATGAAGACAGTGAAAGGAAATCAGCTGAAGGAGCCTGGGATGTAAGCTGTTCTGGGTTGCTCAGAGCTGTCTATGTGATGTGGAAGATACGGTACTAGCACTGGTTAAAAAGGGTACGTAGAAGGTCCAAGGGTGGAGCCAACCAGCCCATCCCTTGGCTTTGAGAATTCTTATTTTCAGTATAAACATATTGGACCAACTGGGTTTTGAGGTTTCTTTCAACTGTAACATGGCCTTTGTGCAGAATGTTTTCATGGAAATGATCCAAATGCCAGTCCTAGGGGTTTTGGTGACGATACTGTATTGGTGTGATCTTTTGATTTCATTAGTTTCTATGAATGTTATAACGTTAAAGCTATATTATATTAAGATTTCAAAATAGATGAACTCTGAGGAGGTTCCACATGATACAAAGGGTACAAGACCTAAATAAAACAAAGAGGACACTAAATTCCTCTTGAGCTGGACAGAGCGACCTCCCTGTGGCCCCAGCCAAAGGAATTTCCCTGCCAATTATCTCTGGAAGAGTCGGGTACATAGTTCAGGAACTGGGAAGGAATGGAGAGACCCAAATAATCCTCCCTAGAATTTGTATTTTTGCCTAAAATCAGAAAAAAAAGGATTTAATTTGTCTGGGAGACTATCATAAGCAGGTGAAAAATAAGATTGCATCTCCCAAGGGGAGACAGTCTGTGGTTGGGAGAAAAGGCAAGCTATACCGGTATTTTGGGTCCTAAATTTAATAATTGTAGCATCAAAACCCTATAATTTGGAAAAGTAATTGTGAAGATAATGTTTGCATTTTCTCTAATCACTTTCCTTTTGTTCCTATTTAGCATGTGTTAAGTTCCACATGAAATTACAGTGTTTCGGTAGCAAAAGAGAACCAAGGAAGACTTCATTTGCTTTCTTTTGCCAGGCTTGGCTCATGCATTAAAGGGAAACAGGATAATTCTAGGGATGACGTGTGATGGTGTTGACGATACTAAAATGAAAATTATAATGAGAAAATGAAACTAAAAGTCTCCAAGCCAAGACCTCCTTTCTCAGGTATCACGTTTGTCAACACTTTCTCCCCTCTCCCTCCCTCAGTGTGCCCAGGGCTGGCGTTCAGTTGCTCAGTGCTCCTCATGGGCATTTGGGGCCTGACGTAGTGAGTTGTGTTCATCTAGTCTCCACTTGCAGAACCATAGACTAAATCCCTGCCTGCCCACCAGGCAAAGCATCTGACTCTTCCAGCGTTTCTTCTACCCCCTTTTCCACTCCTGCCTTCCTCACCTCTGCTGTCAGTGTCAGTTACCTGAATCAGGTCGACGACAAGGAAGAATGGATTTGGTACAGGGTGGGTCATGACCTTCATTATGGAAATAATATACATAAACACACTCTTTTTATTGAGCCTCTACTTCACACCACTCAAAGTTTCCAGGACTTTAAATGGTAGTTCTGATTCTTAGAGTAACTTTTTAAGGCAAGTGCATATACAGTTTGTTGTGATTTCCAGGACAGTCTAGGACTGTAACCAATAGATAGTTGAATTTTCAAGTTTAAGATGCAGGAAACAGGTCAGAGTTAGAGATATAGAACTGTGTGTAGGTGGTGGTTAAAACTATGAGAGCTGATGCAATCTCCAAAATATACATGTCAAATAAAGAAAATAGTCAGCCAAGAACAACCATCATCATATAAAGGAGGGAGCATGGGGATTTGGGCTAGTTTGTTTGAATCCCTATCTAAGTCTTCATTTCTCTACCTGTTTAAGCTAATAAAAGATTGTGCTTCAAAAACAGCCTCAGTTTTCTAGTTTTAACCAAATGACCCTACCTTATCTTTCCCTAGCATAGTTTACTGGAACAGGGATAAAAACTTGGCTCAAGTAACTCATTCTAAAGGTTGAGCTGAGCGAATCGGATATCTATAAAGCATTTGGACCAAGTGACATGGAAATTGTGACCCTTACCTGTCAACCTCTCCTGCCCCCTGCTTTTATAACCAGGATACTTTATAGTGACTCCAAACCAGAACTGCAGTGAAAATATTGTTTGCAACTATGGTGTGTTGAGTGTGAAATAATAAAAAGTCTTCTGAATTATGCAGAAATTTCCCTTTGGTAAACCAATTAAGAGGATGCCTGTGAAGGTCAGCAGATAAACCAGTAAACATAAGGGGGGGGGGCCTGAAGTGATATATTAAGAAAAATGCTCTTTTGTACAAAGTAAAATCTAGTAGGGAAGGGGCCTAGAACCCAGAGGGGATGTGGGCAGGCAGCAAAGGTGGGACAGGGCTATGCTCCTAAGGATAGGGTCCAACAACTGAGAGCAACTGTCCAGGTCGTGGCTATCATGCACCCCTAATCAAGTGTAATATCCTTGAGCAGCTGTCCCCAAATGCATCAATTCCAAAGTCCACTCCCTCCTTGGCTTTCGCTCTATGTTTCAGCTCACTTACCTGATGAGTTCAGAAATGTTCCTTGACATACCAAATATGGGGGGAGGGTGATATGAGAGAAAGGCATCCTCATTGCTTCAGCCAGGAATCAGAAGAAGGATCATGAGCCCGCTTCCTCCTCCATATTCCAAACTTCTCTCAGGAAGTCTAGATCTACAGTTTCCTTGGGCATATGCTGAATATTGGTACCCAGTGCTTTGCAACCTGCTCATTGCATTAGCTGGGTACATTTGAAACATTATTCCTTTGTAATATTCCCAAGTGCTCAATCAGGTTTCCAGGTCAATCTATCTTCCTTCAGTCATCAGCAATACCTTTTGAGTCTCTTAACTTAAGCCTCTCTTGAAAAATAACTGGATGATAAGTGATACTTCTTATTTTTCAAAAGATGACAAAGATTCATAATATTTTCTTTGTATCCAAAATTTTATTTTATTTTTTTTACCATACTATATAGCTGGGGTTCCAGAAAATTTATTTTTGGCACAAGCAGGCAATTACAGTCTACATTTTTATATTCAAGTGTATCATTAATTTAGAGAATTTATAAAGCACTCTTACCCAGTTAGCCAAAGTTTGTTACCTGCATATTATAGACTAGATTTCTAGATCTCCACTTCTGCAATTTTCATCCCTTTCTTATGTACAACAATAAGTGATAAGAGATATAATTTTTGTTAGGAGGTGCTAGAGGGCTTCAACATAAACCCTACATAGAAGGCAATCTTAAAATGTGTCATCTAAGACATCTTCAAAATTGGAATATTAAGACAGATAGCAGATAGCTCTTCAGGGTGAGAGCTAATGCCTTCACAAGGTTTTGTTATTCCATTTGTGGGATTGGACAATGACTGATGGAGCTGGTGAGAAAAGAGCTCTTAATAACCCTGATATTCAGCCCTTTTCTTAATTCTAACTGATGGGTGTAGGGCAAAATACCTTATTGTAACATTTAGTGCATGCACGCGTGTGTGTGCCCACACGCACATCTGCATGCACACACAGGCACATGTGCCCCCTAAAGGGCAAGGACTTCTGTATTCATCTGTAAGTATGCTTTTTTTGGTTTGTTTATGTGATTGTTGCTTCAAAACGAACTGATAGACATTCGGCGTATGGATATTGAAAGCAGATTGTTTCAGTCAATATTGCCAAGGTCCTGCAGAGAAGCACGTAAAATGGAAGATCTGTTTGTTTCCAGGGCAGAGCCTATAATCAGTTATGTACCTTTGTGCTTTAGACTAGATTCACACTGTTTTGTGTTTTGAGTTTCCATTTAATCAAATTATTAATCTCTCACTGACAAGATGATGTTCTGAAATTTGAGATATTTGTGTCTGCTTGGTAAAATCTTATAGTTTTTAACTAAAACATCTATGTGCAAACGATCAGGGTCAGACAAGGTCATATAATCTACAGAATCTGAAAAAGTAAAAGTTTCAGAAACCCAAGGTTCTTTCCTTTGCTTAAGACAATATCTTCTGTATTTTCTACTGAGATGTGAAATTCTGTAACAAGAGATTTATTTATCTTCAGTTTAAGTCTTTTTTTTTTTTGCAGAGAAAATGAAAATCTTGTTAAAGAGGTATATATTCTTCCACATGCACTTTAGCTTAAATAATCCCGAGGTACTATTTTGAGTAGATATTAATAGGTATTAATCTACTATGTCAGTGGATTATTAAAACAGAAAATAATACCCACTCCATAGGATGGTGATAGGTTGGGACAAAGCCAAGACTTTAGTGGACTAGGGATGTGGGGAAGACCTGCCTTTATTCACTCATTCTACAATTATTTATCAAAAGCCCATTATGCAATAGGCACTATGTTAAGCTCTTGGGATACAAAAACAAACACAATAAATGTCTTTCCTGTCCCAAACGGAGCATATTGTCAAGTATATTGGTTTCCTCAGGCAGTGGTAAAAAAGAAAAAAACCCCAACTTCGGTGACTTAAAACAACAGAAATTTATTTTCTCATAGTTCTGGAGGCTGGAAATCAGAAATCAAAGTGTCAGCAGGGCCAGCCTCTCTCTGAAGCCTCTAGGGGAGGATGCTTCCTTGCTTCTTTCAGTGTCTAGTATCCCCAGGTATTCCATGGCTTGTGGCAGTATATACCCAATCTCTGTCTCTATCTGCACATGAACTCTCTTACTCCATTTGTCCCATCTGTCTGTGAGTACTCTCCTCTTCTTATAAGGATACCAGTCGTTGAATGTAGGGTTCATTCTAAATCCCGGATGAGCTCCTCTCCAGATCCTTCACTAATTATATCTGCATAGATGCTATTTCCAAAAAAAAATCACATTCTGAAGCCCTGAGTGATGAATTTTTGAAGGACACTAGTCAACCTTTTACATGAAGGAAGCAATACACCTGTAGTTTTAATACAGAGTAATGCAAGGAGAGGTGATACAGGCTGGATGAGAGGGGTGAGGAGGAGAGTGAAGAGTATTTTAGGCAGTGAGTATTTTGGAAAGACCCAGAGGAAAGAATGTGCAGTGGTTCTCAAGAATTTCAGCGTGGTGGGAACTCATGAGAGCAAGGGAGGAATTAGAATGGCAAAATCGAAGATTGTTTTTAAAGAAGAGGCCAGTTCCTGACGATGTGAGGAGTTTTTGTTTGTTTGTTTTTTCCTGAGATAAACAGGCAACCATGGTAGGGTTTAAATGGGATACCATTGTTCTGTTTACATTTGTGTTTCAAGAAGGTGGTTCTGGATGTGTGCAGAGCTGGAGGGAGAGAGAGAAGTAAGACTGGACACAAAGAGACTTAGGAAGGAGTATGTCATCCCTTATGGTGGCTCTGAGCTCAGCATCTACCTCTCCTCAAAGTGTTGCAGCCAGACCGGGCCAAGGTTTGGCCAAAGGGCTCAAGTAAGTATACTATCATTGAACTCATAGTTTTATCTTTGAGAGAAATGACAAAAAATTCCAACAGTTTGGTGTTCACCAAATGAACAGAGGCACTATACATTCCTCGGGCATCAGTCCATTTTCCTGTTCTTTCTCCAGCCAAATTATTTTGCTGCCCTGCAACTCTGAGAGCTACCTTAGAACTTCTCCATAACCTCATGGTCTCTGCTTAAGAAAGTTCAAGGTATTTCTCTTGCTCACGGTAAAGACACCCCAGTGAAACACCTTCATTCAGCCAAAGGATGACAGTGACGTACACTAGAGTAGGGAACTGAAGTAATGTGGATGGTTTGAGCAATACTCTGGAAGTAACACTGTTAGGACTCGGTGATGGATTGGAAGTGGGGATTTTAGGGAGTGGAGTCGGTAATAAAGCTCAGGTTTCTGATTTGGCACTCTGGGTGAACAGCAGAACCATTAATTGAGGTAAGACACAGGGAATTCGTTGCATTCAGTTTCAGACAAATGAGTTTGAGGTGCTTCCGGGACATCTGATTGAAGATGACCAATAAGCATTTGAATATAGGTCTGAAATTCAGCACAGGAGCCCACGTGGGAGAGTATGTTTCCGGGGGGATTAATCCATAGAAGCTGACATGGCTGCTGGCACCACAAACAAATAGAGCAGACAACTCTACTGAATGGCCAGGTCTTAAACAGTTCTCTCTTCTCATCTATTGAGTTTTCAGTCACTTATTGTTCTTTAGTAGTTTCTTTTTCATGGGTGCTTTTTTTTTTTAATATCTCAACACTTATAGTAAAAAAAAATATCCACAAGATAAGTAATATAAACATGGATTGGAAACATTCATTTTCTTTCCCCTTCTCTGGGCTGACATAATTTTTCCCTCAGAATATGTCTATTATTTTCAAAATCTGTTAAGTCTGGACATTCTTTGCTGTGTTTCTATTGTCTCTTTATTAAATTTGAGATCCATACGGGTTGGAACACTGTTTTTCTTTCCTTATTTACTTCCAAACCAAATCTATCAAAGTGTAAGACATTTAATGGGCATTCACATGTTTATTGATGACAATTTTAATGTGGAAGGGTTTCCCAGTTGAAATAGACACCAGAAGAAACACAATATGACTTAAATTTTCTAAGATTTTAATTATAATTATATAACACAAAAAGGAAGTGAAAAGAGACACCAAACACAAATATGATTAGTGGATCATTTTGCTTTCTTTTGTAAATAATTTTTCATGCACAATTACACTTACACCTGCATGGACTAAATTAATTTTTCCATGTGGATGAATAAGGAATGATGAATACCATCTGAGAAATGCTCTTCCATTTCAAGCCCAGATTGCTTTATGCTATCTAGTTCAGGATCAGAAGGGATATGAGATGAAGCAGCATGAGACATTTTCTCTGTGTAATTTTGCTTTAAATCTCTAATTTTGTGCATTTTGTGTTAGCATCAGAAATATAAAACTACAGGCATCAAGAATGAATTTTCTCTTCACTCAAAGCCAGCTTTACTTTTTTCTGATCTTTCTGCCTGGGCTTAGGTTGGTGATTATAACACTTAGCCACATGAATCATTTTCTTCATCTTCAAAGAGCAGTAAGAACATTAAATAATTATTCCTCACAATTCTTCTGGAAGGTAAGTATTTTTGTTCCCATCCCATTTTCCAGACATGAATACTGAGGGACAGAAGCCAAGCAGGTATGCTAGGATCCCAAAAGATTAAATAATAATGACCTTTTGAATCTCAACCACCTTTTCTCTTTCCATTTTGGTTCTCCCTAAGGACTTTAGGATATAAGAAAGAGATTGGGGGAGAAATTGTAAACTCTGTGATGTTTTCAAAGGAAAGAAAGGATTTCACACCTTTTTAACTGCCATTCAGCTGCAGGTAAAGAATTTAACAGCTTTCTGAGTGCTAATTAGAGCCCATTATAACTTGATTGACCCGCATTGGCTGTCGCACTCCTCCTGTCCTTGCAAGATGGAGATTTCACTTCTTTGCACGGTTCTGATTCAGTTTCTGACTATGGGAGCAGTGATAATTCCGAGGCAGCAATCAGAACTGGGCGGCGGAAATCAATATTTAAAATGGAATTTTCCCTTTGCACGCTTTGGGAATAATAAGCAACAGATCCTGTTCAATACTTCCAGTGGCCCAAATGTTTTCCCACTTACATGGGGATACAGAAAATGGAGGTTCATTATCTGTCTTAACTTCTTAATTAACAAAGTCAAAGAATATCCAAGAAACAAAATATCTGTATTTGGCCTTTGTGGCTTTTGATATTTACTATTTGCGTAAGAAATCAAGTATGTATATTTACAAGGTAAATGCTTTGTACTCAAGTGACAAAATTAACTCTTCTGGATAAGTACATATTTGGGTGAAAAGTGTTTTCTTTTTGCTTGATTCAATGGTTTTCTTGAGGACTAAGAGAATGTTCCTCTGTCTCTGATAATTGAATTTATTATTGTCTATATACTTATTCCCTGACCCTTGGTCTGCTCTCAAATTTCTAACTGCTTATCTCACAGAAACTTACTGTGTAAAGAAGCACTCCTATTTCATCCACCCTTGTCCTGCCTGCAGATAATTCTCCCATTTCCTCCACTTTCATTTCTTGTTGTGAAAACATCTTCTTGTTTTAAGTTGAGTTATAATCGACATATAACATTATACTAGTTTCAAGTGTGCAACATAATAATTTGATACTTGCGTATAGGGCAAAATGATCACCACAGTAAGTCCTAACATCTGCCACATCCTCCACTTCTAACTTACTCTTTCCAAGTCTTTAGCAAAATATTTGAATAGATATTAAAAATTAACACAAGAGGCGTCCCTTGGTGGCTCAGTGGGTTGACCGTCCATCTTCGGCTCAGGTCATGATCTCACAGTTCATGGGTTCGAGCCCCACATCAGGCTCTGTGTTGACAGCTCAGAGCCTGGAGCCTGCTTCAGATTCTGTGTCTCCCTCTTTCTCTACCCCTCCCCCTCTCATGCTCTGTCTCTCTCAAAAATAAATAAAAATGTTAAAAATAATTGACACGAGAAAATCCCCAGGTCTTTTTTTTAACTACTTTCTTTCTCTTTCACAACCTTCTCCCTAGGCCTATAGGCTCTACTCTACATCTTGCTTTTATAAATGCTTTCCTTAAGGACACTTTTCTTGAAACATTTGCTGAGCACCTGCCTTGTGCCATTCCTATCAGACAATGACCTCCGGAGGACAGAGATCCTGATTCTCATTCACCTCTGTCTCCCTACTACTCGGGGTTGTGCTAGGAGCTCAATAAATATCGGTGAATAACTAAATAAGCAAGTGTGCTTCCTACTGTCACCTTAAGAGCTCCATTTCAGTCAATCTGCTTGCCAGCTCTACACATGGTATTAATTTTATGGTATTAATTAATTGCCATTCAACTTCATCAATCAGTATAGCCTTTTGTGAACACACACTAAGGACAAAGGAAGAAAAAGACTCAAACAGGTGCAAATACATGCCATCTTGAGATACTTGACATCATTTTTCAGCTAAGGTAACTTCAATACAATGTATTCCTTTTCCCATATATTTCAAATTGATGGTATGCCTCTTTGCCACTATCCATCCAGTGAAACCAATTAATGTATAATTTACCTATATTCATCTTTGTCTTGAGGTGAATCTGGGGGCTATAAAGATAATAATATCAAGTAATTTTTTAACAACTAAGAAAAATAAGGCAAAAAGAAGTATAGACAATTAAGGGAGCATCAGTAGTAAAGTCACTATATGGAATGTGTGCTGTAATGATATCCTTCACACTCTCAAGAGATGAGCCTCCTGACAGCCAATCTATAGAGTGACACCCACATCCTCAGTTTGTTACCTTTATTTCACACCATGTCATTGTGTTTCTGAGTTCATTCTAGTATCTTATTTCCAATTTCTTGTATTCTTTTCTTGTGGGTTGAGTTTTGAGGAGCTCATCAGAGCACTGTAGTTGAGTCCTAGGACATGGTGCTCTTAAATGCTAGGTACAAGAGATAGAATGAGATAATTCCCCACTCAAGTGGCTGGATGCCTTCTCCTCTGTCCAAACATACACACACACGCTCTCTCTCAATATATATATATATTTAAATTATCAGATTAGTTTTAAAACTCATGACATCTTTTTTAAAGTGCCCAATTTACAACATTTGAAGGCAAATCTGAATTTTTAGGAGACAACCGAAACTTGTTTTGAGCCCGGGATAATAATTATTTGATCAAAACAAAATGCAACTATAAAGCAATGAAAACATTTTCTTTCAAAAGTCAGCTCAGAAACTAGTTCCAAAAGGAGAGTACCCAGAAGTCACTGGATATGAAAACTCACTATAGTAAGTATGTAGCTTTCTAGCTTGCAAGTTTGGAAGAAAAACTTAAGACGGCCCCTGCGTGGCTCGATTAGTTAAGCGTCCAATTCTTGATTTGTGCTTAGATCATGATCTCACTCACGGTTGTGGGACTGAGCCCTACATGGGGTTCCACACTGAGAGTGGAGCCTGCTTGGAATTCTCTCTCTCCCTCTCTCTGTCCATCCCCTGCTCGCTCTCTCTCTCTCTCAAAATAAATAAATAAACTTAAAAAAACACCCGTGTCTTGGGGCGTGTGTGTGTGTGTATAGACTTTTAATAATATACAATCACTACCCTATAATCACCCTGGCATCCAGCTTGCTTTAGCTACACACTAACATTGTTACATTTGTTTGTTACTTTGTAGGATGTTTAGCTTATTTGCTGTACATCTTGTAAATTCTCATCAAAGTTTTGAAACTTCGGCTTACATAGTTCGTAAGGTGTTTTTGAGGATTAAATTAGATAATGAATGTGTCTCTTTTTTGAAGCAGTATGCAAAGGTTAGTTATTAATGCCATTATTATTTTGTATCTTTTCCATGAATCCTAGTACAAAACGAACCATCGCTGCATATTCAATTTGTTGGCTGACTCAGTGGCAGTGTGATTAAGATTACTTTCAAGGATTTGGTTTTTAGTGGCGATTCTTCTATTGACAATTTGCTCGTGTATCACTTCAAAGGGCAAGAAAGGTTTTCCTGCCACTAAAAATGAACTCATGACTTTCAGTCCTCCACTATTCTTTCTAACTGATCGTGTTGTACTCTATTGTGTCTAAACAAATATGCAACTTCCCCGAAAGGATAAAAAGTCGATTTAAGGAAAACCCACACACCAGAGTGTAAACTTGAGCCAGCATATGAGAGTTTTATTTGCTTTGGTACCTAAAGCAAAAATATATGCTTTGATGTTAAGAAAATTGCCCTAATGACTGGCAATTACGGTTAACTATCATTTGATAGTAAATCTACCACGTGGTATTCTCACATCCTTGGGACCAACTTCTTCCTTCGCGACTCCCATATTTCCTGAAAGCCAGGCTGCAGCCAGTCAGAGTTAGAAGGGTTTAAGACAAGAGGAGGTTTTCTGTTTCCTTTTTTTCAATTACTAAAGAATACTAAAGGGAAACAAATTTGTATTATTTTCTTGTCCCCAAATTTAAAATTATAGATTTTAACTTTTATTTATTTATTTTTGAGAGACAGAGAGAGACAGAGCAGGAGCAGGGGAGGGGCAGACACAGGAGAGAGGGAGACACAGAATCCAAAACAGGCTCCAGTCTCTGAGTTGTCAGCACAGACCTCGACACGGGGCTTGAACTCACAAACTATGAGATCATGACCTGGTTCGAAGTCAGACGCTTAACTGACTGAGCCACCCAAGTGCCCCTAAAATTATAGATTTTAAAAATCAACATCAAATCAAAAGCAAGAAAATTATAACAGAATTGCATCCTGGGGCTCTAAAGAATTATTTTCCCTCAACTTTCCTAATATTGTGATATTTCTTTATAATCAGAAGTTATAATGAAAAGATACAATTATTAACCCCTTTCCTTTCTTAACCAGGCTCTTGTCCTTAATCACTGCCTTCCAAAGCTCGCCCGCCTAGGGTTTTCTTACCACTTTTCTTCTCTCTTTTCTTTCCCATAGGTTCAGAGGGGAAATCTTTTTTCAACTTGCCTAAGTTGCACTTAAATATCCTGTCATGTTCTCTTCCTCCCAAAAGAACTGTCAAGCAGATGTCACATAAAATATCAAGAAAGGAAAAGGTGCACATATTACCTTTTTTCCACTTGTTTTACTTACTTTGAAGTTCTTTTGGACTCTAAGGTCAGAGGGATCAAACTAAGGCTCTAATATGCTCAATTCTATTAACCTGTACTGAGAGTTAATTCATCTTCTGAAAGTACTTGACTTGATTCCAGGGAGTAATTTATATTAAGGTAGTATCTGACTGAATTTAAAAAAGGTAAGAGAGAGAGGGAGGGAGAGAGAGAAAGAGAGAGAGAGAGAGATTTGGAGAATTGTAAAAAGCAGTGAAAAGACACTTGTGTGGGTGCATTTTATTTAACTGGTTCTTTCATTTAACATTTAAAACAAAAGTGTTATATAGTATGAATTCATTATCTCACTAGGGTTTCCATGTTATATAGGCCCTGGTCATTTTTGTTCCACTTCTTTTTTTACTTAAAAAAATGGCTTTTTTAATTTTTGCCTTTTTGGCTTTTGCATTACATTCGATCCCATCCAAGCTTGAGACTTCTCAAAACCTTACCATCTCGTCACTCTGCCCTACTCCTATCATTTTTGGCATAATATTCCATAATTTGTTTTCAAGGTTTTATTTTTCTACACTTATCCCACCTCATGGCTTTCTCACTACCAGTACCCAAAGTTCAAGTAATTCACAATTGATACTAGTGTATTTTAAGTCACATCTAATGTGGCAACTGAATTACCTCTATTTGCACAATCATTTTAATAGCATTTTATAATGGTTACCTATATGGCTAATTATTTCAGGCATCTCAGACACTGGATTCTAATTTTAAGGTGACTCAAACATGTAATATTCCTGGCCAAAATTCTATGCTGGTAAACCCATGTAAACCTATGATCAGTCAAGGATCAACCAGAGAAGCAGAACTAGTGAGAATTGGCTTAGATGGTCAGGAAAATGTATGACAAAGAATAGTCTTACAAAAATGTGGAAGTAAGCAAGCCTGAAGTTTGGAAGACAAGCATTAAGGACAGTAAGATCATGAGCAGGGTAGAACCCTCAAAAGATGAAGCTTGGACACACAGAGACAGAGTCAAGACGGAAGATCATCAGCGGGGTGGAATCCTAGAAGCATGAGTGGAAGTTTGGAGTTCAGTCTCAGAGAAGCTTAACCTTCTTGTAAAGGGTGTCACTTATTTAAACATTGTGAACTTTAGTGAGGGAGCTGTAAGAGAGGGGGTAAATAAGGGAAAATAAAATAGAAAACAAATTTTGAAATATAACATCAAAAATTATAGTGAAAGGTCAGAAAGAAGAGATCATAAACTTAAGTCAGCCCCTTATAATTAATTTATGGACAGTTGATTAGGGGCTGTTAATTATACCTACAAAATCCCTTCATAAGCAGCACCTAGGTTAGTATATAATTGAACGCCTGCATGCATATACCATAAAATGGCTGCTGCTTCCCTTCCGTCCTCTGGCAGTACTGGGAAAATGTCCTTCTTAGTCTGCCCTAACTGGAAACACACCAGAAAGGAAATTCTGGAGACTGTAGTCCAGCCCAGCCAAGTGGATGCATCACAAAGTCATCATAGTCTTTAGGAATAAGGTTACACCAGATGCTGCTTTGTAGCTCTGTGTTTCTGGTTTATCCTTAATAAGCAAATGCTCATAAAAAGTGATGGGAAAAAAATGACCATTTGTTGATTATAACTGGCTTTTACCGAGCGAGTACTTCCTGTGCTAGGCATTGTTTTAAATACTTTAGGTGTATTAACTCAAATTTCATAACAACCTTATGAGGTAAGATCCTATAATGATCCCCATTTACAGATGAGGCTACTGATGCACAAATAAGTTAAGTAACTTGCCCAAAGTCACACAGCTTGTATGTGACAGAGCCATTTGTGAATATAGAGAATATAGTTCCAGAGTCCATAAGATTTACCAGTATGCTATGCTGAAGCATCAAAAACACCCTGAATTTTCAAATTTTGTCAAACAAAATTTTGATGTCCTATTCAGCTGTAATTATTGGGACTATAAAACTTACTCAGCATATTTCCTAGATAATAAGATGCCCAGTTAGGCTAAGAGCTCATTTTTGCTTTTCTACTAAATCCCTCTAGTTCCCCACCCCCCCAAACTATGGACTGTTACATTTTGTCACCTCTCTGGGCACAGTGAACACAGTTAGTTAGGAAAATGCTCCTCAAAGACCAGAACAAGTCTGTCTTGTGTTTGGTCTCCAAGGACAGGCACAGCTCACACTGCCTTGAATCAGACTTGGTTCCCTGCTGGGTGAAGAGCACTTTCTATTACATGCAGCCTGTCCCAACAGAGCCACATGCAAACGTGCAATGAAGGATGAAGGAGGCATCAATAAACTGAAGGATTTTAGTGAAACCACTTACTGTAAGTGCGACAGACTTGGATGGGGTGGGTGACAGTGTAAAGTACTCTGAAAAATCGCTGGCTCCCACTGTTTTATCTCACTCACACTGGAGTTATTCCTGAAAATGAAAATACTTGGTAAGGCCAAGGATTTCCTTCCACAAGGCTTGCAGCTATTAAGGAATTGAAAAATGGGAGTGTCATTAAGGAGAGACTTGGGGGGGGATCAGTCCAATCACTGTATATCATATTACCAGGGTATACAAAGATTACTCGAATCCTTAGCACATCAATTAACAACCAACCTGTCTTTTTCTGTATTTTTTTTCATGGAAGCAATATTCACAGTTGATGTCTGAGTTCTTAGACAGTAAAAAGCTTGCCGTAAAATAGGAGACGTTAGGGGCTTCTTATGGAATAATGGAAAAATGGAAATTAGTGTCAAAATGATGTCATGGCTTCAAAACATTGTTGGTACAAGTGCCTGACAGGCATCCTTGACACACTCTATAATGACATAGTAAGAAAGCAAAAATAATGTGACAATGACTTTCTATAGGACTTATGAAGAATGGTTGGGTGCCACACTCCACATGCTGATCTCAAGGAGAAGATACATTTCCTCCATAAGACATCAATATTTATGAGATTTATTGATTATCTTGTCATGTTTAAAATATGTGCTTAACAGTATATTTAGGGGTCAATTGGAGTCACAGGGACACAGCATCATCTGCAAACATGACAAGAGCGACCGTGTCATTCTTTGTCAGTTCTTACTAGTTCTCTTGAAGAAAATAAATCATTACACATTTAAAATAATTCTCACAGAGAAAACACCAGGGCAAAAAGTTTTTACGGGCAAGATTAACTAAAATATCAAAAAAATCTATTAATCTTCTATACACTCTCCCAGTAAACTTCTTCCTTAAGAGTATTATTATTGTATGAATTTGGAATGTCCTGTCTTTACTGCAGATTTTTTCACCACATAAACCATCAAATCATATCATTGGAGAAAAGGATGGAACTTAGGCAGTCACATAGCCCCACTGCTTCGAGACGAAGGGTTTATAGTATCATAGTGCTCAGCGGTAGAACTACTGCTTATACTTCTAACTAGAGTGGAGTCAATTTTTTTTTATGCCCAGTTAAATCCAGTTAGAACTGCATGGGGCAGCAATATTGTATCAATCACCAAGAAATAAGCAGTTCTACACTGGTGTGCAAATTACCAATGACCTTGAGGGTCCACGCCCTTTCCAGCTCTCCCATAGTTAGCATGTGGCTTTGGACTTACAGTAGACAGAAGTCTGTTTCACCTTTAGGTATCATGTCGGTGTTCCCAGCAGAAACAAGGAAGAAGGGGAATGGGCTGAACAAACAGATGTCAACTCTGTCAGATCTCAGTCATATGGCCTTCTCTGGTTTCAACTGAAAATTTTACCTTCTACAACTTCATAATAAAGATAACACAGCAGAGGGGGATTGAAAATGGAGGTCAGGGCCAACAACTAATAATATCTTCCCTACTAACTGCTATGGACTGAATGGTGTCCCCCAAAATTCATATGTTGAAGCCTTAATCTCTCTCCCATATGACTGTATTGGACATAATGCCTTTAGGAGAGAACTAAGGTTAAATAAGATCATAAGAGTGACACCCTAATCCAACAGAAACTGATGCCTTTATAAGAGGAGGAAGGCACCAGAGCTCTCTCTCCACCATGTAAGGACACAGTGAAAAGACAGCTGCTTGCAAGCTAGGAAGAGGGCTTTCCCCAGAAATCAAAGCCTGTCAGAACCCTGATCTTGGACTTTCCAGATTCCAGAACTAAGGGAAGATAAATTTCTGTTGTTGAAGCCACCCAGTCTATAGTATTTTGTTACAGCAGCCCAAGCAGACTAATACAGCATCATTCACTCATTTAACAAGAATTTAGGACACCTACCATGTTGCAATCACCAAGATACCTGCAGGGATTGATATGGGCATGATACAGGCCTATCTAGTATGCAGGTAGCAGGGCAAATAATCAACCAATAAGCAACTGTGTGGTCACTGTTTCATAGGTAATTACAGAGCGTTATTGGAATACAAAGGGGAATAAACAAAATCTTCACCCAACAGCCTAGCAGCACAGCTTCAAAGAGGGTTTCTAAGAGTGTTTAACCTCTGAACAACAGGCTAGTTACTTAACCTCTCTAAACTTCAACTATGACAATGAAGATAAAAAACAAATCAATTGCATATATCTGTGGGCTCAATTTAATGAGATAAACCATGTAAACAAGATAATGAGAATCACAGTAGCTGACATTTGCAAAGTATTTTAAAAAAGAATATAATCATATCAACTAAGTCAGGGGTCATCAGACTTTTTCTGTAATGGGCCTGATAATAACGTTGACAGGCTTTGCAGGCCATCTTGTCTCTGCCACAGCTGTTCGGCTTTTCCACTGTAGTGTGAAGTCAGCCAGAGACAATACATGAACACATTAGCATGCTATCTTCCACCACAAGTTTATTTGTAAAAATAGGCAATGAACCAGATTAGACACACATTATCACAGATACGTAACCGAAAGTAATTTTAGAAATTGTTTTGAGAGATGATTTTGTATTTTGCCTTAGAAATATACTTTTTATCATCAACACAATGAAAGATAATCTACTGAATGGATGGAAATATTTGCAAATCATATCAGATAAGGGGTTAATACCCAAATATATAGAGACCTCATTGCAAATCCAACTCAATAGGAAACAAAACAAAACAAAACAAAAATCTGATTAAAAATGGGCAGAGGACCTGAATAGACATTTTCTTCCCAAAGAAGACAGATGGCCAACAAAGATGCTCAACATCACTAATCATCAGGGAAATGCAAATAAATCAAAACCATAGTAAGATATCACCTCACACGTGTGAGAATGGCTAGTATCAAAAAGATAAGAAACAACAAGTGTTGGTGAGGATGTGGAGAAAAGGGAACCCTTGTGCACTGTACTGGGAATGTACATTGATGCAGCCACTGTGGGAAACAGTATGGAGATCCCTTTAAAAATTAAAAATAGAACTGTCTTATGACCCAGCAATTCTACTTCTGTGTATTTATCTGAAGAAAACAAAACCACTAATTCATAAAGATATATGCACCCCCATGTTTATTGCAGAATTATTCACAATAACCAAGTTATGTAAACACGTTAAATGGAAACAGTGGATGAATGAATAAAGAAGATGGAACGTTATTCAGCTACTAAAAGTCAGAAGGAAATGTTGCCATTTGTGACAACATGGATGAATCCTCAGGGCATTATGCTAAGTGAGATAAGTCAGACAGAAAAAGATTAAAAACAAACACACAAGCTTGTAGATGTAGCAAACAGATGGGTGGTTGCCTGAGTCAGGGTGGTGAGCAAAATGGATGAAGGGGGTCAAAAGGTACAAAAAAGAAAGAAGAGAAACGAAATGAAATGAAACGAAAAGAGAAGAAAGGAGAAG
>CM053574.1:99524202-99570116 GCA_028646485.1 Cryptoprocta ferox
CTTTAAGCATAATTTTCATTCAAATTTGTTTTAACCAAGTGCCAGCCACTACATCAGACAGTCCTGAAACCGAAGGTAGGCTGCAAGCCCAGCCCTCAAGGGGCTTCCAGCCCTTTATGGGTTGAGAAGGCTGTAAGGATTGTTCTCTAGTGATACAGCAGATGTTTGGTCCGGTTTCTTGAGAAATCACTGAAGCTTGCCTCACTGGTGGATAAAAGCAGTGACGAGTTCCCTAGCCGCTTTGATGACAAAGGTTGAAGGAGGCTTTTAGTGGTAGGCTAGAATTTCATCATAATTCAAATGTTGCCTGTTCAATTTTCAATCTCATAACTCCGTAGTCCGTTCCCTTCAATTAGCAAAATAAATCACTGGAGAGCCGGAGCTGACAACTGGAAATTTGCAACTTGTATAATCCATCTCTTTTTCCAGAGGGAACCTTGACATACTCTTCTCGCAAGTTTTAAGCTTCTCTCCCAAACCCTTTGCCAAAGTTGTTTTTTTTTTGAAAGACTAAAGAATCGTGGACAAAGTAAAAGTGTGAGGAGAGACCTTGAGGTAGAATATTATTATCTTGGGAGACGAGTAGCCTAGAGATTTGTCTTGCTTTCTTTTATATAGAAATAAAACACCAGCGCTAAGCTCCTGTTCACAAGCAGCCCAGATGCTCTGGCTCTTTTTCCTTTTGATGTATATTTGTGTATGAAAGCTTCATTTTCTTTGTTCCAGTGAGTGAGGGAGTTTGGTGCTTTCAGTAAAAAGCATCTACTTTTATTTCCTTTATTGGAATGGATATTTCTCCCACAGAGAATTGTCCATATTTGTCTGTGGGTCCTCCTTTCTCTATTCACATACCTCCTGGTTGTATCTTTTTTCTTTCCTTTACCAGAAGTCCGCTTGGCATGCTTCCCATTGTGTTTATCCACTCCAGCTAATTGACAGCCACGTAAGTGCAAGTAATGTGAGGTATTATTGTGAGAGATTTCTGTTTGCCTCTTTAATTAAGCAGTTGTTCACAGGTGCATACAGTTACAACAAAATTAATTGATAGCTTTATATCACACTTCTTGAGCTCACTGCTATTTGATGTTTGCAAACACAACTATTAGATTCGTCTTATCTTTTATACAGGGAGTTATTTCTCCCTTTCTTCTAACAGAGGTTAGGACAGGTCGCCCTAAATACTAGAAAATCTATCAAAGCAGAAAAAGATAATTTTCCTAAGAAAGAAACAAAGTGGAATATTTATTTATGGAACATTTTAGCACCACTGAGAAGTACAATAGGGGCTTTTTATGTTTCTGTATGCCCAGCAAGTTTCCTGAATGTCAGAAATCATTGCTACCCAAACCAAATAGCTTCCTGTGAAGGCTACGTGTTTATCTTTCGATGATACGGAGGAGTCACATGCACTTACAGCAGGCAACTGGCATTTCCTGGGATTACATTTTATTAGTAGTCATTTTTCACTCTTTTCCGTATTTTATCTGAGTCCCAACAAGGCACCTTCCTTTCTCAGTTCATAGTGGGGTTTCTTTCCAAGGAGAAATATAAACAGATGTACTGCTATAAACGTGTCCCGCTTGCTTCAAGGAGCGGGAGGTTGGTGTTGGAAGGGATCTCACTCTCATTGGCCCTTGGATAGGCAGCCTGGGAGAAAGATTGAAGTGTGGCCTCTCAAGTGAAACTTCCTGAATTGGAGCCCTGCATTACCATTTATTACCTGTGTGTTATGAGCAAGTTACTTAACTTCTCTCTTCCTCCACTGACTTATAGATGAATGAGGATAACTAAGGATGTATCTCATAGAAATGTGACAATTAAGTGGGTGAATGCAGTTAAGTCTTAGAACTAGAATTAGTCTTAACTTAGACTACTCTTACTCTGGCAAATGCTGAATAAACTACAGCAACTATTAGTGGATTAGGTGATTGAAGTAGTTTATTTAAACATTTGCAGTCTCACTGTAATTTTTTCACTGTAACTTCTGGATATGAATACTGATTTGTTAATTGAATAAAATGTTATAGGTATGTTAACACTTTAATTGTGACTATTGTAAAGACTTCCTAACTTTTATACTCACATATGTGATGTTTCCAAGAGTACAGTGCCTGTTTTAACAACAGTATTCATTTCTGGGCATGTGTCTTTTATTATTTCTGTTCTCCATCTATTTTCCTTCCTGTAGATGACTTTAGTCCTCTACAATGAGAGATGGTGAAACAGGTAAAGTGAAAAACTCTCCAAGCATGTGGAGAAGGTGGTTTAATAGCCCAAAAGTCTCTGTTTACACTAAATTAGTTGTTCTCTTGTCACTTCATAGACTTTTTTGGAACTTTTATGACAAAATCTAGAGAAGATCAAATTAAAATATATATTTAACCCTTCGGAGAAATTCCACTTGCACATTTGAATTAGTGACACATTTGGCTAGATTACATTATCAGATTAGGAGATCATCACTTAGAGGAGATCTTAGAGGGGTATAATGTCAAATATGAAGAATTTGATTAGGGATGGGTAGGGCCGGAGAGTTGTTTACCAAGCCTTCACCTTGGTGAAGTGTTTAACTCTGATCCCGAGGCTGGGTGAATGGCCAGTAGCAGGACTGATTCGGAGGGTAGCTATCTGGCATGTATTTTTCAGAAACACATGTAGACAATGATCAACATAAAATCATATTTGAGATAGAAACAAAAGATCACACTAAAGACATTAAATCTGTCATCAGCTTTGAAGAATAATTTGGGGTGTGGAGTGGAAAATGAAATCTAAAAGGTCAATAGCTGCACAAACTCAGGAATGGAGGTAAAAATGAAGAACAGGGCAAGAACAAGGCAAGAGGACACAGAACTGGCCGAAAACAAGCCTGGACTATGTGCCGAGCTCCCTCTTCCTAGCACGGTCTGCAGGATGTGTGATTGGGGCTGACTGAGTAAAAGGCATGGCATGGATGCACACGAAAGTGATATCACAAACACTTTGTTTTTGCAAGTTTTGCATTGAGCACAAGTTAAATTTTCCTTCTTGATTTTAACTGAAGACTTGAGAATTTATGGGAGAGGCTTAAGGGAGCTGATGAAAGAAACACATATGCTTTTACATTTGCAAGCTCAGATCAAGGAGAAATAGAAATATGGATATTCCAGTTGATGCTGGTCAAGTCTCAAGATAGTGGCCTATGGGAACCAGGACCTGGTACCACTTGGACTGGTGCCATTTGGAACCAGACAGCAGTTGGCTCTTTCTAGACCTTCTATTCTATCATCTAATTTCTGCCCAAATGTGGGACCCTCCCATTTCTTTCACACACAAGCATTAATCTTTTTTCCAACTCTCCCTTCATTCTGATAGGCCCTTCCTTACCTGTACTTATCACCTACATCAACTCTATTATCCTAAACATCTTTCCCTAAAAGACCTTTTCATCTTCTTGTGCATGAAATGTATTCGTGTCATGGACCACTCTCTGTGTTCATTATCTTCTCATTTGCCTTGTATGGTCTTCCCAGGTACTCAGTGATGAGTGATGGCCTTCAAAAATTGAGACTGTTAACTCATCCTGTGTCTTTCTACTCTGCCTGTCATTACCACCTTGAGTAATTTAAATTTCCTGCATAACAAAGCTAAGGCCATAGTCTAATCATTTATTGACTCTCTAAACCCCTTCAGCTCCACTGCTTGTCAGTAACTCAATCATATGATTGCATTTGGGAATTTGACCACAGAGTAAATAACTTCATTTCTGGAATCTTGAACTCATTTCTTCTTCTTCTTCTTCTTCTTCTTCTTCTTCTTCTTCTCCTTCTCCTCTTCTTCCTCCTCCTCCTCCTCCTTCTTCTTCTTCTTCTTCTTCTTCTTCTTCTTCTTCTTCTTCTTCTTCTCCTTTAGAGAGAGCGAGAGCATGCATCAGTGAGGAAGAGGGGCAGAGGGAGAGAAAGAGAGAGAATCTTAAGCAGGCTCCATACTGAGCATGGAGCCTGACACGTGGGTCAATCGCACGATCCTGGGATCATGATGTGGGCTGAAATCCAGAGCAGATACTGAACGAACTGAGTCACTCAGGCACCCCTCTCTTGTTTATTTCTTATACAGTTATGAAAATATTTTACTTAAAATTTACACTAAATATTATCAGATTGCTAAAACACATGAAACAGAGTGGGATAATAAAAAGATGAGGCCTCCTGGGCGCCTGGGTAGCTCAGTCGGTTGAGCCGCTGACTTTGGCTCAGGTCATGATCTCACGGTTCCTGAGTTTGAGCCCCACTTTGGGCTCTGTGCTGACAGCTTGGAGCCTGGAGCCTACTTTGGATTCTGTGTCTCCTTCTCTTCTCTTCTTTTCTCATGCTGTCTCTCAAAAATAAATAAACATTAAGAAAAATTAAAAAAAATGAGACCTCCAATCCAACCAGATAGAAATGCATGTGTTACAGCAGATATTGGGATTTAAGTTGGTCTTTCACAAACAGAGGTTCACCCCAAACCTCCTCTGTACCCAAATCTTCATGGGGAGGTAAGGGGTGATGAGCACCATGCAACTAGTTCCCTGAGCCTCTCTGCTTATTTCTCATAGTTTAGGTAGTGACTGACTGTGCACAGCACACTGAGCCATGTTCTGAGAAGCTCTGATGGGGCACTGTTTGTCCATCCACAAAATTAGCACACAGTCAGCCCAGGGAGGATTCCTGTGAATGTCAGCCTAGTCCAGAAGGGTTCTTCCCCAGTAGACTCATGGTGGAGAGGGGCCATGTGGTGGAAGAAGAGAGGCCTGGCAGCTCTTCAAGGGAGCCCAGATTGGGTATCTTTGATGACATTGGAACCTCTATGATGAACCACACACATTGAACATTCAGTCTAAGTACAAAGTAGCAAAGAACTTATCTTATTCTTCACATTGTCCAAAAGCTACCAGCAGTCTCCTGTGGAAATCCAGGAGATCTGTTACTAGCAACCATCACAGCTCTGACCTCTTCACTTGCTGTTTTCTATTGAGGCAGAGTCTCTGTTTTTATTCTCTTTTCTTAAAATGGGGGAGAGCAGAGGAGGGTGTCCTGGATTGATTCCATCTTTAAACCCCAATCTTCCAATAAAATTGAACTTGAGACAGGAAAAGAAAAACAGAGGAAGAGGAGGAAATGGAATTTCAAAAGATAAATGAGAAGAAAAAGAAAGAAAGCCAGAATCAAAGTTAGTACATACATGAATATATACTCCAATTCTAGTTGTTAGAGATGAACTGATTCCCAAAACAAAGAAGAAAATTTGATCACAGTTTCTGTAAGGGAAACACAGTGCTATGTGATCTCCTTTAGGTATGATAAAAGTGAAAATGTTTTCAATATCCCTAGTGTTAGCCCTGCTAATAATTGTTGTTTCTTATTATATTTCTTATTACGTGCTCTAATGATGTCCATGCCATTCTCTTGAGAACATGCAGTAAAAGCAATCATTATTAACCCAAAACAATGTGTTATAAATACGCAGCTGGACTGATCCCCAGAATAAAATTTAGAATATCTGCAATAATCTGTGGGTTATAGATCTTTTGTAAATATTATTTCTTGAAATGAAATCCTTGAGAAGATTTGAACACTCAAGAGTTCAAAGTTAACATTGATTGTGACCAAAAAAAAAAAAAAAAAAGGAAAAGGAAAATATGAGAATTCTGTGTTGCAGTTTTAAAGTGGAGCTACATGCTTGACCCTTGACTAACAGACGGTAGACTTGAAATATATTTTTCAAAACTAGTCCTGCCACCTTTGTTTGGAGGTGGGCCAAAGGAATGACTGTGAGGAGGGGTGAGATTTCCTTGAAAAATGTTTCTGCATTTGCTTCAACCAAATAGACAGATTGCCCCAATGATTTCCAAAATTGTAGCTGATAATTCTCCTCCTCTGTCTCCCAACATGGCCATAAAACATCTCACACAAAGTATCTATAATATATATCTCATTTTAAACAATGTACCTCCTGGTGAACCTTCAAGATAGATTAATTGGCAAAACGTATCCATAGATAACTGAATGATCTGACCTGTTACACAGAAGTGTTGGCTATAAGCCAGTTACTGCTAGAGGACATCTGCCAAAACTTAAGATTTGAGTTTTGAATAGTTGATCCTATGCCACCATTTCTGACAATAATTAAAAGGCAGAATCAATTACGTGTTGAGGTCATTTCTAGTACATGACAATCAAACCATTTCATCAACGTAGAAAAGAATTCATTCCTCCCTTATTCTTGTATCAGAGAGGTAGTAGGTAACTAATCCAAAAATAGAACAAAGTTGGTAAAGTACGAAGAATAGAATCTAAAACACGTTGTTGTTTATCTCATTTGAAATCAATTCTTCTTGTCTGAGGAAACCATGTCAATAGACTTTGCCATTTGAGGGATATTAGGATGGAAATCTTGTGTGAGCAACAGATAGTTTCTCTGCTATGGGCTTCTACAGTTAACTTGCTCACTGAATTAAAGACCAAAGAATGGTCCATAAAAGCTACAAATACCATTAGGTCATTTTGGCCCTCTACATTCCAACCTACACATTCAGACACCACCACTGAATGGGGATACTAATGTTTTACAATGCAACTAGCACATAGTAGGTGCTCAGTCTTGCTTACTTGATGAAAACATGGGCTCTGTGATAAATTGTGGATTACTGAGTCTGAAGTTCATTTGTTCTTATATAGGTAATATTCTATATTTTAAGATAATATTCTTGAAAATTTAAATTTATAATTTATCAAAGAGAATACTAGAACAGAATTGAGAAAGAATTTAAGCTCTATATATATAGTCATATATATATGTATATATATGGTCCTATACATATACATATATATATATATATATATATATTTCAGAAGAATAGTAAATGATAGTCTTTTAAAGTATAGGACAGATAGTATATTAGGCCCTTCTACATGAGATCTTGACCACAGGATAATAAAAAAAGAAAGAAATAGTAGATAGACTGTCAAGGATGAGAGTACCTATCAGTGAATATGTATCTTTAATAAAGATTCCTTCTAAAGGCAGGAAGATTTAGCCAGGAATTTTTTTACTAGAATTTTTAATTATATGTTTCTATATGAAGAATGGGCTCCATCAACAACAAAACAATTTTATTTATTTATTTTTAATGTTTATTTATTTTTGAGAGAAAGAGAGAGAGAGAGAGAGAGAGAGAGAGAGTGGGAAGAGTCAGAGAGAAAGGGAGACACAGAATCCAAAGCAGGCTCTGGGCTCTGAGCTGTCAGCACAGAGCCCAACGCATGGGTCGAACTCACGAACCTGAGCTGAAGTCGGATGCTTACCTGACTGAGCACTCAGACGCCCCTATCCAGGATAATTTTAAACACTCAGAGCTGGTCACAAGAATTAAGAAGTAACATTAATTTCTACTCATAGACAGTTGTGTTGCAGAAAAGTACAATAGTAGATCAATAAATGACATTTAATATCAAAGTACTTAAAATATTTCATGTTATAGGACAGTTCACATTATGGATAGTTTAGCTTAGAACTACAAATATTTATAATTTCACAGCTTCTGTAAATCAGGATCAGAGGCAGCTTCCCTAGGTGGGTCTGGCTCAGTGTCTGTCACAATGCTGTAAGCATTCGTCACCCTGTTAAAGGCTCTGTCTGTGGAAGGCACACTTCAAAGCTCACTGGTGGGAGTTGATGGGACTCGGGTCCTCTTGGGCTGTCGGACAAAGGGCCTGAGTTACTCCTTGCTTGTTGGAGGAAGACTTCTTCTGGTTCCTTGCAAGCTGGTGCTCCCTGAAGAGCAGTTGCCTTCATCAGATTGAGCAAGGGAGAGGCAACAGAGGTTGGCAAGACAGAAACACCGTCTTTTTGTAACCGAATGTCAGAAGTGACATTCCATCTCTTTTGCTGCATTCTGTTCCCTACAAGCAAGGCGCTGGGTCCAACCCACACTTGAGAGGACAGGATTACACAGGGTAAGAATAGCAGGAGCAGGGCGGTTGGGGCCATCGTCGAGACTGCCTTCCACAACTGGATAGGGGAAAAAGTTTTTAATGACTCTGGAATAAATAAGACAGTCTCAAGTTCAAATATTTTTGTCCATTTTGTTTTTCTCTATCTCTAATCTTAGCAAGTAAAAGTTATTCTAATGGTGTGAGAAATAACAACAAAACAAACAGAAACAAAATCTTCAAGGAATGGAGAGCTTCTCACTTATAAAGCAGGTCTGTAAATACATATAGCCATGAAAACAATTTTATGACATGATATAGTACAAAATTTGTAACTGTTTTAAAAATACATAAAATGTATTTATAACATCCTTTATAAAAAAAGGTATAACCCTCTTTTTTGCATACATAAGTATGTATATACCTATATTTTTGTGTAGATATGTTATTTAGTGTATGTATTATATATATTATGTATATTTTGTGTGTGTGTGTGTGTGTGTGTGTGTTGAATTGTGAGTTCAATTATGGCCCTTTACTTGGAATCTGTGAATGTGACCTTATTTGAAAAAGGGTCTTCGCAGATGTAATTAAGTTAAAAATCTTGAGATCATTCAGGATTTAGGATGGGCCCCAAATCCAAGGACATGTGTCCTTACAAGAGAAAGACAGAAGGAAATTTGAGACACAGAGACAGAAAAAAGAAGGAAAAAAGAAGGCATGGGGGAAACAGAGGCAGAGACTGGAGTGATGTGTCTACAAGCCAAGATCAGCTAGGATTCCTGCAGCCACTAGAAGCCAGCAGAGAGGCTTAGAACAGAGCCTCCAGAAGAAAACCACCCTGCTGACAACTGGATTTTGGATTTGTGTCTTTCAGAACCGTGAGAGGATATATACATTTCTGTTGTTTTCATCCACCCAGTTTGTGGTAATTTGTTAGAGCAGTTCTAGGAAACTAATATATGCATATATATTATCTATATATAACGTATCATATATATCATATAGTAAATATATGATATAGAGAAAGAAAGCACTATAGATAGAGAGAGAAAGCACTAGAGATACTTAGAGGCTATATTATTTCTCCTATGTATACAGATGCTCCATTATAGCACTAGGACCCAGAATGTCTAGTGTATTATTTCACTATGAATGTCATATCATGAACTGTGGCTGAATTCAAGATCTATCCTTCCCAATTCCAACACTTTTTCTTCCTTCCTCTCCTTTCTACTTCTCTCTGGGTCCTCTTGGCACTGCTTTGCTCCCCCACAGACACACATCTGCATCCCATCAGGCCCACATTGTTCTGGGCGGTGTCTCAATTCTGAGTCCCTGCAGTGAAAGCTATGGAGCCCCACAGGTGTGGGGACTCTGTATTTCCAACAGGGCTTCTGTGCACTTTTGGATTTG
Source organism: Cryptoprocta ferox (assembly GCA_028646485.1). Classification (NCBI taxonomy): domain Eukaryota; kingdom Metazoa; phylum Chordata; class Mammalia; order Carnivora; family Eupleridae; genus Cryptoprocta; species Cryptoprocta ferox. The sequence goes on from CM053574.1 coordinate 99,533,571, forward strand.
CTTCCCCCTTTGACTGACTTTTACTGTATCTGCCATCAAGTGGTAGGCTGTGAAACTACAACTTGATATGGAGAAGTCACTGTGACCATGTGCATGACACACACATGTAGGGTCCGTGTTAGAGGCTGCCAAGTGTCAATAAGTGATCATTTATTGATCAGTGAATGCAAGCTGGAATGCTCTACGACTGGTGACAAGCTATTACATAGGGAGAACAGTGCGCCCCCTACATTAACATGTCTATTCTAAAAAGGGTGTTTAACATAGCGATTTCTGTGACTTCACTTCAATTCCAGGGGTCCACTATAACTGAGCTAGTGATTAGTCTCAGTCAGGATCATAATTTTCCAAAAGCTCCAATTCTGGTGGAAAACATTAGCAAGAATTTACCTTTGTCAATAGAAGTGCAAACATAAGTACAATTCATATATTTTTTATTATTCTTTCTTTTAGATAGTAGCTAGCTTTTTATCCTAAGATAACATATGAAAAGTTAAACATTTTTTAGAAGAATCGAGGTGCGCCTGGGTGGCTTAGTGGGTTAAGCATCTGACCCTTGACTTCAGCTCAGGTCATGATCTCAAGGAAGTCAGATCATGTCAGTCTCATGTTTACCATCCTGTAACGACACCCCCTTTTTTACAAAGGCCAAATTCCCAACAGTAGCCCATGACACCTACATGATCTGGCACACCAGCTCCTCTCTGAACACTTCTCTGAACTCTCTTGGTCTGATCCAGACACACTGACTTCCTTGCGGTTCTTAACTATGCCAGGCAGAGTCCCAGTTTAGGAGCAATTTAGTGGTTGTTCCCTCTGCCTGGTTTACTTTTCTCCCAGCAGAGGCTAACTTCTTCACCTTCTTCAACCTTTGTCCAAATGTCCCCTTGTTAAGGAGGCCTACCGTGACAACCACTCATGAGACTATCTACTCCACTCTCTGTACCTGCATCTACTCCCCTCCACGTTATTATAGCACTTTTCACCCTATAACATGTAATATAAATTATGTATTTATGATGTTTGTTGTTTATGGACTATTTCCCCCATTGGAATATAAACATGATACGGGGGAGAATCTTTGTTTTGTTCACTACTATATAGTAAAGGTCCTAGAACAGTGCCTGACACACAGTAAGCACACAATAAATATTTTTGCATGAAAGGAAGAAAGGATCTGTTGTAATAATTCATCCTGTATATTAAATGGACTTTAATAGTTTTTATCAATTACTGAATTGTTAATTCCTATAAGGACAGGGGCATTTCATCTCTATATCCCCATGAGTAAATGATGGAGTAAAACGAGAAGGGAGGGAAGATAGATGCTGAGTGCTAATTACATTACTGCTCTTAACTTTATTCATTATTTGGATGCTTCTAGAAGAGTTTTGAGATTACATTAACATAGCCCTGAAGGAGGGGAATTCACACATAGTCAGATAACACTATAGGATACACATTTGTTAAGGCAAAAATAATACAACAGTAAAAATATTTGAGTATTTTTTATGCTTATAAGACACTGGATTTATGTTCAATATTTTTTCATCAATATTAATAATATAATCCAGTAACTATAGATGAGATTTTACACAAGATAGTCATTAATTTTTACAGATATTATCTTAAAATAACCTTGGAAATTTTGATTTCTATTGTTATTGGACAAAATTTTATAATGCAAAAGTATTATGCTATATGTCAAGTTAGCTTTTGATTAAGGTTAATATTACTGAAATAACTACATCTGTTTTCCTCTCACTGTGATGTTTATCACCTAATAAAAATGCTAAAGTTACCAAGGAAAGATGTTTAATTTGTTCTCACTGCTCAGTTGTATGTTGCATCCTATTTTGTAGTAAATGGCATAATGTCCCAAGTGGGCTGCCATACTGTCAGATACATTATTTATACATAACATTACTGGTTAATCAATGAACAAATGCAGTAGCCTGTTCTTTTCCTCTTTATTTTTAAAGTGATAGCAAGATGAAATATGCAGAAAAATATTCCATTTCTTTCTGATATTAAATAATCTTTGATGATGTTAAAAAAGTAAAGTCAACAAATACGAACATAATAATTAAACCACATGCCCTAATGCATTCTAATGAAGAACAATTAACTAGTCAAATCTAAATACAGTTGCTTTCTTTTTTCCTAGCAAACCATGGCCAAGGCACATTTTATTACACATTGCAAACAACGAAATAAATAAGATTTCCCCCCAAAAGCATGTATAAAATTCATCCTAGAAAAAATAAATTAAAAGAGTATTAATCATCTGGTTGGAATCCTAAATTCTGTATCAAGCTGTGTGATATGACAGCAAACGAAGGAGTAATAGCTTTATATGCAGCACATACCTCCTTTAAAATCTTATTGGTTGTTTGGCCATGTATCAAAATACGTCCAACTTCAATGAATATATGGACAAAACTTTAGCTCTTTCTGTAATTCCTTCGACAACTTACATTTTGTGATAACACCACTGGGATAAATTTGTCTTGTGTTCAAGCATTCTTCTCTTCTACCAGAAATAGTATTGTGAAGTGAAAAGTTTTTAGTGGGGGTCGTCACAATAGATTATTTAGCTTTTTTCTGAAAAAATTCTATTTATTTGTGGAAGGATGAATATGAAATAAATATTAAAAACTTAATTACATAATATAAGAACAACAGCAATAATTTATTAGAGAAAATAACACTGTACTGTTTGAGAGATTTAGAAATAAAGCATATCAACAGCCAGCTGGATATCCTAGTACAAGTAACCTTCTAAGCGAATAAGGGTCTTGAAATGTCCAGTTTCCAAGAGGAAGCCTTATGCTACAATTGCACATTTGAAAAAAGAGACAAATATATATATTATCACTGATAACCAGCATTTACTGAGCCCCACTATGTGCAGGGCATTGAAGTCACATATGTATATTCTCTTAAAAGTGAATTTCAAAAGTGTCCTGATTTAATTAGATATAATTAAGTATATTAACTAGTTCCCAAATGTGTAAACATTTTTTTCCTGTGAGAAGCACAATAGCATTTAGAAACCCATATTTTTAAAAAAGGAAAGAGAGAAGAAAGATGATTTGTTTTTTACTTTAGCTCATTCTGCTGTGTTTTTATTAATAGAAATTTTAGATCGATACCAAATATTCTGCTCAGTTCCAGTGATTGAGTATGAATACATTATGTGCATACAAAAATAGTGATAATCTAAGTTGATACAATAGTTCATTCTGCATTAGTGTCCTAGATGGGACAATGTTAAGAAGCAATTTAAATGAAATTCATTTAAATGTCAGCTCTCATGCTTGTGATTTTTCTATAATTGGTTATTTAATTAAAATAATTCTCATAGTCATTAATTTAGACTAAAACTTGCTGTGCACTGACATGTTTTAATTACATGGTATTAACAAAATTGATATGCTTTAAAAAAGCATGGTTAAATTTTAAACAAGAATAAATTAGAAATCTCATAGATCATCCTATTTAGTGTATTTATGAGAAAGTCGGTCATTTTAAATGTTTATTGCAAACAAAGCCACACCATTATTGTGCACACGTTGCAGTTTATACCCCGTATCCATTAGAAAGATTTGGTGCGCATACAAGGCTCCTATTCTTGAATGTCTTTAACAATGTATGAAGGAAACTAAATATTAGCTGAAAACCACAAAACGACCCACAGATAGAGGAAGAGTTAACATGTAGGTGATACAGAAGCTCATTGATATTTTCGATAAATAATATAATTTCATACATAACAAGATAACTTCAAACTTATATTAAAAGATTAAAAGAATAAATGATTTTGTTATAGTCACTTTTGTGATCCTCCTTGCAGAGACAGAAGAAATAGGTATATTGCTTCAGGCTTATTTAAGAAAAAATTAGTTTTCATATTACATTTGTGAGGTTACATTTGTGACCAGTCACATTCTTGTTTCAATCATTGTCAAAGGACTAGATAAATATTTTACCCTTTTCAAATCGCAATTACAATCTTTGTCAGGAGTATGAGAAATCAGAATTTTAGTGTTTTTTATGAATTAGAAGACTTCTATATTGCTTTGACCTTTTTAATATTCTGTAATTTAATTGGATGGACAGTCTACTTTTACCCAAGATTGCCAGTCTTCCCATTTAATAAACTTACTGACACAAAGCACCATTTTAAATGGCTGCTTCTTCTTTGTTTCCTGAATTAAAGCTTTGGGACTGGGTAAAACATTGCATTTGCCAACTAATATTTTTCCATTTTCTTTGGAGATTTAAACTTCTTGTGTGGCCAGATGGGTTCCATTACTTCATTTCTGTTTTGGATATATGACAGTGGCAGAATCGTGTTTCCAATCCAATTTCTTCACCCTTCTCTGGCTTCAGTGTAGGGCCGTGAACAGAAAAGCCACAGTATGATACCCAGTGTATAATATAAAAGAAAAGGGGATGCGTTTGCTTACACCTTCTCTCAGCCTGTGTTTACATGTTTTTACACACTGGGCCTAATCAAGGTACATCTATTATTTTGGATCATCTTCACTGTCAGGTTGGACATGGCATTGGTGGTCCTGAAGACATGGAAGGAAAAGAAAGTAGTGATTACCATGTTTGTTTTTTGTAATTCAAATTCTATTTAGATCCATCAAAGTCAGTGAAAACCTAGTTCACAGAATTCATTCGGATTCCTCTCTTCATTCTTACCATCTCAACCCATGTATGTTTCCTTCTCATTCTAAATATTATAAAACCCCATTATTATAAATGGGTTGGTAAGAAGAGAAAAGTATTTTCTTGGTTTTTATTTTAGTTTTAGTATTACAGAGGTAGGAATAAGTATATTTTTCTCTTCTCTATATTTCCCTATATTTATTGTGAAGTGAATTGATTCAGTTTCAATATGATGGAAAATAATAAATTAACCTGTTGATGAGGAGAATCTGTTAATTCATTGAGGTATATTTGAATAATGCCTGACTTATAATAGCTGCTCAATAAATACTGGTTGAATTAAAGTCAGTGACTAAATATAATGATGATAAGCACAAAGTTCCAATTAGGTCTCTTAACATAGATGGAAGAAAGCAATTATTTCTGAAAGTCGGAAATGAGCAGATGTAGAGAGAAGCCCACAAGAATTTCATCTCCATAGATCTATTTTCCCTGATTCACAGCGCGGCTGCTATGATCCAGGTGTGCTGACTCACTCTTCAAATCTTTTCATCCCCAGATCTTTTCCGGTTCCCTCACACTGCTATTAAAAATTTTGTAAAAATTCCTTAATTAATCTGTTTTGTAATCTGAGCCTTTAGCACAACTGAAATGAATTTCTTAAAGCTTAGCACCAGAATTCATGATAGGCAGTGAAATAGCAGAGATCTGACTGGCTCTGACACCTCTGAGTCAAATAGCAAATTATTTCTTTGCAAGCTTCTTTATCTTAAAAATTGTTATCTTTCCAATAATATTGACCTTGCAGGGTCAATAATTGGTTCCTACTATTATCCTGATATTTGTCATCCCTTTATTAAATTCTTTTTGGAAAATTATAAAGAGTGCTAAAAGCCAACAGATACTGCATGGTTATTTAAACTTGTTTTTCTCAAGTCACACACAAAACACACACAAAATTTAGCCAGATGTTCAGACATATTGTTGAAAGGATACCAAAACAGGTACCCATCCTTATCCATTTATTTTGCTGTGAAAATGGACCCTAAACTAGAAAATTAATGCTTAATCTTAGTTCCATATTACCTTCTACAATAGGTGTACCCTCTTGATAAAGTGACACTTTAACAAATTGTGTCTTATTATAACAATCATAATCATCTGTATATTTGATACAACATGAATAATTCCTTAAAATTCATGTTTTGTGATAGAAAATTTTATTATGTTTGAATTTAATAAAGTGCATCAGATGATTAAATTTAGTGATCATTTACATTAAACAGGACTGAGATGTAGTATGAATCACCAATGAACTTCCATCTTACCCATATATCCATAGGCCGACAATTTTTATCTTCCCATTCTGTGTCCTTTTACCTGCTTTTCCTCTTCCCTTTTATAAATGGTGAACCACAGAGATGAAGAGAGATAGTAGTGATCAGGATGAGATAATATAATTAACTCTAGTAGCTTCTAGCAAATTTTTGGTATCTGCACCATATTGAAGGGGTGTCAAACTCAGGACTGTTATGTCTACAAGATGCAGAGATGCATGTTAAATAGTTTAAATTCAATATCTCACATAACTGATCTTTTAAAATAATTGTGGATAATCATAAAACATAGAGAGTTTCTGCGGATGGACTCAAATGACAATTTAATGGAAAAAATGGACAAAGGATAAGGGTGGATAATTCACAGAAAATATTTGCAAGTTATAATAAACACAGAAAAGATCCTCAATGTCATTAGTAACCTGAGAAATTAAAAGCAAAATATTGAAATAACAGTTTCTGATCCATCAAATGCGCAAAAATTAAAAATAGAAATAATACCTAGTTTTGGTGAGGATATGGGGAAATAGACCCTCTCATTCATTTTATTGGCATGGGTGAAAATTTTTAAATGTGGATGTGCTATGATCTAACAATTTGACCATTAGGGATCTATCCAACAGAAGAATATTCACCTATGTGCATAAACATACACGGACAAGACTAGCCATTGCAGTGTTTTTAGCAACTTTTGATAGCCTCACAAATAAACAGAAAAATCATTTTTGGAAGCGTGTTCTATCTATATAATATTGTGAGAAAAAGAACATATTGAGAAGATTAAGTAATTAAATCTGGATTCTTGCTTTAGAGGTGAGAAGTATTAGGAAATGCCACATATAAAACATTTTTTGAAAGATTACATTTAAAAAAATTACTTGCTCACTAAAGTTTCATTTGCTAACTTCCAGGTGGCAAAACTTACGGTGTTGAACCTTATTTCTGGGACACTTAGAATTTTTCTGTAACTATAAATATAGTTTTACTTGTATCAATAAGGATCTTTTGCATTCCTCAGTTGTGACTAGTAAAAACATTTGCCAATCTCATCAAGCAAACTTCTTCATAGCAGTCGAAAGAGAACATTTCCTCCCCTTCCCCTGGGTGGGTAGAGAGGAATTAGTCAGAAGCTAATATATTCATATATTTAATAAAGATACCTTACACATATCTGGATCTGAATGCTCAGGTTTATCCTGGAAATACAAAGATGAAGACATAGCTCTGCTTTCAAAACATTCACAGTGTAGACATATAATTATATGTATAATTGGCATAACCAGCACCAAGTGTAAAAAGGATCCCATCTTTTTTTTTTAAGTTAAAATCTGCTCAAATCTTTATTTGCACAAAATCCTTAAAATGTTCAGTATATTTTGGGGCCTCCAACCCTATCTATAAACAGTCCAAGAACAAGAGAGGGCTTTCTTAGTCCAAAGGTACCAGCCCTGTTTCCAATCGCCCCTTAGAGAAGGAACTGAAGAACTTTCTCAGTTCCCTGATGTCTCCCTTATATTTGAATGTCCTTATTTCTTTTTCCAACATGTGATATCACTATTGAAACATGGGTGGCTAAGCCCAGCTTGAGGAAGGGTGTCAGACAATTGTGAAGGAGGGTAGAATCCTGGAAACTACAATCTTGAAGCTTTGAGAAGATTTTTTTGTAATAGCTGGAGACTTGAGTCCACATTTGGTGCATGTGATTCCTTTGTTGGGAGAACCATTGGAGTGAATTTTCAGTTACTCAAAATTAAAATTTAAAACTTCTGTGGATTTTCTTCTTTCAGACAAAGATTGATTTTCCAGTTCAAGGTTGCTCTGAAACTGAGAACAAAGACATACTTCTACCAGTTAAACAAATTCAGGTTTTATTGCTATCTGCATTCTTGGGTCTAGTGGGGAGGGCAGAGAGGGATACATGTGTGTGGATGTGGGTGTGTTTATAGGTACTGAATCTGCTTGTCTAGACTGGGAAGTAAGAATGGATCCACCAAGCATATTAACAAAGACTAGAGTGTATATTCTACTACATCAGACTGTCTAAAGGAAAGGTCCAGAAGGGCTTTTAGATGGCTACCTGGGAGATACTGCAACAGAATTCAAAGTATAAAAGTATAGTATGATTAAACTGTTGTGTTCCTTTTATAACTTAGGGCCCAGAAATGTTAGTTAATTTATGAGACAACCTAGTAACCAAAGGCAAAGACCCCATTCAGGGTTGCTACACCGAGCAAATAAAAAAGGAGGCTCAGTTAAATTTCAATTTCAGATAAACAACAATAATTTTCAATGTAAATTTGTCCAAATTGTATGAGATAAGCTTATGTATTCAAAACACTTCAATTGTTCACCTGAATTTAAGATTTAACTGTATTTTTACTGTATTTTATGTGTCCTGTATTTTTACTGTGTTTTATGTGTCCTGTATTTTTATCTGGCAAACCCACCCTCACTATACATTAATTCTCTTGAAAAAGGAATTTTCATGGTATTTTAGGTTCAGTGGATAGATCCACTCACACTCATTGCCAAACAGTTTCTCCCTATTTTAATATTGGAGTCTGGAAAAGATAAGCTCTCAATTTTCTTGGTCATCTTTTTGCAGGAGTAACTAACTGATTCAATTATGGCCAGTCAGACATGAAAAGTCTGCTAGGAAAAGCTCTCTTCTAGTATGAAAAGACAGTACTTTCCAAGGAAAAGATTTTTTGATCTTTCTACCTTTTTCCTGTTTGTGACTCAGAAGCAATGGCTGTACGTTCAGCAGGCCTCTTGTATCATGATGTGACAAGCATGAGGACAAATGCCTACACACTGATGGAGAAACCCTGAGTCCCAGGTGATCATTGAGTCACTCTACCTGCCCTAGTACCAGTCTCCAGTCTTTTTGTTTTTTTAAGTTTTCTTTTTTTTATTTTGAGAGAGACACAGAGAGAGAGAGGAAGGGTCAGAGAAAGAGAATCCCAAGAAGGCTCCATGCTGACAGCACAGAGCCCACGCGGGATGTGAATCCACATACCATGAGATCATGACCTCAACTGAAATCAAGAGTCAGAGCCTTAACTGACTGAGCCAGCCAGTCTCCCTTCAGACTTCTTGTTATCAGACAGAGAATAATTCTTATCACTTAAAGCTATTATATTGAATTTTCTATTATTTGTAGATGATTGAGATCTTTACTAATCCCTCTTGGAACTATAGTTTCTTAGCTTTAAATAAGGAAAAAAATCAAGTTTTGGAACAAGAGTGATATCACAGGTAAATTAATTTACTTTCCCAGAGATTCTTTGAGCTGAGAAGAGAGGGAAATATAAGAAATCTAATGTCAGAATCCTAGAAGCCCCCATGGCTGGAGAGATATGGGCAGAAGTTTTTTATGAGAAATTTGGTGAGATAGCAAGTAAGAAAACAGGGTTAGGAACAATGGAATTGTTTAAGGGACTTTGTGAAATTTTGGATATCAAAAGAGCTGCTTCTGCACCAAGGGAAAGACTGTGGACAGAATTAAAGACTGTTCTCAGGACATTTGCAAAGAAAACACCACTCCTCTGGCACTCAAGGTTGGTAGTTTGGAGAGTGTCCAGGGACAGCATCTTTGGCATGACCACTGTGCTTCGCAGAAAGGACACCATCATCAGAGGCAGAAACTGGGCCTTGCAGAAAATAGATGAAAGCATCCTAGAACCAGAACAAAAGAATAGACACCATGTGGTGAGGAGGCTGACAGGCTGACTTGTGAGCACATAAGAAATGTCCCTTGAAGAAATCCCAGTAGTAATAGAGGGACATTTTGAAGTGCACTGAAGTTTAGTTTTTCCACAGGATGAGGAATTTGATCTACTCCATTTGGTATTATAAATTGATGAGTATTTTAGCATAGCCTTTGGACAGGCAATATTCTTATTGACCTAGAATCTCTAGATTTATTTATGCTCCTCTAAAACTGAGATATATGTGTGGTGTGTGTCTATATTCTTTCAATATTTTTACAAATTGCATTATAATCAATTGGTGGACTGTCTACTTCTCTTATTACCTTTGCTTAGGTGTTGTTCATTGCTTATCTGAGTTTTTACCTTATTGACCTTTATGCTTTCCTCCTTAGCCTTCTCAAATCCATGCTGTACTCTGTTACCAGATCATGTCAGTTCCATATCTAAATCTTTTCAATTATACTCTTTTGCTTGTATGGCCCAAGTTAAATAACTTCCATAATTAGCCCTCTGCTGCCTTTACTCCTTGATCCTCCAATATTCCCAAAGTATTCCCTTGCACCCCAGCCATGTAACCACTTCCTGAGCACTTTGTATCATTTTTCTCATTGGCAAATTCTTTTCTCACTGCATGAAATTCTATTTATTTTATCTTTTTCCTACTTCACTTACTCCCACAGATTTTTCAAACACATTCCCAAAGTGATTTTCTTTATGAAGTCTTCTCTGGGACTATCAGGGAGAATTAGTTATACCCAGTGCTATGCTCCTAATAATGTGTACACATCCCCATATTGAACTCATCACTTAGTATTATAATTATTTTATTGCATGTCTCCTCCATTATATCATGAGTTCCTTGAAGGCAACTAATTTAATTTTTGACCTCTTTTTAAAACCAGCTTCTAAATAGTGGGTGTTTAATAATTTTTAATTATATAAATGAATGACTCATACTCTTGAAAATGAACTCCACGCCAGGTCTTGTTATTTCCACAAGCCTAGTATTTCTCAATTTGGTTTGTTTCTCTCCATTCCAACCACGAACTACTACCAGAGATGAAAACTTCATCAGTTATGCCTGGGTGGCTCAGTCTGTTAAGCGTCTGATTTTGGCTCAGGTCAAGATCTCATGGTTCGTGGGTTCAAGCCCCACATCAGGCTCTGTGCTGACAGCTCAGAGCCTGGAGCCTGCTTCAGATTCTATGTCTCTCTCTCTCTCTCTCTCTCTCTCTCTCTCTGTCCCTTCCTCACTTGTGCTCTGTCCCTCTCTGTCTCTTGAAAATGAATAAACATTAAAAAAAGTAAAAGAAAAAAAAGAATTTCATCAACTAGCTTCAGGTTTATTTCCGTAGCCAATGCTTTTGTCTTCCTTCCATCAGAAGTGTTTTAAAAAGTGAAATTATTTGAGCAGATTTGTGGTTTCAGAAAAATAAGCCTAGTGGCTTTGTAGAAATTGGACTGTGGCTGATGAAGGAAGGAGAAAGCAAGCCTGTCTGGTTTTCACAGAGCTACGAGTCTTTTTTCTAAAACCCATAATTCTTTACACATAATTTCCCTTTTTAAAATACTTACAATGGAAAATCATTGGCTAAGCATGTGCTTAGACATATTGTGTCTCACCTAGTTTCCTGTTGAGGTTATTAAATTCACAGAGAAAGGAGAAACTTGGGGTTACAAATGGAATTCAATGAGGGATTTTCTTTAGCTAACTACCTTAAGTTTGGTGTTTTTATGGAGTCAGTAGAGGTGATCCCAATAGACCACAGGGATGCCTTGCCTTCCATTCCTCCACTGTTCAAGACACCAGAGAAGGAAAACAGACTCTTTTGTCATCAGGTACACTCAATAAGATACTTACACCCAAGTTTTATTATTTGAGCCCTTGGTTAGGACTAGTAATCCTTCAGCAGCCAGTCTTCCTCAAGGAGGTCCACCCTGCTGAGTTAAACTGATTTAAATCAATGCGGCTGGCAGAAGACCCAGCTCCACCATCCCTCCATGCCCTAGGAAAAAGCCTTCAAACCACTGGGCTCTCAATTGAAGAACCCAACCTTCCAACCTGCCAAGCTGAGCTGGAAACTCTCCCAGATCACTGTCCCTGGCTTCCATCTACCTCAATTTAGGGAAGCAGCCTTCTCATTCATCCATCTCCAACATCCCTGCAAGGAGAGTTGTCCTTATTTGCTAATGACCTGGTAGCAACTAATGCTCAGAAAACACTACAACTGTACTCACACTATATAGACAACAAAAGAATTAACTGTTGCTAATGACACTGTTACTTACGTGAGAACTAGCACTATTTGCATGCTTACTATGTACCAAGCACCAGGTAAGTGTTTTATATATTTAATCATCAAAACTCCATGCATTTGATACTATTATTGACTTTATTTTACAAATGAAAAAACAGAGGTATATTATCTAGATAGTAAGTAAAGAATTGGAATTTAAACCCAAGAAGACTTAACTAAATGGGCTGTACAACTTTCTGCTGGCAATTGCATGCCTATGTTTGAAGGTATGATCATACATTGGAGAATCACTGGATATATAAAGAGCATCAGCAGCATACATGAGAGGTATTGATCTGCATAATTAGACCAAGTGTCACCCACTGACATAGTAACGAAATAGATAGAATAAAACTTGAGATGTCCACTGTTCAGTCTCTGTGGCAATTGAAAGATCACTGCAACAACTATTTAATTAATTGGATCCAGACTGCCACACTGGGGACAAATAAAAAAAATAGAAGGAAAAGACTTTTGTAGAATCCAAAACATAAAAATAAGCCCCTCAGTGGAATGAGGAATTAGTGGAACAGATATGGCACCAATCAGAATTACTGATCCTAAAATCTAACTTGAGAAATTATCCCAGTATGTAGACTAAAAAGAAATGAATGGCAAATTATGAGAGAAAAGTTAAGATGTAGATAATAGATAGATGAGACTGAAGAAAAAAGGTATAAGCACAAAATTATTTTCTGGACTGAAAGAGCAAGTGAGACTTTGAATATAAAAGACTCAACAATGTCAGGCAATGTTTTTACAAAGCATATTTCTTAAATCTTCAAGAAAGCACTCTGGCTCAATAAAAATTTATTTTGATAAAATTTTTAAGATAGAAGAAATAAATGATTTGCTTGCTGAGCAAAGAAACATTTTAAGCACTGAAAAAAATGTTGCTATTGTGGATAAGGTAAATATCTGTAATATTTCTGAAAGGAATCTTCAAATAGAAATACATCATGTAAGAATTAGCAATGATCTGCTTCTAAAATTTTCAACAAACCTCAGTGTTTGTACAAGAAGAATGTATATAAGTTTGCCAAATTGCTTTCTTAAGGGAAGTAAATAGTTAGTTATTTAACTCATAATATGAATAAGTAAATACAGATTCAAGTAAATTATTAAACCACTTCTCTGCATGCTTCATTTCCTCTGTCTGAAATGCTCCTGCTCCTTGGGATATCTACATGGTCCATCCATTCACTTCAGTCTGGTCACAACTCACCTCATCAGAGGGATGTTTCTGGATCTTTCATCTAGTGTTGCATTTCTCACAATGGTGTATCCCCTTGTCTTGTTTTATTTTCATAGCACTTCCATTATTAACATATATATACACATATATTTTCTTTCTTTACTGGCATCCCCCAATAGAATGAAAGTTCCCTGAGGGCAAGGCTATGTTTATTCACTGCTCTATCCCCAATGCTTAGAAGAATGTCTAGCATATATTAAAACCTCAGTAAATGAGAATGACAATAAGAACAAACAAGAACCCCAATTAAAAAATAAATGCACAAAGACCTTGAAAGGGCCATTAAATAAGCATATGAAAATATATTACCTTCATTAATAATCAAAGAATGTAAGTTAACTCAGTAAAAGAGTTATTTCTATAGGTCGATAACAAACACTTTACAAATTGATAATATTCTTCAGTAACAAGATATGGGGAATGTAAAATACATTTTTAGGTCAACTTTTTAAAATAGCTTATCAATACTTCTTTGATCCAGAAAATCCACTTGTAGGAATTTTTCTGATTGAAATATTTCACAATTCTATATAGATTTTTTAAATATTTGCCACATATTTATAAAAGTGAAAAAGAAACTATGCTGATCATATTTTGTTTATAGAGATAAAATATATATAAAGGTATAGAACTAGATATAAAGGTATGTTTTTAGTACATGGAAAATGTAAACTTGTCTTTGTAATTATGTCTAGAAGGTAGAATTATATGATAATTTGCTTCCTACGTGAGGTATTTTTGAAATGTTTGAAATTTTATAATATGTCTAACATTCCATAATCAGTAAGAAAATCCAAAAGACATGGTTATAATCCTTAAAAGAATTTGTGAACCAGTTTTCCCATCTCAGAAGGCCACTCTACAGATTGTATTAGGTTTGGGGGGGGGAGGTTGTTTTGTTTTGTTTGTTTGTTTGTTTGTTTGTTTTTATCTTTTATGTGCTACTGAGTTCTATAGGCTGGTATCTCAGGTTTTTCATCTATGTTCATGAGTAAGATTACTCCACAGCTTTCCTTTCCTTGTTCTTCTGCTGTGCTGGTCTAGTTTGGGTTAGCCCAGCTATATATGCCTCATAAAATGAGCTCCTCTTCTCTAATCATGCCCTGTGCTGTGCTCAATGTACGGTCTGATTGCTTGAACCCTTTTTATAAAATGTTCCATCTTTTTCATGCCTCTGTGCCTTTGTTCATGATCTCTCTGCCTGGCAGCCCCTTTAGTGTTTTCCTTCTTCAGCAGCTCCAAGCGATCTTTTGAGACAGTGTGAAACATCCTCTTGTATGAAGTCTTCTCCATCACCCCAGAGGGTCCCTTTTTTCTTTTCTGATCCCAACTTATTCTATAAATAACGTTCTTGCCCAACAGCATTTATCACATTGTAGTGTAAATATTTTTCTGCATGTTTGCCTCTCTGATCTGACTGGAGACTGTTTCTCATTCAGCTTTGCATGCCTAGCCCCTACTACAGTGTCTGGTTCACCATAGTTTCTCAACCTCAGTAGATATCATTTGAATAATGCAGAGATACCCAAGGACCAGCTGAGAGTTTATGAGTTAAAAGTAAAAGTTCACCACTTCCTTACTCATCCCTTTGAATGATTATTTAATTTTCCAGACTGATAAGGTCAGCGGTTACAGTGTTATAACAGAGTGAGGTTGGGTTTAATGTCATCTCTCTTCAGTCCTCCTATTCCTGAAGACCCAGAGAGGATTTCCTGTCTCTGCTGAGACATGTTGAAACGTCCTTCATCTTTCAGTTTTCCCTTGTTACATTCAGTCTTGCCATTTTGGCTGTTTATTCTTGTTTGCCCTTTTCCAAAGGTAAGAATCCTTTATAACTTTTGGTTCCCAGCACCAGTCACTGTGCATGTCTCTACTTGTCCTCAAAAGCCAGTGCTGCTTGGATCTAATCAAGAACCAATGAATATATAAGCTCGAAGTAGCATTAGGAAAATTGTCATAATCAATAGAGGACCTGAGCAAGATCTAGCTCTTCCTATCGGATCTTTCCTATCTTAGCACTGCCATTGGTTTTTGCTGATTGTCTGTTTAGAGTTTCTGTATGATTTGCCTCACCTTTAGCTTTAATCTTTCCACACCTCAACCTGTAAAGCAGGAATCCTAGCTTCAACCTGAACTGAAATGTAAATGAATCTGGAACCTTCAGAAGCACCTTTGTTACGTATGTGTTTACTAAATAAGAATAAAGAATGTTACTCCTTTAAGGAAAGTGATGTGCGTTATGGAGGAAAACATGAGGTCCAACTGAATGTATTGGTTCACATAAAACCTATGGATTATCCTATAAATCCCATGTAGAGGAGCATCCTTGGCAGAAGAAAATGCTTTCATGTGCATCTCTGAGACACAAAGGCAACATAAAACCAGCTTTGCGCCTGGGACACCACAGAGCTTGCCGTGGGCAGTGAAGGATACGCAAGCAGAGCACATCTTCAGCATCTCTGTGTTTGCAGCATCGGGACTGCCAGGAACCTGTCCCTCCTCATTCCATTACACAGATATGCTACATGCTTACATAATTCGCTTAACTTTATGTAGGATTTTTTTTGTTTACCTTTCCACTTAACATCATAAAATCTTTTTTCAGGATTTGCTGTAAGCTTTGTCTTCTCTAGAAAACTTTTCCAGAGTGCCTCTCCACTTTCACCCCTGGTAGTCACTGCAACTATCTTTGTTCAAAGTGCATTTTTCTATCAAAAATAAGTAATAATTTAATTGACCCATTTATTTTTGTATACATCTTCGAAGCATTTTTAAAACAAGTACCTAGCCCAGTGTCTGGTACATAATAGACTTTCATTAAGTTAGTTGACTAACTACATGAATAAATAATCATAATTATTTGAGTCACAGGATAAATATCTCTTTGTAGGCACTATCTTAATAGCTTGATGATATTCTATCATATGGATGTAACAAAGAATTCATTAGTCTCCATTTTTGGAATACTGATTTATACCAAATGATTATTGTAAAGAACATTGACAGGAGATATTTGTCTGTAAATGGACATCTTTGTACATTTTTCTGATTGCACAATAGAAGAGGAATTACTGGATTGAAAAACATAAATATTAATCACAACAGAATTATTTTCCCCAAAAGCCTGTATCATTTTGCACTCCCAGCAGTGTATAATCTTCAGTTTCACCTCATCCCTGAGACTGAGAACTCTGAATTTTACATATTTAAATGTATGTCCAAGATGTTTTTTACACACATACATGTTAATCTGACCATAATTACACACACACACACACACATACACACACACATTTAAAATGGTTTCTAATTATATTTATGTACATGTTAAGAAAAAAATCATCATGTTATTTTAAATTTCATTTTTGGCTGCATTATCAAGCTACCAAATTTTAAAAACTAAAGTTCATTTTCAAACATATCAATTTTGAAGGTGGCAGTATTTAACAAAGTCATATACATATATATATGTGCGTGTGTGTGCATGTGTGTATAAGTACACTAATAAAAATATTGTTGAGTTCCTGATGGGTGCAAGTATGAATATTATGATTAACAAAACAGATAAGGACCAAAATACAATTAAGTTGTTTATTGTAATCCAATCAACATGATACTTGCTTCTTTTCTGCTTCCCTTCAGAATGTTAGCCAACCACACAATCCAAGTGCCCTGACTTCTGCTTCTACTATGTGTTTAGCTTGTTTTGGTCCTATTGTACGTTATCGTGATTTGAGGGCTCTTGAGAGTTTCTGAACCATATTTTCTCCCTGCTGTTTAGAGAATATTTTTTTTCTTACTCTTTGATTGCCACGGTAGAAGTGTGGTATTTGGAAGAGCAAGGGTTTTCATTTTATTTCATTTTATTTTAGTTAGTGACAATGAAGCAACAATTTCAGCATAACATTGGGCATTAGTCTTTTTCTTAAAAGCTGTGGATTGTCATTTACTGACAAAATATTCTGCTGCCAAGATCTTGCAAGGATTGTATTTGTTGTCTGATGCCAAACGTCCTCTGTAAATGCTAATGAACAAAGTATGGAATGCATTCTGTTCTTGATAGATTATGCCTATACCTTCTGTGGTCAACAGAAGGGGAATTCCCAGCCCATATGATTTCCATTCTGGTACACTCATCTCCTTCATACTTACAAGCCAGTTAGCATTTAGATGTATTACTCAATCTTATTCTTACAATGAATGGAACAGCCAAGGCTTAGCTGCACCTACCGAACCCGAGGAAGCAACGCTCTGAAGCAGCTTCTCCGTAGGATTATTGGTCTGCAATCAGGGAAATACAGTAAACATTCAATTTCACATTTAAGCTTCCTTTGGCTAAATCTAGGTAGTCAAATTACAGAAAGCCTTGAATACAATTGCAACTAGTGTGGCCTTTCCTCCACAGGCATTTTGGAGTCATCAAAGAATGTCAAGATAATGTGGTAACATGATTTGGCGACAGATTTTGGGGAAAGGAGGGCAGTGGAAAGAGTGTATGTAAAAACAACCAGTGAGCTTTTGCAACAGTCTGGGCCTGTACGGACATAGTATGAGTTGATGCATCTATTAGGAAAGGGTCTGGGGAAAATACTCACAGGCAGAGTGGTCCATAGACTTTAGGACCAGGCTATTCTGAGTTTGAATCAGGGCTTCACCCCATATTACTAGATTGATATTTTAATTAAATTTCCTTAAATCTCTAGCTTATCAGATTTATCACCTGAAAATGGCTGTTATATTAGGACACAAGATTCAAAATTGTTATAAAGGTTACAGGAGGTAATGGACTAACACTTCTAACATAGTACCTAGCATGTGGTAGGTAGCATAAGAGGTGTGAATTTTCTCTTGCTGTGTAACAAATGACCACAAATTTGGCAGTCCATAGCACACAATTCTTTTTTCCTAAGTTTTTCTATGGCAGAAATCTGGACACAGCTTACCAGGACTTCTGTTCAATGTCTTACAAGGCTACAATCAAGGTATCAGGCAGGCTACATGGCTTTCTGGACGTCAGTGTCCTCATCCGAGCTCACTTCGTTGTTGGCAAAACTCAGTTCCTCACAATTGCAAGACTGAAGTCCCCAATGAGTGCCTGGGTGGCTCAGTCCATTGAGCATCTGACTTCAGCTCAGGTACAATCTCATGGTTCATGAGTTCAAGCCCCCTATCAGGCTCACTCTTGTCAGTGCAGAGCCTGCTTGGGATCCTCTGTCACCCTCTCTCTTTTCTCCTCCCCCACTTGTGCTTTATCAAAAATAAATAAACATTAAAGAAAACTGAAGTCCCCACTTGGTGACTGTCAGTGGGGGGGCCACTTGCATCCTGGAGACCACCTACAGAGTCTTGCCAAGCAGTTGCACACAAACACTCACATCATGGCAGGTACTTCTTCAAGGCCAGCAGGAGAATCTCCTTGTCTGGTCTAGTAAAACAGAGTTCTCTAGTACGAGACATAGTTAAAAGAGTGACTCACCCATTGTCTTTGATATATTTGATTAGCTTAAATCAACTTAGAGTTTCTGTAACTCAACATTCAGGAGAAGGGGACCATACCACAGTGAGGGCCATTGTAAGATCAACTTAGAGGAATATTCTTTCTGTCATAAGACACAGAAACCCAACTTAATGTAGATTAAGTAAAGTATTATTTTAAAAGGGAGGATTCATTGGAAATATTTGGGAATTATTCACTGGATTCAAGAAGAGGCTGAAAGAAGTAGAGTAGCATCAATGACTTTAGGAATCTGAACAAGGGTCATAATATCTCTGGAGACATAACGTTTCATCATATAAAGAGATTCCATTTCCTCACATGGTAGCCATGGGATTGCCTGTGTCAGAGTTCACAAATCTCCACCTTTCCTATAAGGGGTAGAGACTTTTCCCCAGAAAAAAACATGTTTGCAGAGCACTCCAACAGGTTTGTGGTAGATCAGGCAGGAGAAACCAGTAACTCTGACCAGGTTGATGGAGTATCATGATTCACTTAGCCAAGGTCACAGGCTGACCCTTGATGTCAGGCAAAACTATATCAATTGCCAGAAAATGGATTGGGCAGGAAACAGAGCTGTGAAGATGGAAGCCTAGTAGAGTGACTTTTTCCCAGTAAAATATTATGAATATTTTCAAATGTAAAGTTGAAAGAATTATACAGTAAACATTTATACACCCATCTGTTAATTTCTGTAATTGTTGACACATTGCTTTGTTTCTTTTACTACATATCTATCGATTCACTTTGTCTTTGATCCATTTTGAGTGTGTTACAGACATCAGTATACATCACTCTAAACACTCCAGCGTGGCTAGTACTGGAGTTTGGTGGATTGAATTTGAAGTTAAAGGTCAAACATAAGCAGTCCATTGGATAAAACTAGAAGGATAAGCTTTACCAGGTAATTCTTTCTTACTAATTTGGCTACTATTTTTCTAATCTAAACAATAAAAGATCATGGCTATTTTGGGCATTTTATTAAAATGGAGAATTGTTCAAATACAGTAAATATGTTAAAATAATATTAGGAATAAAAAGAAAAATAATGTAGTAAGCCCTTACTATTCATCCACTTACTCATCTAAGTTAGAATCCTTAAAGTCAAATACTTCTCCTTAACTGCTCTTATCTAATTAGCAGCCAGTTAGCCAGCTTTCAGTTCTCTATATACCACCCCATCCCCATTTTCCCCCTTTCCATCTCCACTGATTTCTAACTCTCTCCCACTTTGTTCTCACAGTAACCTCACAAATTATCTCTCTGACTTAGGTAACTCCTTTTTAATAAACTCTTTATAATGCCACTAGAATTATCTTTCTGAACACAAATCTGGCTTTGTCACTCCTTGAAACATGTTACATCTCTTTCATCTGCAAGAGAAAGTCCAACATGCTAATATAGTGGACAAAATCCAGTAAAGACCAGGTATTTTGTAAATGTCTTTATCAATATCCTAAATGACTGCAGAGAGTATTTGTATGACCCACATTGTGGTTTATTGCCAACTAGTTGCTTCAAATATCTGTTGATCTTGATTATTTCTAATGAACAAATGCCCTGAGTTGGTAATAAGATGTTCTGGGTCAGGCTGATGTTACTACACATCTCAAACTGTTAATGTGGAATGATAACCTTATATGACCAAGAAATTATAGAACTTGTTAAGACCCATATTGGGACTGAAAGTCTTTCCTAATGGCCCTGTAACTATTTAATCCAAAAGTGATGAAAATGTCAGTTGATCAACAAATGATAGTAGGAAATTGTTCTTATTGAAATTCTATGCCCCCCCCCATATACGGTAAATAGGCCTTTATAAAATACTATACATAAGAAGGGGTACTTGTTAATTAATTTTTATTAGATTTAATTCTGTATGTATAAACTAGAGTGCCTTAATTAGAGACAGTATGTATTAAATTGTCACTATTAAATAAGATTACATTTTATTTAGGTACAAGTAAATGTATTAACTTCTAATCATGTAATAGACCTGCTCTGCAAATGTAAGACAGATTTTGAATTTTGTATAATATGAGAACTTGAATTAGCATAGGTTGAGTTAGACACTGTTTTTGTTTTTTGAGCCAAATGTTTTCATTTTTGGATAGTTTTTATTTTCATGAGGTTTGCATTAATAAACTCATTTTTAACAATGTTAACCAAATCCACTATTAGTCAAGATTACTTATAATACATTATGTACAATTCTTAGAGCATTACAGTAGAAATTTTGGTCATTTGTAATGTCATTTAGATATCGGAAGTAAATTATTTCTATGTAATAGAAAAATGTTTATATGCTTCCAAAGAATCTGTTATTGTAAGAGCTTTTCCATGACTCTAATTATCTATCTTTCCCAATACACTTTATAATGAAATCCAATTTTCATAATTTCAACAGAAAAAACACAGCACTTTATTAGTGAAATTGAAATGCATTGTTTGTTCACAAATGAGAGAAAAAAACTTCTAAAAATGCATGCATAATTTTTAAAAAATCAATTGATATGGATTTCTCTGACAATCAAAGGTGTAGTATGAATACTTTATTGTCTAAACTTGAAGGCGTTGCAACCACTGTTGTCAAGGACGCACCAGTTGTCATGGAAACATGGGTTTTAAGTCAGAAAAACCATGACCTTGCAACTATAGAATTCATAAATTTGGACCAGTTATTTACTCTTCTGAAACTGTTTCTATATTAAAAATTGAGCCAATCATACCTACAAGATAGGGCTATTAAAAAGATTAAAGGTTCTGGTGTATCTAACATGACTCACATATACATAGGCATACAGAAGTTCCACGAAAAATATTTGTTACCCTCCCTTGGTTTCCTGTAAAGAAATAAAAGGCAGAAGTCATTTGTCTTCTGAAAGGATTAATGATTGGGTAGATCCCAAGACAGACTCAAAATATGTTTTGAATTTGATGTGTACAAAAGTCAAAAAAGACTCTAGAATGTTGTTTAACACCAAAAGTATAACAATGTAGAGAAGTTAGGATGACAGAGACATTGGTCCCAGGCCTACGCATCCACCAGTGAAATCTGTAACTTTGAGAAGACGGTGCATTTCACAGGCTTTCAGCGTTTTTAACTGTAACATAATAAAATAAAGGTGCTGAGAATAACGTTCCTCTTCCTACAGGAAAAATGAAAACTTTCTTTTTCTTTTCTTTTTGTCAGAAGATGATTCTGGAAGATCTGAGTAACTGGAAAAGTATGATTTTTTTTCTTGAAAAAATGAAAGAAGCTTATTTTCCTTTTTGTGCTTCCTCTTTCAATAGGTTTCTTAAGACTCCAAAATGAATGAAGTGAAAATTTCCTTCCTCACTTCACAAATTTCCTTCTTTTTTGTTCTTTGGGGTCTTTCGTTGAGTTCCTAATATTCCAAATTTACTAAAGCCTGTCTTTTCAAAATCCTTTCACAAAAATTACGGCAAAGCTGACGTTTTCAAGATGAGTATACAAATTCTATATATTCCTTCAATTAATTCCTCTCCCTGGTGGTGTTCCCTCCAGCTGGCTTGTTAATTGTGGGCCAAGTATAAGCTTTTAAGGCACAAACTCCTCCACAGGCCCCTATATGTATATCGAATGAGTCAAAGTATTGGATGGTAATAAGTGCGCGTATAAGCATTATTTCTATAGTGAAAAAAAAGGTTAATTTGAAAGTCATTCCTCCATTCAAGAAGAACAATTTTCTCTAGTCTTCTGACTATTTATAGAAAGACCTTTACATGTGCAAACTAATTAATAAATGGGATCAATTTCAAGGTATTTTTTCTGGTTCATCACCACTTAATCATTCAATTTAAAAAACATTTTAAAGGCCAAGTCTAAAATAGATTTGCACCCACTCCCCCAGTGTGAATTTTTCATTCTTTACAACATGCAGTAGGTACTGTATAATGACCTTTTCTCTGTTTGGAACAGGGATTAGAATAATACATTTGACCCTTTACAGTCACCTGGGAGAGATGTTAGTCTCCATGTTCAATAAACTGAAATATGTCTCAAGTGTCCCAAGGTTAAGGCCATGACTTTAAACTATTTAACACAGAGTATCATACTGATTCACTTAGACTCTCAGGCCTTTAAAAAAATTATTAGACTGAATTTTATGTACTTTATCAGAACAATTTCTTCTCCTCATACAATTAAAGCAAATATTTTACATTGCAAATAAAGCAAGTTAACCTAGATGCATTGTGCATTATAATAAAATTTATAGCTGCATAAATAGCAGTGTAAACTTACAGAAAGACTAGTAATTATAGTGCCATTGATGGTCTTTGTTGCTTTAATTCTGAGGCAGCCAGAATGATTAAACTGAATCTTAATCGACTTCTCCATTAAAAATGCTGGCAGAGGAGCTCCTTTAACCTTTCCCATTGATTGAACACAACAATCACCATTCAATTATAATGCAAAAGGACATTTGTTATAATGTAGAAAAGATGCATGAGCCATTTCCTTTTACTCAAGACAATCAATGAGATGACTCCTACTTCTGCAAAGGTGAGGATGCTCTACCTGGGAGTCTGATAAAGTCAAAACCAAACAGAAACCTCCCCACCGTACCTAGTGATGAAACTAATCTGGAACAGATTCATTAAGAAGAAATGTATTTTCTATTGCTATTTACAATGGCCACATCTATCCTTGATATATTGTTTTGCTTCCTAGGTTTTCAAAGTACGTAAATTACCGTGATCAAAGGTTTAATGGTGAATTAATGAGGGTGGTTACTGGGCCTTTTATATGTGTTCTCAGTGCATGCTTAACAATACAAATCAAGGCAGTACTGGTAATTGGAATAACAGAATTTTAGACTACGAAGGAGCCTTCAAGATTAACTGATTTACTTAAGGTCAGATGGCTAATTGTCACAAACCCTGCACTAGGATTCAGGTCAATCAATTACCCATACAACACTTGTTGCATTTGTCACTTCTGAAGTATCGTTTATTTTTAGTTCTGCTTTTTAGTTGATTCCATAATTGTATGGAAAGTTCAGGTAATGTACTTACATCATGTAACCTACAACATGTGACTGACTCTGAAAGTATAGTTTGTATACAGTTTCCATATACATAGTAGTGGTAGACTAAACATGGCACTAGATTCTTTGCTGTTCCTCCCACTGAGCAGCAGACTATGATTCCCCACCCCTTGAATCTGGGCTATCTCAGTGTCTTGACCAATAGAATGTGGTGGAGGTGACATCTGGAAGTTCAGATGCTAGGTCCTAAGAAGTATTGCGATTTTTATCCATGCTCCTTGGAACACTTGCTCTAGGGAAGCTAATTGCCATGTAAGACATATGACCACCCACAAACCACTAAGTTATAAGGAAGCTGAAGCCACTATATGGAGAGGCTGTAAAGAGAAAAGCCCAAACACCCCCACTGTCTCAGCCATCCCACACCAAGAATGAGATGTGAGTGAAGAAGGCATCTTGGACATCCTGGGGCCAGCGGACAGGATGTGGAGAACTAAGGAAACCAGTTGACATCTAGAATCAAGGCCTTAGGCATATGGCTTTAGTCAAATTATGACAGCTGATCAGGATGGCCTTAATATTCCTCAGCTCAACTGAATTTAGACAGGTTTCTTTCTGACTAAAAGCCCTGGACCTCCCTTTTCTTAGAGCAATTAGTTCAGAAAACTTGCAGTTGTAAATTCTCTGTCTTCCCCTTTTAGATGTAAATCTCCCAGCCTCTTGCAGTTTTACAACCCAGGAATTCCTTTCTCAAGGAGCAAGGAGCCATTCTTTCGGAATATAAACATCAAGAATGAGACAGACCCTATCTTCCAGTGTCTTTGGGGAAGGTAATTGCCTAACCTGACAAATGCAAATGGCCTTATCATATTGACCAACTTCCCCTCTGATATTCTCCAGTACTTTTACCAGCTCACCTCAGCATTCAAAATCCCTCCTACCTTCTGTTTCAGTGGAGTTAAGTTTAATTTCTCTTCCCAATTGCAATAATCTTTAAAAAAGCCTCCCTTGCCTCTTGCTGATGCCATTTTTCTTTGATACAGCCAATTCAGTCATTTGTTTCTCCCTATCTGAGCCCAAGTCATCAAGAATCAGGTACTAGTCATTTCTGCAGTGCTCTACCCTGATTCCAGACCCCCAAAATCACGTGCACAATAAAATGGGTGTTGTTTTTATGCCATTAAAGTTTTTTTATATAGTTTGTTATGGAGCAACTGATAACTGGAAAGTCTCTATAGATAGATAAATGGTGTATACATACACACACACATACATTTATAAAGTGTATAGTTATACATTGTATAGATACAGATAGTTGTATAATATATAACTACCCAAA
Organism: Cryptoprocta ferox; assembly: GCA_028646485.1. Taxonomy (NCBI): domain Eukaryota; kingdom Metazoa; phylum Chordata; class Mammalia; order Carnivora; family Eupleridae; genus Cryptoprocta; species Cryptoprocta ferox. The sequence goes on from CM053574.1 coordinate 99,558,698, forward strand.
TTCAAGATCCTCAATTTCTAGCTGCATTCAGAGGAGGCTAGAAGTATGAAGTTCATGCTACTAATATACTTTGGAGGAGGTACTAGGGCTCACTGCATTTTGTTACTTAGGAGGACATGCACAATTCTTCACTTTAAGTACTTTGAATATGTGTCTAATGTGTCTAATAGTTATAATAATTATTTTGTGTGTACTTAAATGCTGTTTATATAGCCAGCCCCATGTCTTCAGATTACATCTTTTAAACATCACGGTGAATGTACAACTAATAGCAATTAGGATGATTTTAAAAGTAAGTTATAAGCTACTGAAATAATCAAAGAACATGGAGACATATGGTCAACAAAACAAAACAAAAAAAAATCTTTCCTCTGAAAAAGACCCGGATTTGAAATGGCAGTCTTTCAAATTCAGGGCAACCACATTTCATATTTTTGATTCAAAGACTAAATCATTTTTTAAAAATAAATTTTATTTTCCTGAGAGAGACAGAGAGAGAGAGAGAGAGAGAGAGCAAGGGAGGGACAGACAGGGAGAGAATCTCAAGCAGGCTCAGAACTGTCAGTGCAGAGCCCGATGTGGGGCTCCATCTCCCAAACTGTGAGATTGTGACTTGAGCAAAAAACCAAGAGTTGGAGGCTTAGCCAATTGAGCCTCCCAAGAACCCCTAAATCATTTTTTTCAAGTAATAATAAAAGTTTCTAAAAAGGCATAATTTATTAGATTGAAATATTGTATTTCCAAATTAACATGTAAATTTTTGTGAAAAGAAAATATTTTTCTATGGAAGGAAAACTTAGAATATTTCAATGTTACAGTTTCAGCCCGATTTGGCTAGAATGACCAGCTAGTTTTGAGAAACTTGTTGTGCATGGAGTCAGTTTTAGTATTTGTGTTTGTCAACCAAGCCTTTTCAGAGGGTATATCCACAGGTCTCTTTTGTGACTATGTCTATATCTTTTTAACAGGAAAAAAAGTCATGATCCATAATTTTGAGTATAAGATTAAAATATTTCTCCTCAAGATATTTTTTTGCTGAATCTGCTTGTTTTTTATTGAAAATTATAACATTTCACATATAAATCTCTAAAGTATGGCTTTTATTGGTTTACTTATTTTTCATATACTACATATTTATATTATGCCTAATTAATAATTTTCCAGGTCATAAAAACTGCTGTTTTATTACGTTTTATGAATATATGTTGCCTATAGAATATACGTGGCCCACATATCACTTTCGGGAGAGCAAGTATCACAAAAAGAATATGTCAAATCTGCTATCATGGTAGACCACAGCTCCAAAATGGTTACGGATGTGTTTGTAGAAGGAATAACTTAGCCAGAACACACTGGACAGATTATGTCCATCATCAGACTCAGGGTGACTTTGGAAACACTCAAGACAGGCTCTGGGCACAGGGACTTCACGGCAGTTCTCTGTTGAGTGGGAGGTGAACTGATAAATTACTTTCTGTGGGCTGAAAGATTTGCCCCCAAGCTTAGGAAACAGAGCAAGCTTTGTCTGGTGTAATAAGTTCTGATTGTATCATTCATGGAGGAGAAAACTTGGATGGGTGATTGCCCCAAGAATGAAAGCCCTTCCAAAGTCAACCTTCTTGCATCACTTTTCCCTGATAATGGCTGTGAAGATATAGATGGGCCATTTAGTGACAGAGTTGTGTCTTTGGCTTCCCACTATTACTTAGTTTTATGACATATCCTAGAATTTGTACATTTTGGTTATGCTGACTTAACATGTGCCTTTTTTTATGCTGATAGAATGACAGTTGTAATAGCGGATGGGATTGAGATTAGGCTTTTAAAAAACCTTTTGATTATAATGTGAAAAGATTGTTTTAAAAATAGATTGAAATCCCTTTCTCTGAAGGGTTTTACCTAGGTTAACTCTTTCCTGAAGGAGTTTAAGCGACTCAGAGATCAGATATTTCATCACTTTGCCCAGGCAAATAAAAATAAATTCCAGCCAGACAAAAGACAAAGTGTTCCTTAGCCTCCAACTGGTTAAACTGGTGACCAAGAAACTGGTCTCTGAGTTTCAGAATGTGACTCTTAGCACTTGCTGATAACTTTAAGATTATGTTTTAGAAGGTACTTATGTTCATATGCACATTTTTTTGTACTTTGTTTTGGTTAAAATTTCCATTTTCCCTGAATTGAAACTTCTTTATATGTTGGTGTAATTTTTTGATGTATTAGATATATTTGAAAGCCATGAAGTGTTGGAGGGCATTAAGGAATTTCATGAATTTATCCATTCATTTATTAAACAAACTTTTGTTACAGCAGAAAGGGCTAGGTCTGAGAAGAGCATTGAGTTATCAGTTGAAAGAGAGCTGTGGGGAAAAAAGGATAATATCCCATGGAAAGGAAAAAATAAAAGCCTGTCCTGGCGATCTGGAAGCTTTCTTGGAGAAATGACTTAGGGAATGGGTAAGAATTCACGAGAATGAAACTTAGGAGTTTGCTAACTGACTTGCTGGATTGGGGGAGAAGGGAGACCCATGGGAGGATTATGAAAGAGAGAAAATCCAGTCAAAAGTCCCACTTTTGAAAATAAATTAAGAAGATTAACTATTTGTTGATTCTATAGAAGAGTTTATACCCATAGGAATTAAGGCTTTTTTTTTTTTTTTTTGAAAATGTTAGAGAACTTGTCCCTCAGTCCATTAAGGTCTGAGCTGTCACAGGGAGATAGAGAAGTAGTGGCGTGTACACTCCCATCACCCTTGGCATTCTGGATCAGCACTAGAAATGTATCTGAATCAGAGCCGACTTTATTCGATTATGGAAACTCTGCTCAGCCCTGGCACAATCAGGAACTGGGGTGTGAAATAGGATATGGAGGAACCTTAGCTGGATCCCCTCCTGCCCAGCCCAATGTTGGGTGTGGAGGGGGTCCAGCCCTTTTCCTGGCTTGATCAGATGCCTGAAATTCTAACCTTGTGTTTGCAGCTGTAGAAAAGGCAAGTCATCAGCAGGAGTTCTATCTTTGTTCATGATTGCAAGCCTCTACCCCTCCCTGGCATGATGGCAATAGAAAGCTGGATTTTAAGCTTTGCCCTTGGCTGGGCTTGATTGCCTCCACCATTCTGGGCCAAGTCTTTCCTTCAGAGGCCGGCCCTCCATAGGTCAGTCTTGGACAGCTAAACCTGAGTTCTCAATATTAATTGAAAAAGAGTTCTGAGGAAAAACACACTGGACTATATTAAAGAAGGATTTTATAACATGATTTTACAAAGCTCTGATATGCTAATAGGAGAAAAAAGTTTTAAAGAGAGCAGTACAATAAAGACCGTTGGCCAAATTCCCTTGACCCCAGAACATATACCCTCTTTGGTGTCAATCTCTTGGAATTAGTGTTACTTAGATATATTTTGGGAAATGCCACTTTTTATCTATCAGATCTTGATATTTATATTTGTATTTAAGATTATACTAAACTCTTAGTCATTGAAACATGCAACCTTTATGTCCCATTTAGATTTATGCCTTGAATTCTACTTTTTATGATACTACCTTGAGGACTTCTACTTTCTGTTTTTTGAGGGTTTGCCTGATCTAATTGGTGTATGCTTTTTTTTCTTCAAGTCACTTGTCATTAGATAAGATCTCACAGTGGATATTAAGTTTTCAATGTGAGAGACTTTTTCAATTTTTTTAACTTTTTCTTATTGAGATAATTGTAAATTTACAACCAGTTTTAAGAAAGGTCTCCTGTTTATACCTTTATCCAGTTTTCCCCAATAATAATACCTGGCAAAATTATAACACAATATCACACCAGGATGCTGATACAGTCAAGATACAGAATATTTCCATCACCACAAGGATGCTTTATATTGCCTTTTATGGCCACACCCACATTCTGTCTTCCTTTACCTTTCCTTTACCCCTGGCAACCACTAAACTGTTTTTCATTTTAAAAAAATATTCATTTCAATGTTTGTTTTCAAAAAGGAACCATACCTTATGTAAACTTTTTGAATTGATTTTTTTCCTTCAACAGAAGTTACTGGAGGTTGGTCCAGATCATTGCATGTGTCAATAATTTGTTACTTGTATTGCTGAGCACTATTCTACCCTATGAATATACCTGTTTGTTTAACCATTCACTCATTGAAGGGCATATCAGTTGTTTCCAGTTCTTGGTTATTATAAACAAAGTTGCAATAAACATTTGTATATAGGATTGTGGGAACACAAGTCTTTGTCTCTCCGGATAAATGCCCAGGAGTATAATTGCTGGGTTGTATGGTAATTGCATAATTTATTTTTTAACATAAATAATAAAAACAACAAAAAACACAAAATTCTTTTCCAGGGATGATGCACCATTTTACATTCTCATCAACAATGTGTGAGTAAACTAGTTTCCTTGTATCTCCACCAGCATTTGGTATTACTACTATTTCTTATTTTAACCATTCTGATAGATGTACAGTAATATTTTATTGCAGTTTTAATTTTCATTTCTTTAATGGCAAATGATGTTGAACATATTTTCATGTGCTTACTTGCCATGTATGTATCTTCAGAGAAATGTCTATTACGCCTTTTGCCCTCATTCTAACTGTATTGTTTTTATTTATTTTTTTACTATGGAGCTTGAGAGTTCTATACATATTCTAGACACTGGTCTTTTGTTCCTTCTATGATTTGCAGATATTTTTTCCCACCCTGGAACTTGTCTTTTCATCTTCTTAACAGTCTCTCTATAGAGAAAATGTTTTCAATATGGATGAGGTCAAATTTATCACTTTTTCTTTTAATGGATTATGATTTTGGTGTCAAGTATAGGAATGCTTTGTCTAGCCCTAGAGCCCCAACTTTTCTCTGAATTGTTTTCTTAAAATTGTTTTGTATTATATTTTACATTTAAGTCTAAGATCCATTTTGCACTAGTTTTTGTATAAGATCTGAGACTTAGGTCTGAGTTTTTTGCTTGTTGGCTTTCTTTTCTTTTCTTATTGTTGTTGTTGTTGTTGTTGTTGTTTCTAAGGATGTCCAATTGCTTCAGCACAATTTGTTGAAAACTCCATTGATTTTGTACCTTTGCCAAAAATCTATTTGCACCATCCTTTAAAAATTCTATATTTAGGGGTGCCTGGGTGGCTGAATCAGTTAAGTGTCCAACTCTTGGTTTTGGCTCTGGTTATAACCTCGTAGTTTTATAAGTTCGAGCCCTACTTCAGGCTCTATGCTGACAGTGTGGAGCCTGCTTGGGATTCTTTCTCTCTCCCTCTCCCTCTACCCCTCCCACACTTATGCTGTCTCTGTCTCTCTCAAAATAAATAAATAAACTTAAAAATTTAAAAAAAAATTATATTTTTACATGGTTTCAAGGTTCCAGTTCTGTTGTAGATCAAATTCCAAGAGATCATTCAACCTGGAGTGCTTTCAGAAACTCCTTGAAATTCCTTTCACCTTTTGGCAGATTGAAAAACAACACCAGTTCCTCAATCATCCCTGTACTAACACCCTTTGCAATGTAACTTTCTAGTGCCCTTACATTCGGACTCTGGGCAAGGCTATGCCAGCTGCTTTGGGCAAAAGAATGGGGCATAAATAAATATGTGTTAGTTCTGAACCTAGGTGCAAAAGCTCTTGTGTATTTCTGCTTCTCTCGGATTCTGCAGTCATCATAAAAGCATGTTCTGGCTAGCTTAAGAATCATAAAAACATGGAGTAGAGTTCAACTACCCAAACTCCTGAGTGGAGGCCAGCATAGATAAGCCAACTGCCAGTAGGTACCCAAAGAGGTGAGTAAGCCCAGCTGAGCTCAAGGGGCTACTAAACTCCCACTTATTCCCAAACACATGAACAGCAGCACTGATTTTCATATATCACTGAGTTTCTAAAGTTGTTTGTTATTAAGTATTATTGTGGCAATTGATAATTGATACATGACTTAGATTGCTTGGGCTGCTGTAACAAAATACCATAGGCTGGGTTGCTAACAAACCACGGAAATGTATTTCTCACAAGTTCTGGAGACTGGAAGCCCAAGATCAGCGTGCTAACATGGTTGGATTCTGGGTTGCAGACTGCCTACTTCTCACTTTATCTTCACATAGTAGAAGGGACGAGTTAGGTCTCTGTGTCTCTTGTATAGAAAACTAATCCCAGTTGTGAAGGCAGAGCCTAAATACCCCCTAAAGGCCCCACCTTCTATTATCATCATTTTGAGAAGGTGGAATTTCAACATGTGACTTTTGGGGGACGCAAATATAGTAGTCCTGTTCATTTATTTCCAGTAATGGAACAAATTTATCATTTGTACAGTATTTGTTTGGTTATTTCAATTGGTGGAGTTTGATACCTGTGTTCAAGTTTTCATGTCACCTAAAAGTAACAATGTACATTTTCTTTGGAATTCTCATGCTGTGCCTCTAAACATACACCTCGGAAACATACTTTTTTTCTATATACACTGAAAAAAATATATATATTTTATTTAATTGGTGGATAGTTGTCCTGTTGTTTGTGCAGTTGTCCACAAGTTATCAGTTAAGATTGTTATAGCCTTTCTTGTGATCCCCAAATGGATAAAGTTTCCTTTTCTGCTTCCACAAAAATGAAAGTCACCTGACAAATCCCATTTCAGTAAAATGAGGGAAAAAATATAAAACATGATCTGTATCAGGTATTTTTAAGTATTTAATATAACTTAAGGGTAAAAAGAATGAGACATAAAGGATCCAATATAGCACCATGATTTTCCAAAAATCAAATTACATATATTTGCATAGAAACAATACAACTTTGTGAAGGATTTTATGGGAAATATTTTTTTGGCTATTTAAGAAATATCTGCATGTGATATGTAAATTCTCAGGTAGCTTTCTTCTTTAGAGTTTTGAAACTTCTAATACTTCTTTTTGCCTTTGGCTTCAGTAGATTAAAAGGCACTTGGTCATTAAATAAACTTTGAAGAGAGTTATGTGCAGATTTGACTTTGGGGTACAAATATACAGAAGCAATTTGTAACCTGGGAAGGTGGTAGCATGGGAGAGTAATATTTGAACAAGAATTGACTGAGGAGGAATTTTCTGCTTCAGACAGGCATCAATAGCAGATGGTGAGGCCTACTGGGAAATAAGTATAAGTACTGGGAAAGGGAATTCTGTACTGTGGCAAATATAAGATCTGATGCAGCAAAAATGTCTCTCAGGAAACTGAAGTGAAATTGTCCATTAATGTTTTATAAACACTTTTTATAGAAGAGATAAAAATTAATCAAAAAAGAAGTGGTATTTTGGATAGCAAGATTTGTGTGGAAATATTGCAGGATCCACTGGTAGCACTTGGCTATCTCTCTAGAATTTGTAACATGTGCAAGTTTGCAACAAAATTTTATAAGTGTATTTTTTGAAGTTTAAGGTGTTTGAATACAACATTGAATAAATGTGTGACTATTACGTTGAAGAAAAAGACAACAGATTTTTAAAGGAATAGTAATGGAAGTTTACTTCTTTCTAAATTATGCTGTTTTTAAAGTGTTTACTATTACATGTCAATGTTTCACTGTTACCATATGAAAATAAACTTACTGAGTAACACTATTTTAACACACATTAAAATTAATTAAAAAGAAGGGGTGCTTCGGTGACTCAGTTGGTTAAGCATCCATTTCAACTGAGGTCATGATCTCAAGGTTTTGGGGTTCAAGCCCCATGTTGGGCTCTGTGCTGACAGTGTGGAGGCTGCTTGGGATTCTCTTTCTCTTTCTCTCTCTACCTCATCCTTTCTCTCTCAAAAATAAATAAATGAACATTTTAAAACATTAAATTAAATTGATTTAAAAATAAGATTAAAATATGGTAATCAATTTTGTTTTCACTGAGAACCTAAAAATCCAAGTACTATTTTATAGTCACACAGACATACAAACACATACACACACACAAATATACACACCCACACAAATCCATCATATAACTATTTTACTTAATTTTTGAACATGTTCAGGAGAAAGTTTTCTATAATCTATAGATATTCCATAATTTCTATAATTTTTTATTTAAAAAATTTGGTGAGGGGGCACCTGGGTGGCTCAATTGGTTAAGTGTCCAACTTCGGCTCAGGTCATGATCTCGCAGTTTGTGGGTTCCAGCCCCACATGAGACTGTGTGCTGACAGCTCAGAGCCTGAAGCCTGCTTTGGATTCTGTGTATCTCCCTCTCTCTCTGCCCCTCCCCTGCTCACACTGCGTGTGTGTCTCTCTCTTTCTCAGAAATAAATAAAAATATTATAAAAATAAATAAATAAATAAATAAATAAATAATTTGGTGAGTATTTATTAAGTACTTTATTTTAGGACATAAAAGCTAGCTGGTACCAATGTACTGAAATATATATGATTGGTTAGCATTATTTTTTTGAGGCTTGAGTAGACTATTTGGTTTAATCACATAAAAGTAAATTAAATATTTAAAATAAATCTGGTAGGATATTTCAAATATTGAATATATGACTGAAGTTATACTCTAATAAATATTTCTCTTTATGATCAAACACCTGTTTTATATAAAATGGATTTTCTGTGAAATCAATATATTATGTTGACTGAAACATGAGATATAAAGGAAATATGAATGATACAGACAAATAAATGCTACTTGACAAATAAAAATCTATATACAAAATTAATATATTTAAATAGTTATAGGCTGAATTTTGTCCTCCAAATTCATATGTTGAATCCTGAACCCCAGTATGTCAGAATGTAACTGTATTTGGATAGATGAGGTCTTCAAAAAGGTAATTAAAGTTAAATGAGGCCAATGAAGGTGGGCCTTAATCCAATATGACTTGTGTCCCTATAGGAAGAGGAGATTAGGACACAGAAGGATAATCATGTGAAGCACAGGAAAAGATGGCTTTCTACAAGCTAAGGAGAGAGGTCTTGGAAAGAAACCAACCCTGTGGATGCTTTTATTTTGGACTTCTAGCTCCAGAAGTGTGAAAAGATAAATTTCTGTTGTTCAAACCATCCAGTCTGTGGTACTTTGTTATGGCAGTCACAGCAAACCCATACAAATGCCATAGGAAAAAATATAATTATTTTAATATAAGGTTGCCAAGTTTTGTCACTGTCATAATAATGACATTATGATGTCATAATTATGATGTGACAACATATTATCCTATATTGTCATGACATCTTAGAAAAAGCTGTGTTTCCTTTAATATAATTTTCAACCATTGCTATGCATGGGACACAACCACTCCTGCTCTGAAATTTCTCTATGTTCCATATGTAAACTATCCCTTTTACAATTCCTTCTTCCAGCCCCACTCACTTCCCTCTATGTAGCAGCAAGGATGGCTTATCCATATCATACAGGGGGTGTCTGGGTGTCTCAGTCGGGGGTTGAGCATCTGACTTCAGTTCAGGTCATGATCTCACAGTTCGTGGGTTCAAGCCCTGCATTGGGCTCTGTGCTGACAGCTCAGAGCCTGGAATCTGCTTCAGATGCTGTGTTTTCCTCTCTCTCTCTCTCTCTCTCTCTCTCTCCCCTTCCCCCACTTGTGCTGTCTCTTGAAAATAAATAAATAAACATTAAAAAAAAAGTATCATACAGGAAGTCTAAACTAAAGCAAGTGCATGACTTTGATAGACTTAAAAATCTTTCCATGTTTCCTAAAACTCCCTTGGAGGGAATTTCTCTTTTCTTAATGAGCCAATTGTTTTCATTAACCACTAATTACTTTTTCTAAGCATAGGGGTATATGTGACAAAGATGATGAAATTACATGGGAAAATATTTTACTGATAATTGGGAAATGTTATACCAGCCAAAAATAGCAAGCATCCAGGAGATTATTACTTTAAGTTTGTGGAAAAATTAAAGCATTAGTCTTGATGTATCATGATTATACCATGAAGACTAAAGATAAATTTTAATCACATTACTTGAAAAGCAAGTCACTACTGTATTATATCTCTACTAAAACATAATCCAAATTTCAGTGAATGTAAAGACTTAGTAAGAGTATATTTACCACATTATAGTTGTTAAGCATCAGGGTCTCCCTATATTAATTTCCTTAGCCAGTACATATCGAGACTGTTAACTACCATCTCCTCTGACATATACAAACAGATTTTGTAGGATGTATCTAAGCCTTATTTGACAGTGTGAGATAATGATACTCCAAACTCTTTCCAAAGGAAGATGAGTTTTAGGTGGAATAGGAAATCTGGAAGCTAGAATTTGGCTGAATTTTCCATCTTTTAGAAAACTTTTTTGCCTGAGAGGTTATCAGAGTCATAAAATTCCTTGAGATAGGCATTTAGGAAGTTCAGGATGCTGATGAGTGTACTCTAGAAGCATTCACATAAACACAAAAGACATGTAAATTGTAGACCATTTGAAGAGTCAGCACAATGGTTGAGGTTTAAAATTAACCTGAAGATAGATCTACCTGCACTAGGGAAACCCAAAAGCAGTCAAAGACCTTCATGGATGATTCAACGCTAAAATTTATCTCAGATTCTGCTCTTTCAGCAGTATATTTTCAAACCGACAGACTAATAAAAGTGGATAAGAAAAATAATTGTTTATTTGCAAAATTAGAAGACTGAAAGATGCATTCCTTTCCACATCTTCAGGTTTTAGCCCAAATCAGGTGTTGATTTAACCATTAGACTTTTATGTTGTTTTTAAGAACTCATATTATGTCAAAGCATTTTGAAGTGAATTAAGAAATTAAATTTGTAAATATTCTAAAATAGCATTTGAAAAAAGAAAACCAGAAGGAAAAATTAAAAAGAGAGGGAGAAACTGTTGCTCGTGTAGGATCCAGTAGGTCTGCAGGAAGCAAAGTGTTTTCTAAATTTTTTTAAAGTTGATTTATCAATCCTGAGAGAGACAGACAGACAGACAGACAGTGGGGGAGGGGAAGAGAGAGGGAGACAGAGAACCCCAAGCAGGAGTTCGAATCTACAAAACTATGAGATCATGTCCTGAGCTGAAAGCAAGAATTAGATGCTTAACTGACTGAACCACCCAGTGCCCTGCAAGAAGTAAACTGTTGATTAAAGAATGTCATCTATTCAGTTGAAGAAAAATATTAAATAATTCAATTGGTTGGTCTCATGTAGAGAAAACTGACAGTTCATTACTAAATAGCCAAAGTAATACTGAAGAAGAAAACCAAAACGGGAGGTATCACAATCCCAGACTTTAGACTCTACTACAAAGCTGTCATCACCAAGACAGTATGGTACTGGCACAAAAACAGACACATAGACCAGTGGAATAGATTAGAGAGCCCAGAACTGGACCCACAAATGTACGGCTAATTAATCTTTGACAAAGGAGGAAAGAGTATCCAATGGCAAAAAGATAGCCTCTTTAATAGGTGGTGCTGGGACAACTGGACAGCAACA
>CM053574.1:99570616-99638344 GCA_028646485.1 Cryptoprocta ferox
ACAGAAGTGCTGATGCATAGGGGCACTTGTACCCCAATGTTCGTAGCGGCACTTTCAACAATAGCCAAATCATGGAAAGAGCCTAAATGTCCATCAACTGATGAATGAATTAGGAAGATGTGGTTCATCTATACAATGGAATACTACATGGCAATGAGAAAGAATGAAATCTGGCCATTCGTAACAAAGTGGATGGACCTTGAGGGTGTCATGCTGAGCGAAATAAGTCAGGCGGAGAAGGACAGATATCATATGTTTGCTCTCATAGGTCTAACAGGAGAAACCCGGCGGGGGACCATGGGGAGGGGAAGGAGGAATAAGAGTTAGGGAGAGGGAGGGAGACAAGACACGAGAGACTCTTGAATGCTGAAAACAAACTGAGGGGGGAAGGGGAAGGGGGAAAGGTAAAGCGGGGTGATGATCTTGGTGGAGGTCACTTGTGGGGAAGAGCACTGGGTGTTATATGGAAACCAACCTGACAATAAACTATAAAGTTTAAAAAAAAAAAAAACTCATTGCTTTATCTCTCAGTCCATATGCACGGAGGCAAGATAATGTCATTGTTGAGAGTATGGGATACAGAGATTGGTTATGTTGATTCAAATCCTTATGCTTGCTGGCGAGGTATCCCTAGAGATTCAGCCTAAAACCTGATTTCCTTATCTGATAAAGGGGAAACTATACTTCCTCACAGATTTATTGGAGAATTAGATGATCAATGCATATAAATATCCTTCATAGGTGACCGAGTATAAGTAAATGCTTAATAAGTGATCACCATTATTATTTACACCCATCATAAGCAATCAAATCCATTTCCAATTCATGCCTAAAGAAAATACAAAATCCTGAATATAAAAAAAATTTAGAGTGAAAAATGTATACACTTCAGATACATATGCAGCATTACAAAATGGCTTTAACAGACTTAGAATTTTTCAAACATGACCTCATAATGACAAAATTTCTCAACGAAATGCTTAGATTAGGATTTAAGGAAGTCATTCCATACCAGGCAAAGCATTGTAAAGGGACAGAAATATCCAACACTTCCCTGTTCTTGGAAGAAATTATTTCTATGTCTGATTAGATATATTATTATCCAGTTTATAAATTGTTTCCTAATCTAAATGCTCCCTACATCTTTGAATTTTCAATATTAGTGATTATATATTTTACTTTAGAATTAATAATGACTTCTTTTTTCAAATTTTCGGTTCTCCCCCCGCTGGCTCTGTTCATTAGCTAATGATTTTTACTCCCTATTTCCAAAGTATTTGAAATACATAGAAAGAAAGAAAGAAAGAAAGAAAGAAAGAAAGAAAGAAAGAAAGAAATTAATTCAGAGTTCTTTTTTCTAATCAGTATACCAACTCTCAATACCCCCAGCCTGTTTTTTTGTGAAATGGTATTTAGTGGTTTTTAAAAAGCACTGGGAGAAATGCTCTGAGTTCTTCGCTCTAAGAAAAATTTAGGACAGCTGTGGAAGCTGAGATCCCAGGGAGATGAGGTAAGATTCCAGGTGCTGTCTTTGGCTGCCAGTTCTGTAAAAGAATATTGTACTAAAATAAATAAATAGATAGATAAATAAACACTGCCTTTTTAATTACCAAGCAGGCAGGTTTGGGTAAGAGGCGTGCCAAGTCACATGTGTATGCTCATGCAATGCAACTTTTCCGTTGCTGACTTGTGTCCATCGATGTGATGTGTGCCAGGAAAACGATGGCCAAGCTATCTCAGGCACAACTGCAGCAAGACCATCAGAAGTGGAGGCGGTGCTGTCTTTGTTCTTTCCCTATTGTCCTTCAAGACAATTAAGAGCAATTTGTGAGTGGAAAAAAAAAGGTGTTTAAAATAAATTTCTTGGAAATATTCATTATAGTCAACTTTTATTTCATCTCTTCTTGGTTTACCAAAACAACTCAGCATTTGAAATACAAGGCCTCAGCCTTTCTCACAGAGTCCATTCTATTCTAGGAGTGAATCCACCTGCATTTATGTCATATGTGAATGATTTTGGGGAATCTTTGATATAAAGAGAAGAGGAAAATTGAGGATGTTCATATCCAAAGATGAGGTATTCAAAGTCATGTGTGAGAGAGGTGCATCCTTGATTTTTTTGTGGCTTCAAGCAAAATTCTAGAAATTTCTCCAGATCCTACAGGGAGCATGACTAAAGATCAATTCATGATGTAAAGGAATGCTGAGTGGAGGACCTGGTTTTAGTTGGATATACATAAGTTTATTACAGGAAATGGTAGATCAACTTTCTCCAGAAACAATCAATTGTCTGAAAGCATGGACAGAAAAACAGTGTCACAAACAGGACAGAGGCCAGTGTAAAAGCGAAGAGAGCAAGGGCATCATGGAAGAAGGTTAAGCTTTTTGTATAGGATTGGTCATGAGTCTGTAAAGGGAAGGAAAGGAAAGGAAAGTGTGGGGGGAGTTGGGTAATGATCTCTATGTTTCTAGGGAGTGGGTGGAGGGCTTGAAATCAGGAAAGCACCAGCATATTTTTTGTTTTAATGTGGGGCTTGGAGAATTCAAAAGAGGGGTTATTTTAAAACATAAGATTTTGGAAATGATTCTGAACTATAATAACGTCAAGACTTCAGCCTCGCTTAGTGCTACCTTGCTGCCATAGCTTGCATGTCTTGCTACCATAGGATAAAAGTAAGAGAAGCTGAAGTTAAGGATGTGAAGGAAGAATGAGGCCCAGCGGTCCATGTGTATATTGAAGATGCTGTGAGGGGAAGGGGTGTGGAGAAAGACTGTAATCCAAGACTTGTTACAGTGGAAGACTTGGGAGGCTCATCCCTGATCCTTGTACTTAACTACAGTCAGGGCCAGGGAAGAACATTAGGTAGAAATGGACCGTCTGAATTTGAAAGAATGCTAAAAGAACAATAGGGACTAGCTCCGAGACATTTCCTCCCGCTTCCTGTGGTACAGCCTGCTGTCCCATCAGCCTGAGATTCTTGACATCAGAATTGCTTCTTTAAATTAGAGGCCATATGTGAAAACATTCTCGTGGAAAGGAATAGAAAATGAACTACGTTGTCTGACAAGATAGAGTAATGTATTTAGATTGGCTTCTACCCTTCTCAAGCTAACTCTCAGATTAGCTGATTTTCAATTTTGGAAATTCGGAGGTCCTAGATCCAAAGGGATGAGATATCAGGGTGGAAGGGATACAAAAATGAGAGCAAAAAAGCTTGGGAGTATCTGTATTAGTTTCCTCAGGCTACAGCTAACAGAGTATCACAAAGTGGCTGGCATAAAATGTCAGAAATGTATTCTCTCACAGTTCTGGAGACTGGAAGTCCAAAATCAAGGTGTCAGCAGGGCACGGTTGCTCTGAGACTCTGAGTAGGATCCTTCCTTACCTCTTCTGGCTTCTAGTGGTGGCTGTCAATCTGTGTGTTCCTTTGGCCTGCAGATGCAGCCTCTCCAATCTCGGCCTCTGACATCACATGGCATTCCCCCCACCCCTGTGTATCTCTATGTCTGAATCCAAATTTTTCCTTTTCTTATAAGGACACCAGTCATATTGGGTTAAAGACTCATTCTACTCCAGCATGACCTGTGATATTATGATTTATAATAAGAAATATATAGTTGGTCTTTGACCAATTTCTGGCAGAGCTCCTAACACCCTTAGAATTCCCTGAGATGAGAGAAAGGTGTCTCTTGTTATGTTAATGAGATGATCCTTGGATACACCTAAGAATGGGAGCTGTGTCTGGCACATAGAAAATGTTGAAAATATATTAACTATCTATATTTTTAAAATTTAATTTACAGAGCACCTCATTTTTATAAATGAAATGTTTTGAATTATATTAACTTAAATATAACTACAATGAATATAATTAAATGATTGAATTCTCCTTCAGCTTCAAGTCTTTTATTCAACTTTAAGGTAGCTTTTCCTAAGGTAGTTTTTTTTTCTTTACAGAAAATGACTTTTCTTTTTGCATAAGTTTGAAAGCAATTACTTTATTATTTAGCTGTGACATCAGAAACTAAAATATGGCGTTGATGAGAGTGTGGAGGTTTCTCAAAAAGTTAAAAATAGAACTACCCTATGACCCAGCAATAGGACTGCTAGGAATTTACCCAAGGGACACAGGAGTGCTGATGCATAGGGGCACATGTACCCGAATGTTTATAGCAGCACTTTCAACAATAGCCAAATTATGGAAAGAGCCTAAATGTCCATCGGATGATGAATGGATAAAGAAGATGTGGTTTATATATACAGTGGAATACTACTTGGCAATGAGAAAGAATAAAATCATGTCATTTTCAGCAACGTCGATGGAACTGGTGGGTATTATGCTAAGTGAAATAAGTCAGTCAGAGAAAGACAGATATCATATGTTTTCACTCATATGTGTATCTTGAGAAACTTAACAGAAGACCATGAGGGAAGGGAAGGGGAAAAATAGTTACAAACAGAGAGGGAGGGAGGCAAACCATAAAAGACTCTAAATATAGACTCTTAAATACAGGGGAAAGTAGGTGATGGGCATTGAGGAGGGTGCTTGTTGGGATGAGCACTGGGTGTTGTATGTAAGCCAATTTGATAATAAATTATATTTAAAAAAATAAAACAAAATATAGCATTTGTTAAAATATACTTGTTAATTAATTTTTTCTGTAATAAAGAAACCTGTGTTTTGTGTGTCTCCTAAGTATTGTGAGTGATTGAAATAGTAGTAAATAGATAATATTGATCACTTACTAAGTGACATTGTACCAAGTACTTTATATACATGTTCTCATTTAATTTGTAAAACAGTTCCATTGTATAATGGAATAATATTAATTCTTTTTTTTTTAATGAGGTCTGTGAAGCACAGAGTGGTGTGATAACTTGCACAGGGTCGCACAGGTAGCAAATGATTTAGTGAGAACTCAAACCAGTTTCATCTGACACTAAAATTTGGGTTCATAGCCTCTTTGCTGCAATACCAGTTTCTGGGCCCCATTTTAATATACAGACATTTTTAAAAAGATGAAGCACATGCTAACTCAAAAATTGTTTATAAGTATGGTTTTTCATAGTTTAAAAATCAGATAATCAGAGGACTAAAATATACTTTGCAAGCATAATTTATTCATTTCCAGTATTTCTAGAGATGGCCTTAAATGAAATTATCAGTTCCTCAGTAAGGATTGCTCATTTTAGAAAAAAATTCATTTCTCTCAGTAACATTTAAAGAACAGTAAATGGCAACAACAAAATCTGTTTCTATTACTATCTTACAAAGTTAAGCATTGGTCTAGAAAATTTTCAAAATCAAAAGGCCAAAACTATTGCTTTCCTGTTTTCACCTACAGACTTTCTCATCCCAACAAACCACAAAACAGCATCTTGGAAGCCCACCTTCAACAGACCTTGGTCACCTCTTCCCTCCCATGGATTTGTTTAGAATGGCTTCCTACTTCTGTCTCTAAGCACATGCTGATTAAAATGTTTTAATTAAAATTATGACTACTACAGAAAAATTATTGAGCAATTCTTCAGGATGAAAACGCTTAGCGTTGGAAGCCCAATTCCACCGTTCATGTTTATACTGAGCAATATTTTCTAAACGGTTCACCTTTGTGTTGTGTAATATTGGATTGAGTCCCAACAGCTAGAAGGTATTGTTTTTAAAACAAGGCCAAGCAAGCAGAAAAGTTTGTACGATGATACAGATTTGATTAGCTCCTAAACAAAACAAGTTCAGCCAGGTTGGTCTGTGAAGATATTCTAAACTGAATCCCATGATGTTTCTCCACAGCCATTGTTCTGAGAGCAGGCTTTTGTTGTATTCGACAACCATTTTTAAAAGGAAGAGGGGACATGATCGCATGGGTCAGAGGGTCTGGCAGCCGGAACACAGAAACACTGGACAGGCGCTGGGATGGAAGCCAAGTCACTTCGAATTGTAACACAGTGTGTGAGAGATGAAAAGGAGTTTCACTAAGAAGCCAGTATTACCATTACTTAAGAATGGGCCCCTGTTTCCTACTTGATGAAAACTCCGCACAAAGTAGAAAACCTCAGTGCTCTCTTTTGAAGGATTCTCCTCCTTTCCTGGTGTAGCATTCCCTCTAGCAGCTGTTGGCAAAGCAAAACCCCAGAAGGACTATCTTAGTCCAACCTGGGGAATTAATTAATGTTGATGATCCTAATCAAGGAGCAGGCTTTAACTCAGCCAGGCATCCACATGAGCTACAGAGTGGCTCATTTGAAACCTGTCTCATTTTTTCACAAAAGCAGAGGTCTAGAAGATTAATTTAGTCCAGGGCTTCTCAAAAATTAATATGTATGTGAATAACCTGGGGACTGTGCTCAAAGTCAGATTCTGATTCAGTAGGTCTGTGATGAGGCCCAAGATTTTGAATTTCCATTAAACTCCTAGGTGATGTTGATGCTTTGGTCAATGGATCCAATATGGCTCTAAGTCTCTCCTTATCATTTTTCAGCAAGGCCATAACCTTGCCATACTGGCCAAATGAAAACCGCCTTGATTTAAAGGATATCATTTATAGATTGGATATTTTTACTACCATTTGATTTAAATTCAACAAACATTTAATGAAAACTAAATTATTTCCTAAAATTAAATTAAATGCTCCATTAAATAGCTTATACCCATTCTCCCTGCTTTCTGCCTAATGGCTTCTTATTCATTGGTGTGACTGCCTTTGTCTTCTATGATAAACAACCTGTTCTGAGTTTGCAGTCCTTTTGAGTCCTGGAGGCCACACTTATGTGTGGCAAAGTGGAGAAGTTTCTTTTACTTTAGACATTCCTTGCTATGTTCAAGAATTACCTTGAAAAACTGTGAAAGTCTGCTTTGCTTCCAAGATCCCCATAAGCAAGGACAATTTTTACCAAACCCAGAGGAGGATAAGATTTGCTCTGTAAGGCAGAGGTTTTCAACTTCAAGGAACAGAAGTACCCAAAGAGCTTTATCCAAACACCACACATACACACACACACACACACACACACACACACACACACATACACACACATACACACACACCTTTGCTCCTTCATCTCTCACCAGATTCTGATGGACAACTGGCTTTTCTTCAATCATCACCCTCTCTCAATCTACCCTCATTAAGAGTTGCAGTTTTACAGTCTATTCACTCAGGTTACCAGCCTGTATAAGTGGGATAAATGGTGGCCCCCAAAAGATATGTTCACTGGAAACCTGTGAATGTGACCTGATTAAGACTGTGACCTTTGTGAGGGTGCCTGGGTGGCTCAGTAGGTTAAGCTTCTGACTCTTGGTTTCGGCTTTGGTCATGATCTTGCAGTTTCATGAGTTCGAGCCCTGTGCCAGACTCCGTGCTGACAGTGTAGAGCCTACCTGGGATCACCTATGACTCCCTCTCTCTGGCCCTCCTCCACTAGTGCTGTCGCGGTCTCCCCCCAAAATAAGTAAATAAACTTAGGGAAAAAAGGAAAAGGGTCTTTGTGGGTATAATTAACTTAAAGATATCAAGATGGGATCCTCTTAGATTATTTGGGTGGAATCTAAATCTAACAAATTTCCTTATAAGAGATTGAAAAGACAACACAGACAGAGAGAAGTTCATGAGAAGATGGGGGCAGAGACTGGAGTAGTACAGTCACAAGGAATGCCAACAGCCAGCAGAAGCTACAAAAGGGAGGGAAAGATTGTTCCCTAGAGCCTGCTGACACCTTGATTTCAGATGTTGTGAGACAATAAACTTGTGTTGCTATAAGCCACCCAGTTTGTGGTCATTTATCATGGCCGCTTTAGGAAACTAATATAACCAATAAGCTTCTGCCTACACTTGAGACACAGCTTTGCTATTTTTTTTTAGCCAAATGATAGTATTTATATGACTGTAGCTTAAGAAGACTGAAAGTCACCTAGAATCATGGCTTCTTTGTCTCTCTAGGACACTAGAAAGGTTGTTGAAACACTTCTACTCATTGCTCTCAGGAATAACAAATGACAGTGGAGGAAGCCAAATTCAGATATCCTTGAATGTGATGTTAAGTATTCTTCACGAATGCAGTCTAATGAAGTAGACAGATGCTAATAAAAATAATTCAGATAAATGTATAATTAAAGTTGTGTTAAGGGATCTGAAGAATGGCTCCACACTCTTGTGAAAGCTAGAAGGTACTTCAGAGATATCTGGGGTGGGAGTCAGGAAAGACACTCCAGGAAAAGTGACAATTGAGCTGCATGTGTTAATTGATAAAGGAAGGGGAGCAGGAGGAAAACATTCCTGCAAGAGAAAGAACTTGGACAGTGATACTATGGCAGAAGGGAAACTGTCACATTTGAGGAACAAAAAGAAACCCATTGTGGGTGACACAATAAGAAAGCAAGGATGGTGGGGTGCCTGTGAGGCTCGGTTGGTTAAGTTACCAACTCTTGATTTCAGCCCAGGTCATGATCTCACAATTTATGAGATTGAGCCCTGTATCCAGGTCTGTGCTGACAGTGCAGAGCGTGCTTGGGATTCTCTCTCTCAGTTTCTCTCTGCCCCTCCCCAGCTCATGCACACGTGGGCATACTCTTGTGCTCTCTCTCTTTCAAAATGAATTTTTAAAAAAGTAAGCAAGAGGGGCAGTGTTGTTGGATGATGTTGGAAATGGGCAGCAGCACATGCTAAGAACTTGAATGCTCAATGAAAAAGTGATGGAAAAACATTGCAAAGGTCGCATGGGTTGAGGGGTGTAGGTGGTGGTTGTTACAGGTGTGAGGATGATGTGAATGGCTTTGTAGTTTCAAAACCACTCTGGGTGCCCTGTGAAGAGAAGTTTAGAGAAGAACAAGCATGAAAATGAGAGGATTATTTGACCAGCTAATTCATTCATCCAGGTGTGAGATGACCAGGGGATCGTGACACAGATGGCAGGAATAGAAAATTTGAGAGCAATTTTGGTGGTAAAGCCAACAAGAATTAATGCTGACTGTACCACAGAGGGGTACTTTAGGAAAAGGGAGGTACCAACGATGACTTTTGATCCCTGTCCTGACTTAAACAACAGGACACTGTACAGTGCTATTTATTTACATAAAGGCCAACGTAAGACCAAGAAGGAAGGGTCATGAGCCAGGCTTGGGAAGTGTGGAAGCTGAGATGCACAGGAGATATATATGTAGCGAGATCAGCTGAGAGTTACAAAGATGTTCAGAGGAAAGAACTAAATATGTAAATTTGGGAATCATCAGTGAGTAAATGGTCGTTAAAACAAGGGAAAGTGTAATGAAACAAGGGAAGAGAGTAAAGAAAGAGAAAAGAGGACACACACTGAACCTGGGGGAGCATAGCATTTAAAGTCTAGGTGGAGAAAGATGATGAGCCTTTCAATGTGACTGTAAAGGAACTGCCCCAAAAGAAGAAAAACAGGGAAAGAAAGATGTCCTGGAAGAGAAACAAAGAGTATTTCAAGAAGAAAACATATGGGAAGCAGTGGTCAATGCTGTTTTGAGAGGTCAAGGCAGATGAGTAAACTAAGGTGTTTCCAGGTAGAAAGGGTGGAGAGAAGACAACATCAACTTTCACTCCCTCCCAGAATCTTTTTAGAAAATGTAGTAGAATAAAGGGATTTCCTTCTTTTTTTTTTTTTTAAAAAAAAAAAGCTATTATAGAACAGATAACAGCAAAACAATTTAGAAACTGTGGAGAAAATAGGCATACAATGTGGGAATTATAATACCCAATAAAGGATGGAATTTTAAATGGCAACATGAAAAGTCCAAAACAAACAAATAAACACATCCAATAAAACTCAGTTTGTACCAAAGAAACATCAAAAGACTCAGGAATTCGATGCATCAGATAGCTGTAGAAGTGGGGTAAAGGAGTACTTGTAGAATAGAATAAAGGCATTTTCAGGCATGCATATTTTCAAAACATCAATCTTGTTTGCATCTGCGTGCAGGCAACTGCAGCCATGTCCTTCCGAAATGAGTGCATAGAGCAAGGAAAGAGGAAGACGTACAGCACAGGATGCAGGAGCTCCAATACTGGACAGAAACAAAGGGATAAGCTGGGGAAGGGGACCCCAGGAAGACAACTGCGCACTCAGCCTGGGGCAGGGCATGAAGCTCCGGGAAAGAGGAGATGTCGCCAACAAAATGCGTCCTTTATTTCTCTCTTCGTAGCAAACTCAAGAATTCTTTGAATCTTTAAATCCCTTGATTAAAAAAATTAAAAAATTTTTTAAAAAGAAAGAAGAGTGGGAAAAGAATGAAAAATGTCCATTGAATTTTTGACAAGTAACTCTTAAAGGCCTGAGAATAAATCATTAAATTGGTGTTAAGAAACAGAAGCCCTTTAAAGATAAATTTGGTGGATCATGGTGTCACTGGCTGTCATTTTAAACCACTCCCCTGTGAGAGGCACAGCCTTGTCCTCTAAGGGTGGTGTCTGAGCACTAGGCTCAGAGTCAGCTGAGGCGTCTGTTAATATTTAGTTTCCTGGGCCCCACCCTTACTTGGATGAATCTGAATATTTAGGAGAGTGCCCAGGATAACTCTCTCGCCCACTAAAGTTTGAAAAGCACAATGTAGGGCGATGGTTTTTAACCATGTGGTCTCATCCGAGGGACTAAGGAGTAATTGTAAGATACCCTTTCCCTCTTCCACTGCCTAGAGCCATCCAAACTCAGTAAGTCAGGAGTGCTCTCACCGTGAATATATGCCCTTCAAAAGTTCACCAGATGCTTTCGGTGCTCATTCCTGCATCAGCTCTCCTGCTGAGGAATTCCAGAACTGCTGGCATCAGTCCTTCAACTGTGAACTTTGGGGAGGCTACACAGTGGTGCAAAGAACTGTAGCGATGCCTTTGAGAGTCCATAGCAGACGATTTTCTACTTGGTAGTGGAAAAGACAATCCGCATCATTGTCTTGGAGCCCTTACTTATGTAGACAAACTCGTACCAACCATTTTGCCTTCTGTTGCTTCATTTAATTAGGCCACTTCCCTAAGAACCATAGTGATCCGTTTTGGTGGTAGCTGGGTGGTATACTCCAGTAAATATCGAGGGCACTGGAAGTTTTGATCATGTTGTAGCTTTATCATGCTTTGCCACTTAACTTAAAAAAAAAAAGAAAACGTACATTGTCTCCCAACCAGGTGCTTAAAATATATTATTTTGTAAAATTCACTATCTTGTAGTTTTGAAAAATGCCAATTAATGGAAAACAATATTAAAATATGCCCTCTTGTTTTCAATAGTGTGTGTGTTTGAGCTTCTATAATGAAGCATTTATTGTTATCAAAATGCTACAGTTTTGTTATGTTCAAATACTCTCTGTGATATTCACAGACTTCAAATTATCTTACCAAAAGTAGCATTTGTAGTAAGAATCTTAAATAACTGATATCCCCCCCCAAATTAATATAATGTCACTTCTAAAACCCACACTTCTAGTCTGGAGTGCCGTGGCTCACAAAATAGCCACTTAAAAAACATGGAGCGATTAAGAGTCTTCCTGTAAGACTAACAAGGCCATTTTAGTAGACAAGCTGACTGGTTACAGAGGACTCACATTCCACCAGAGCATCAAATCTCCAAAGGACCCCCCCCCCCAACCGCCACCAGCCCCTTTCATCCAGTGGGGCTTATACCAGAGGATCACTGGCAGTTCTAATATGTTGTGTGAGGAAGACAGGAGTGAAATCCCATCAGGTAGGATCAGCTTACATTATTCAAAGCTTAATATTTATAATAAATTCATAGGGCCCTGAGATTATTGACTTTTGAGGAATAAGATTTTCATAATTTAAGGAGTCATGCAGGTTTTCTGCATTAAATATAGCCTTACAAGTGGTTTTACATGAGAAGTTAAAAAGTACCAATTAACAGAGGCAGTAAAAGAAGCCACATCCATATAGTCACACCGTATACCCAGAAGGCATCATTATATATTAACATTTTAAGGTTAAAAGTAGCAGTCTAGTCGTAAGCCAAAACAAAATGTTGATATTCAGCTTAGAATTAAGAAAATGGCACATAATCCTTATATATTATTTTTCATATGGTTAGGGAATTTGAGAAAAAACATATTTTTAATCTCTTCTCCTGTCCCCAAAGTAGGACCTCTGGGTAGTAAATATCGTTAAATATGTACTCAGTTTCTCTGGACCTCTCCAGACCAGGTACTTCCAGGCTGACAAAAACTCATTAGTGAAACTTGATTTTTTTGGTAAACGCTTCTTAGTTTTTACTTAGCAAGGGTCTTGGTCCCAAATATTTCCATTGGCCTTTGGAAAGCTATTCCCAAAAGTCAGCCTGCAGTCCTCGGGGCGGACGCGGGGGCAAATGTACAGGTCCCAGTCAGAGGAACGGGCAGGAGCTCAAAAGGTCCACGGGTGCACATAGGAAAGAGCCCCAGGTGTGGCTGGCAGACCCCAAATGACAGGCTGAAGGAGAAACTCTAAAGAGACTGCTCAGTGGTGAGAGGTAAGGGTCATCTTGGGGGTAGGGAGTAAGTGAAAGAGGCAGGGGCTGAGCTGCAGCATTGATTACATCTGCTTTTGTGAAAATAAATCATTCTTCACACACAGCCCTTCATATTAGGAAAGTCTCCAGATTGCTAAGCATCGGCCTCTTCCCTCAGGGCATGTGGTCTGTGGTTTTGTTCTGCCCTGTTGCATTGGAGTGTCAGGGCACTGCAGAAGAGGTGAGGACACTGGCATCTTTCATGCTCTGTCACGCAAGGCTACATGGATACCCATACGGCACTACCTGAGTCTTCCCAAGTGACATGAAAATAACTCCTCGGCTTGCACCTGGCATGCGGTCCCCAGTACATTGGGACTGTACTTCATGTACCTGCGGCTTTGCCAACCTCACCCTCAATTGTCCCTAAAGGCCCCTGGAGGCCCCACAAATGCCTCTGGAGGCCCCTGTCTCCCTTAGACCGTGGGGGGAAAATTCTGTACCCTAAACAGGGGCGCAGTGACTCCTTCAGGGAACTACCCACCAAATAATCAATGTAGGATATTGCTCAGTGCAAAGCAGGCGCCACACCTATGTTCAGCTTGAGTCGAAAGAGACTTATGGAGCCTACTTAATCAGTACCTAATCTCAATAATAGAAAAATTTATTTACTTTGATCTTTTTCAAAATACCTACACCTACAAGCATTTGCAAGAAATATTCTCTAAATGTAAATGAAATGATTGAATATATGCACTTTGCATATTCTCATAGCTTTGTAAATTGTGATTTCAATGCTAGATACAACAGAAATGTGTACAAATGCTCTCAGAACTGAAAGGACAGAGCGGTTCTCCCTCGGGATACCATTCGTGTTAGGGTTTGGATGATAAATAGAAACTCCGAAAGAGAAAGGCGCTTGGGTGGCCAGGGTAAGAAGAATTCCAGGCAGAGGGAACAAGAAATGTAAAGGTATGCATGGCATATTCAGATGTTTTAACCCCGGGGTTTTCCAAAACCAGGTAAAGGTTTGCCAGCTAGTTCATTTTGTAAGGCAATTACATGGAACCAGAGCGGAAGAAAAGCAAGAGTGAAGTGAGGAGGAGGAGGAGGAGGAAACACTCCAACACTCCAAAGACGCATTCCTGAGCTTGTCACCAACTGGAGCTCCAGCCCTCAGAGTCTGGAGCTTGCTTGGGATTCTGTGTCTCCTTCTCTCTCTGCCCCTCCCCCATGCGTGCTCTGTCTCACTCTGTCTCTCAAAAATGAGTAAATGTAAAAAAAAAGTTTGTTTTAAATGGTAACTCAAAAAGACGTGATGCTGAGTAGAATATATGTCCATATATAATGTAAGAAAGAGTTGCTGGATATGCAGACTGAAAATCTGGACGCAAAATTTAGAAAGAAGTTCTAAAAAGTTAAAGTGTGGATACATGGTGAAAGATTTTTAAGTGCTTTGTAAAAATGTGCTTGATCCTGTAGTCAATGAAGAATAATCAACGTTTTTAAGAGAGAAGAGACTCAATCATATTTGAGGCTCAGTGAGTTAGTTAATGCTGGTTGTCAATCGTCGCTTATTTGACAACTGAATGGAACTTACCTTTAGGCCAAGCGCTGTGCTAGTTCTTGGCCACACAATGGAAACAAGATGAACCAGATCATCCTGACTCCTCAGGTACCACAGCCTATGAAGGATGGCAAATTCACAAGCCATTGCTCAAAACTGGGGTAAATTTTAAAATGGGCGCTATAGGTGCTATTGGAGCACACAGCAGGAATGCTTGGACTGTTCCTGGGGTTTCCGAGAAGACGTTCCCAGAGAAGTAACCCTAACTCGATACTGAAGGGTGAGTAGAGTCAGCTGTACAACAGAGGAAAAGAAGGAATAGCCCAAACAGAGGAGCAGGCATTGGCAGGAGGGGCAGAGGGAAATCAGCATGGTGAGTCAGCATGGCTGCAGTAGGGACGTGTGGGTGGGGAGGTGCTCAGAGATGCCTGGAAAGGTAGAGAGGATCTAGTCTGTACAGCAGTTTTGAAGATGGCAGAAAGAAAGAAAGAAAGAAAGAAAGAAAGAGGAAGGAAGGAAGGAAGGAAGGAAGGAAGGAAGGAAGGAAGGAAGGAAGGAAGGAAGGGAGAAAAACAGTCAAGAATCACTGAACTAAATGAACATAAATGTTGTGAATCATCCTTGTTCTTTTAGTGCAAATACATTAACTATTATTTGGATCTAGCCTGCATCTTCCGAGCCACATTTTCAGCAAGTTTACTTTTGGCAGATAGACTAGAGACAGTTTCCTAGTTCAGAGCTCACCATAACATTTCATGGTGGGCACTCAGGTACCCACCTCACAAGCCACCAGGTGGGCTCATCCTTCATGGCTAGAGGATGTTCTTGCACACACCCTGGCATCACAGAAGATTCTTGAAAATGATGTTGAGGGGCACCTGGGTGGCTCAGTAGGTCAAGTGTCAGATTCTTGGTTTTGGATCAGGTCACAAATTCTGGGATTCGAGCCCCCATCGGGCTCTGCACTGGCAGCATGGAGCCTGCTTGGGATTCCCTCTCTCCCTCCCTCTCTGCCCTTCTCCCACTCGTGCTGTCTCTGTCTCTCTCAAAATAAATGAACTTTATAAAAAAAGAAAATGATGCTGAAATTCTTATAAATATATATGTATATTTAAAAAGTTACTTCAGTCTGTCACTATTTTGTCCCACCTTTGTTCTGTGTCATATAACAAGCCGGCCTTACCTGCCTTGTTTCATATCAACTCCATATTTTATGACCTAGGCCAAATATTTCTATTCATCTAGACGTAGAATATATCTGCTCCTTTCCTGATGACCCCGGGTGTTTGTTGCCCTCTGCCATCTTTTTGGAGAGAAAAATATAGCACACAGCTCCGAGATGGGACATGTCTGTCTGCTACATTGGAGAGGTATTAGAGGTTAACAAAGGATCATACTGAGTAACAGATTATTTGCTTTGCATCCACTGTAGTTTATAAGAGCCAACGTGATACTTCAGGAATGTATGAAATGTATGTTATGTTAAATTGGAGGTCATCCTCTCACATGTCAGAACATGGCTTCTAGTCTGAAGTTCCAAAACTTTAGAGGCCTGTGAAGTGCTTGGCCAGGTTCCAGGGGAGAGCAATGAAAGTGATAAAAGATTGGAAGGCTAATACCTTTGAGGGAAGGCTAAAAGAACAAGAATTATTTCTCCTCTAAATGAGAAGTCAGAGATAATTTAACAATCTTCAAGTATATGAAAGGTTTAATGTAAGAGCTGCGGGGTCCAAATCCAGGAACGTTAGAGGAAGGCTACCTGGGCATAGAGAAGATACTCTTGCAGGGTGGGAGGCTGTGTGTTTTCGGGGTATTTTACTACAGAAACCCCTTCCTTCGAGGCCCGGAAGATTGGATATTATCTAGCAGTGAGGTGTCATGCAGTATCTGTGTGAGCACTGGGGTAAAATAAATGACTTCTAAGATTCCCTAAATTCAGTGGTTTTCGGGTTTTTAAAAGGTCTTCCACTTGAGGGGACTCTGAGGGCAAATAAATTATTGGCCAAGACTTTATTCTTACACTTTCTACAATTAGTAGCACGTCCTGATCATTACTGGCAATATCTGCCCACAGGATTCTAGAAGTTTGTATATTACCAGTTTACCAGTGTTCAGACAATTAGACACAATACACATGCACATAATATGTACACAATACACAGTAATCATGTTAGCAGTCCTATATACAATACTTTATAAATTTTCTCTATTTTTATATTCCCTGGGTCATCTCTCTGCCGCTTATCTCCTACTATCTGATAAGATACTGTTGTCTTGAATCATCCTAGTCTTTTCATTCTCAAAACCAAGAATGATAAATATATAGTCTAATAATTCAGTTGAAATAAACACTCTTCCATTTCGGTAGCAAAATCTATGCAATGAGACACCTGCATATTTTTGGAAGTATACTAAGTTATAACTTTATGACAGACAGCAGCATAGCATTCCATTTAAAATCTTTTTACAAAGGTGGATGATAACAGAAGCTAGGACAATATAATAAAATACTATGTCTGCAATAAAAAGTCAGACTTCACTCTCCTGAAATGGGCTCATGCAGATCACTATATCTCTGTTTACGGGGAATTTTAAGATAGTCACAAAACAAAACTGCCAAGCATGAAAGAATAATTCCTTTAACAGCTGTTCAGTAAGGTCAAAAACACAGAAACTACTGAAGGTTACAAAAGTATAGCTAGAACTCTTGGGAGTTTAGCTCCATTGCAAAAGAAATTTCAGAATCATCTTCTGGTTGTATTCCACCAGTTGCCAGAATGCGCGGGATTGGTTACACAATTTTAGGAGCTCAGTTCTGTCATTTGACTTACCACCTCATGCCATCACGACTGAGGAGACAGAGTTAATAAATAAAAGCATAGATGTCTCTGATGCTTAGTTCAAAATAGAAACAAACATAAATCAATAGGAACAATCTGACACCAATATCCCAATTTCTGCCCAGACATCAGCAATGGGAAGGCTATTGTGCACAATCCTGAAAATCTGTTCTCCAAATGCACTATTGACAAAAGAGCTGGACATAATAAGAAATTAAATGAAGCTGAATAAATACCTGTACTGAGGTCTAGACATCAAAACTATATTTGGTGAAAAAACGCAAGAAAGAAAAAAAGAAATAGATCAAAAGGTCATCAGATGAAACATTGCTATTTTTGTGGTTTATAACTCCAAATTGAAATATAAAATCAGCCCAAAGCCAGATTTGTTTTCTTTGACACTTAATTTGAATAGATTTCTGTCTACTTTTACATTTATAGGGCTTTGCCTTGCATTTTTTTTAATTCTCAATGAAACTCACATTTTATTAAATAGAGGGGAATTCAGTAGTTTAATTTTGATTTTGAAGTCATCTCAAAAAACGTCCAATGCAAATAGGTTTTGCAATTCTGTTTAAGAGCATAGAGTGGTTAACACAGAAGTTAATATAAATGAGTGTACTGTGACCATGAACATAATGTTTATCAAGGTGACTCCTTGAGTTCCTTGTTAACCTTGTCTGCTCTTAAATTTCATAGATTTTTGTGTTGTTCTTTCTAGCAGTCGGTATTACCTCAATATTTCGAAAGCTTCAGTGACTTCATACTGTTAATACCACATTTGATTACATTTGACATTAAAGAGATTAAAGGTAAGTTTGGACTGTAAGAACTGTTTCTCATTAGTACAAATGCAACAAAACACAACTCTATGCAGACCGGGTTTCGAATTGGAAACTTTCCTCTAGTAAAGTGCCATTGACTTACAATGAAACAAAAACAAGCACTGAGTGAAATTAGTCAGACTTTGGCAGATGTTTTTAAATTTCTCAGGTGGAGCAACCTAGAACTATTTGGTTATTAAGTTGCCTCTCCGAATTAAAAAAAAATCTTAATATAAGTGTGAAGGATTTGAAACACTTTCGTATTTGACAAATTTCTCAATTCTAAGAAATTGACAGTTCAATGACCACTCCCATTCTAGAGGTAGGAAAATCAAGGCAATAAATCCAAAGTCATGGCAGTACCAGGCCTAAAACCTAGGTCCTCTGAGTCAAGCTCCCACTACTTGCTTACTCAGTCTCAAACCCATACATTTCCACACAAGACTCGCCATTTGTGAGATGCCATGTCACAAAGGTGTATTGACAAGGGACAATATTTTCCCATTGAAACACTGTGATAAAGAGAATTTGGCTTTCCAGAAAAGTCCTTGACAGCTTATTTATCTAAAAGAAGAATATTCATAGAGTTATAGTTCTTATCATACTTATAATGATGTTTCTTGAAAAATGCACTTTGAATTCTCTTTGGGGGCATAGAAATATATTTCACTTAATATAGTAGATCAAATTCTCCCTCCCTTATGGGAGTGGGAACAGGGTCCCCACTAATGTCTCCACAGCTCCACATAGAAATGGTTAATGGGGTGCGCCTGGGTGGCTCAATTGGTTAAGTGTCCAACTCTTGATTTCAGCTGATTTCGGCTCAGGTCATGATTTCACAGTCTGTGGGACCGAGCCCCATGTTGAGCTCTATGCTGACGGTGTGGAGCCTGCTTGGGATCCTCTCTCTCCCTCTCTCTTTGCCTTGCACACATGTGGGCTCTCTCTCTCACTCTCTGAAAATAAATAAATAAACTTAAAAAATGGTTAAATCGTGGGAGCTCCAAGGGGTCGCTGTAAGGAATGCAGTTTCTTCAGTCTCCCTTAGATGGTCCATCTTAAGCTGATTCTTCATTATCCCCCTTCTTTTCTTTTTCAAGCACCAAGGTATGTCTTCTTTTTTCCTTTCTTGTGCAAGAAAGCCACTCCTTTCAGCTAGAATTTTTATAATCTCTCTTTTATTATAACCTCTGAATTACACGTTTCTTTGAACATTTAAAAAAACTTTTTAATGTTTATTTTTGAGAGAGAGAGAGAAAGAGAGAGAGAGAGAGAACAGAGAATGCAAGCGGGAGAGGGGCAGGGAAAGAGGGAGACACAGATCTAAAGCAGGCTCCAGGCTTTGCTTGGAGCAAAGCAGGCACAGAGCCTGACGCCACAAACCCTGAGATCATGACCTAAGCCGAAGTCGGAGGCTTAACCGACTAAGCCACCCAGGTGCTTCGATATCTTTGAACTTAAAAAAAAAAAAGTGTGAAACAAGTAGTTCCTAGCCCTCCAGCCTTTTAAAATGTTGTACTTTATTTAGGATCCAATTAAACTCCTGAAGTATGCATCCTACATACAGCAGCATACCTAGGGCTCACCTCCCTCCCCCATAAGTCCCAGTCATGCCAGTTGTGTTATGCTCTCTGGGTCATCTCCCACTTCCATTTGCCACACTGAGGAGCACTTGATGTCCAGATTTTGGCTCCACAACATGTGGTGTACTTCCCTCTCACTATAAACCTTGTCGAGGCCCGCTCTCCCTTTCTTTTGCACTCACAATACATGGCTGCATGTGACCAAAAACTTACTAACGGTATGAGGACAACCAGGAATGGTGACAGCATATTGAAAATCTCTGGTCTCAACGTTTCATGGTTCCTCTCTGCCTGTTTTAGTGTCTTAGAGCTGCTCTAACCAAGTAGCACAAATTGGGTGCCTTCAAGTAGAGATTTATTGTCTTCCTAGCTTCTGATGGTGGCCATCAATCCTTGGTCCTCCTTGGCTTGTAGCCTCCATTGTCACACAACGCACTTCCTGTGTGTCTCTGTCTGTGTATGGTGTTCTTGTCTGTGTGTTTGTGTGTGTTCCCTCTTCTTGTAAGGATGGCAGTCATATTACATCAAGACCCTGACCTACTCTTGTATTGCTTCATCTTAACACAGCTAATATATCTGTAACAACCCTATTTCTAAATAAGGTCACATTCTGAGATATGGAGGATTGGGCAATTATATTAGTCAAGGTTCTCCAGAGAAAAAGAACCAATATGATCGATCTATCTATCTATCATCTATCTATCTAACGTCTATCTAGATATATTATGAGGAATTGGCTCATGCAATTATGGAGGCTGAGAAGTCTCATGATCTACCATCTATAAGTTGTACATCCAGCAAATCCAGTGGTGTAATTTCTGTCGGAGTCCGAAAGCCTGAGATTCAGAGGTAAAAATGTGTATATCCTAGTCCAAGAGCAGGAGACCACTTTGAGATGAATTCTTCCTGAACCCACTAGTTGAGTGATGTTTGCACTGGGTTTGAAAGTGGCCTGGACCACATTCTAAGCATTAGAAGTACTTTTCTTAATGACATACGGTTGTGTATGGAAACAAGTTCCTTTTGCTTATTTTCCTCTCAACCAACAATATTGATAGCTATCGTGTTAACTACAATGTCAAGTGTCCTGTCTTCTGGCCTGCCTCACCAATAGACAGCTTCCTGCAAAAAGGACAGTCAATGTGTTTCCTCTATTAGATCCATCTCCCTGCTTTTCCTTCATACCATAATGAGTTTTGGGAAGCAACTAGGACCAATTCAAGACCCTGTTTTTCCCCACAGAGTAAACTACATTTTTGAAGAACTGTGCCTGTTGTCTTCATTTAAGATTTTATCCAAGAGTGTCATTTCTAAGCATTTTCCTGCACTCTTGTTTCATCTTCCCTATACCTGGAAGCCATTTCACATACACTGTGACTCAGCTTAGAGACCTCTTCCAATTGCACCAAAAGAGGTTTTTGGGTTTTTGTTCCTTCTTTCAGCTTTTTGCATCTGTATTATTTGGGGGGTTGGGGGGGATTACCAAGAGGCACAGGAAGCAGTATTATTTTTATGCATATTATTTAAAATCAAAAAATGAAGACTGGTTTCTTATTTTTATTTTGTTTCAAACTTTATTTAACTTTTAATTTTTCAGGAAAAACTATGAAGACATGAAAACTGAAAAGCCACATTCAAAGAGATTAACCCCAGTGATGATGTAGCACATATAAGAAAGAATTCTTTGGTTCTACTTCCTAAACTTAAAGAGCTTGCCACTATCTTACACTTTGGCAGAGTTTTAATGGTGAATTTGACCTTATTTCCAAGAAAACAAACACAAAATCTGGACTTTAAATGTACTAAGAACCCCACATTTAATTTCATGCTTCAAAATAACAGTTTCTATGAGATTTCAAAAATTTAAACTAATAAATGTTTCTCCAGTGATCCATTCATACGTATTGCCTTTACCCTCAGAAATAGACTCAGGTGAAGAATACTCAACATGAAAAACTTTGAACTAATAGTATATTTTCCTGACTTTATTTTATGGACAGAAAGTTTATTTCTAGATCATCGATACGGCAGCATCTCCTAACACTTGACCTCTTAAAACTATTGAACTATAGTAGTATGTCACTTTCATAGTGTATGCTCTTGACTTTTCTTTTTCTTTTGGTGAATACAAAAAGGTGAATATGCAATGTCGACATTTAGATAAACTCGTATATGAAACATCTTGTCACATCAATCAAAAAATCTGGAAATGCATTGCCTTAAAAATTACTGAAATTAAAAATAAAATGAATGGAAACTGTTTTCATGTACTGATTTGCACTTTTTAGACAAAAAGCTACTGAAGGATGAATATTTCTATACAATCCTATTCAACAAAACCTGGACTTTCGAATATCAAAGATGTACTCACATATATGCCAATGAAGTCAGTGCAAACAAAGGCTGTGTAGTAGAAATTTAACCTAGCTGAACTTTGCAGACACTTGAAAAGTTAGGGCAAAAGCTTTGTAAATAGATTGCTTCTCTTAGCATGTTCTAACTTTTCACTCACTATTACCTATGTTGCCAGGGGTGGGTGGGCAAATATCTTTGGGCTCCTGAACACCCCTTTGTTTGGAAGCAGAGAGATCAGTGGTTTGGCCTGCCACAATTATTTTGTTGGTTGGCACAGAGTTCTGATTATTCTGTGATACATCATGAGATATAATAGATCACACAGTAACCACATTGTTCTTCATCTGGGGTCCTTTCTTTTCTACCCTAGTTTCTGCTTAAGGCTGGGTCTTTCAGCCTCTCTGTGAATCTTCTTTCTATCCTTTGTAAGTGTTCTGATCATTAATGTTTTTCTTACTACATTCTGCCAGTGAATGCAAAGAATATATGGGTCTGACCACACTTATAAAAAATAAATTTCTTTGAGGAGGGTCAGTTATGACATGAAGAACAAAAATTACCATGTAGATGCCCTGTCCAGATTACATGTACTTCAATTCCACCTACGTGGACTTGGTGGTCTATAGAAAGTTATCTATTGAAGATCTTTCTGACTTGCCCTTTAATGTTAGATCTAACATTAAATGGGACATGAGCCAATTAGGTAACATGAGGGAATTAATATATTTAATTTTTAAAAAATGAAATATAAATTGGAAAGTTAAGGGTTAAAAGCACAGAGCCGTAGCAATCATCATATCTTTATTGAGTATTTACCATGTGCAAAACATGATGTTCACTGCTATGGGGATATAAGCAGATGAATTTGTCTCTCAGGAAGTTTTAACATATTCCTGCAAATGACATGGAAATTAAAGCAAAGACAGACTAAGCCAGAAATAACTGATTTTCACAAACAGTAAATGATTAACTTCCGAGGCTAATTAATAAGTCCAGAAGATAAACTACATCGAGTTATGGTCTGTAAGTTCTCACAGGAGAGTGGATGGACTTAAGCTCCAAAAGATAGAAATTAGATAAGTAGAGATAAAAAGGTAGGATTTTGAGAGTGAAAGGAGGTATGAGCAGGCTTGGAAAGTCCTGAAGTTATTTGGCTGGGGAAGATGGATAATGTGGGTGAGTTGTAAGAAATAATCTTAGAAAGGAAGACGAGACCCAAACTCAGAATTTTAGTAACAAAAGGAGCTCTCGAAGAGTTATTTATTCCCATACGTAACTTTCGTCCAAGACCATACTTCTCAAAACCAAATTCAATGAAGAACTATTTCCCAATCTTTGAGTTTTATAAAATTAATAATTTTATTAACTTTCACTTTAACATTTCTCTTAGTTCCATCTGGACTTATTTTCTCCTTCGTGCTAAATAGAACTCTCTTTATAGAATGCTTTGTATTAGTCACACTGGGTTAATTAATGCTGTGGTAAAAAAACAACCTCCCAAATGTCACAGGCTAAATACAACAAAAGTGGATTTCTCATTCACAGCAGAATAAACGTGCAATGTGGGCAGACTGGAGACTGCTCCACATGGTCTCTGAGATCCAGGATAAGTGAAGTGACCTTCCTGCTCAGCCACACTAGGCGGGGAATGTGGTTCTCTACGTTGCTTTAGCAAGGGAAGGTCCAGCTTAGGGGCCACACACTGCTTGGGCACATCATTTTCTCACGTCTTACTGGCCAGGTTAGAGGGCTCGCCTACCTGCAGACAGATAGGAAACATAAGGAAACAGATGGAATGTGAGTTCCACTATCTCTGTCACAGACTTTCTTGTGGGAGGTACATTAACTGAAGGCACATTATGAAATTTCCCCTACCTTTGTTTCTTAAAATATCTCTTTTCTTCAAATATTAAATTTGCAGATTTTTTTTCTCAGTCTGTTAATCATTGTGTGGGTATCTTCTCTGAACCCTCTCCAATTAATCCCTATTCTACTCATAAGTGGAAATTTAAAATTACATTGGTTCTCTAAGAAATGTAAGAAAAAGCCCAGTGTAATTATTTTTATTATCTGTATGTGTATTTACCATTTCATAAATGTCTATAACCAAAGGTAATTTCAGACCAACGGTCTGTATCACATTTCTGGTTGCTCTCTGAATTCATCTGTTTTATTCTACTTTTAAGATTTTTGCTCCAACTCTTTTACTCTTGACCAGCCCACTTTCAGCCTTTCAAAAAGAGTGTCTTTTCTTGAAAATCTTCAGGACTTTCTGGCACCTTCTCCAAAATTCTTCCCTATAGTCTCCCAATCAAAATTAATGCTTCCCTCTCCAACCTAGTGTGTTTTTGAACATTAAATGCTTATCCTAGTCTCCCCCTCCCTTCATCTTCCCACTCTGGGAACATCTGGCAATGTCTGGAGGCAGATCTTTTTTTATTTTTATTTTAATGTTTATTTATTTTTGAGAGACAGAACATGAGCTGGGGAGGGGCAGGAAGTGAGGGAGACACAGAATCCGAAGCAGGCTCCAGGCTCTGAGCTGTCAGCACAGAGCCCTATGCGGGGGTCAAGTTCACAAGCCATGAGATCACGACCTGAGCGGAAGTAGGACACTTAATCGACTGAGCCACCCAGGATCCTCAAGGAGGCAGTTTTGATTGACAGAATCTGGGGAGGTAGGAGACTGCTTCTGGGGTCTAGTGGGAAGAATCAGGGATTTGCTAAATACCTACAATGTACAAAACAGCCACCACAAGCAAGAATTAGCCAGGTCCCAAATGTTTATGATGTCAAGGTTGAGAAACGTTGCTGAAGAGAGTTTGAAGGCCAGAGTGATAACTTCAGGATGCAAACCATAATGCCCTGTAGACAGTAATGTACTCAATATTTGGGAGTGAAGCAGCTTCAGAAAAGTCTAAAAGGGCCACTGGGTAGCATTTTTAGGAAGGAAAAATTCATTTTTAATAATATCCATGGCTTAGTTTTGTAATATTTACCCATAGTTTCCTACTTCTCACGGACAAGAGAGCATTATATTTCCCTATTCCTTTTGCACTTGAGTATGACTATTATTTCTAGCTATTATGTTGTAGGTGGAAGTGACTTGATTAATTTATTGGCCAGAGCACTCAATTACTGATCTGAGACCCTCTGGTCCCCTATTATTCCTGTGGCTGAAATCAGCCCGCATCCGTAGTGAGGGCCCCACAAACGTGAAGGATATGTAATGTGAGCAAGAGCTCATTGTTTAACCAAAATGTTACATCCGGTTCTTTGGTGCCATATGCACATGAATATTTAAAAAAAGAAACTCATGTAAAATTCTGCTCACTCCTAAAATGCTAATGTATGTCAGCATGATTTCTTTTAAGACTTCAATGTTCTTTGCAGCTTCACTTACCATTCTCTGACATGAACCTGTTATTTAGATTCATTTTGCTGCTAAGTCAACAAATTTTTGAAATCAACAATTTTTGAAAGCTTTCTGAAACCAGTCTTTATTTTGCTTTTGAATTTTTGCTTTATCACCTTCATGGATAGAGTTAGAATACTGGCTTTACTTTTCCTAGCCCCATGTAGGTTATATATGTTTTCAATTGTACTATATTTATTTCAATTTGCAACACGAATCTAATTCTTTTTGCTTCTCTTAGTTTGTAAAATATATTCTGTTAACATGAAACCACTCGTGGGATGCAGAGGAATTATAAAGTTATGGAGAGGTCACTGCAATGGGGTGATGAGATAGCATATAAAGTTTTGCATCTAAGTTAGAAAAACTGGATCCTTATACAACTCAACCAGTTCATTGCTGTAAGTTAGTAAAGTCTATATGTGCACTTTGTAAACCATCATGTGCTACACAAAAGGAAGTTATTATTAGTGAACTCCCAGGTCTCTTGCTCTGGCTCTATTACCACTGATCCGTGCAACCATGAGGAAGTAAATTCACTCCTTAGTTTTCAGTTTCCTTATTCGTATACAGTACTAGATTGTACAAGAGTTGATTTTTGCTTCTCTTTCCAAATATTAGAAGTCTAGGTTTTTATACACAATGAGTTACTCTTAATTTAGGTGCTGTACAAAAATTTCCCCTCTTGCAAAAAGAAATGTAGATTACTCCTTTATTTTTTCAAATTATTCAAATGTCCAAGAGATAAATATTTTCTATACATATTTCCAATTTTGACTATTTTATATAACAAACACAGTGAATGTCTGTTCTAAGTAAATGTTGAGATGCATATTCTAAGTAAATGTTGAGATGCTATTTACTGTTAGCATTAAGTCACTAATTAAAAAGAAGTCATTTGTAGCATAGGTTTAATAGTATTCAATACTCATAGTAATAATAATAGCTTTTGGCTGGGCAGTGTTTCATGGGTATTATGTTCATTAGCTTATTTAATTTCACAATAATGGTAAAGGTAAATAAAAATAACGATAAGATGAACCTGAAGATAATATTATCTTTTAGATTGGGATATATGACCTCTTTATTCACTTTAAATTTCCCAAAGCATTTGTGATCACTCTGTGGAATCAGTGTACAAACTATAATCTGAAAGAAATCGGTGGTATTTTTACAGTACGTGAGCACAACCATCTGATTTATAGTTCAATCTGTTAATGCACTCTGTTATTAGGCCACCTGGCAGTTTTATGCATTGTGAATTTAAAGAGGAGCTCGATGTAACATAAGCTTTACAAGCTGGGGAAATATTATTGAAATGAAACATGAATGAGGACCATTTAAACAATAAAATAATGTGTATAGACTATATATTTTTTAGTTTTAGCTAATACGTGCCTTAGGTATAAATTCTGAAATAAGTTGAGGTTCTTACGAGACTATAAAGATGAAATTCAAAATAAACTTATTACTGTACCATTGTTAATCATGTAGTATTCATGTGCTTGTAGAGAAGCAAAATACGGCCACAAATTCCTCTGAAAAATTAAGATCGCATATCAACTACATTTTCTTTTAGTATTCACAGAAGTGTACTTGGGGAAATGGTCTCAGAATGAAGAGCCAGAATTGGGATGTGAAGAAAACCCTTGTAACTTATTGACCATCTCTTTTATGACTCTGTTTTATTATCATTTAAGGAATTTGATCCACCATTGCTAACGTACCAAAGAAGGCCTGTATGGAGATAATCCTAGAAAATATGTCAGTAAGTTTAAACAGTGGCATCACAGTGAATCTGTATTAGGCCTGAAAAAAAGGATGTCTACTGTAATGTGATGCTATTCACCCTCTATTGTTCTAAATATATCAATTAGTAGCTCATGTAGTTTATGGGAAGTATTATATAATATAAAGTAATATACTATGAAAAGTGTCGTAAGTAAGTTGGATTCTTTACAGTGACCCATGAAATTCAGGATTGGCCTATTCAATTTTATATCATGATTGGATTTCTCTTTAATTAAATTTATGTATGAAAAGATATAAGGTGGTTGATATTTTTATTCAGACATGACACTACAATCAAACTGCATTATCAGCATTAGACTTTCCAGAGAATCACATGTGTTTACATAATTTCAAAGAATATTTTCCAGTATATATCTGCTCTAAAATACATGCAAATGACTTAAAGGAAATTGTAGTTTTGTTTATATAAATGTATCTATTTCCTCTCATTTTTACCACTAGGAAAATGTGAAAGATTAATGAAAATGTTATGAATTTTCTACTTTGAATTATCAGACACTCCACAAATAATCATGGAAAATAATGGCTTTTCAAATGAATATTTCTTCTGTAAAATTTATGGGGAAGTATTAAAATTACTTTTCATTGTCACAATATTTTTCAACCACTGTCAGGCGAGAAAAGAAAAATACATTTTTTCATACATTGGAGGACAAAAGCAAACATTTAAAATACAGCCAGTAACAGATATGCTATTATGCTTTTAACCTTAACATTTACTTAATTATTAGATATTCGGATTCTACACCTTGATTCTGATATTTCTGTTTAATCTTCTGATTTTTATATTTTAGTTTAGAGAGTTTGGTAAAATGGTGCCCAAACTTTTTCTTAATGAAAAATCAAACTATAAAAATAAATGATCATTTAACAAATGAAATTCCCCTCAAGTATCAATCATGGTATATTATTTAGGTTAATTTTCTGTGAGTTGGTATTTGGACGTTCCTTCTTTTGCCATATACTGGGGTAACTGTGTGTTTTTTGCCAGTCTAATATGCCCTGAAGACTTTTGGTTTGGGAACTTGAGGTCACAGGATATGATAAAATTCATTTTACTGAAGTGTACTGGTTATGAAAATTGCTTGTTCCAGTGGGCGATTTCACTACTTCATTTACAGCATAAGTGCTCATTGTGCTTCCACTGGCTGGGATCTGACCCCTATATTTCTCATTTTCCTTCTGAAATGTGGGTCAGCAGTGTTGTCAGATTCCTTCTCTCCTGTAAAACATTTTATTTTTAAATATTTGACACAGGAGCTTTCTAGAAGAACAGGTTTAAAAAAAAAAAAAAAACAAGTCCTGCTGGATGGCATTTATGACTCAGAGAAGTATCATTGCCATTGACCTCACAACTCTTCTTAAATAGTCAGAGAAGGGCAACAAAATTGTCAATTAGGCTTCTGGGGAACAGAATTCAGCCCAACACAATTCGCTTGGCAGCATAATCATGCAGATCTGGCTTCTATATGAAAAGTGTTCAAGCCTATAATAATGAGGGTTCAACAAATTTGAACTTTCCTTTCCCAACAGCAGATTTGGAAGCTGTTGATTTGTCATACACTTATTAAAAGGTTCTGTAGCATTGAAATGGTACTTTGGATATTCAGTCTAATTCTCTGATTCACAGACCAGAGGTCAGGCTTCTAGAAAGCTTTAAGAAGTTCATTTCTGGTTTCACAGAGACAGTGGTTTAAAAGCATATATAGTATATACATATTTTGCCTTTCTTCTATTTGTTACCCGAGGATGCATTTTATGTCCTTTCTTTTTTAAGAATGTATTATTTTAAGGAGGATTTGTCAGTATTTAGTAATGGCTTAAGGAGAAAATCTGATACTTTTACCCACCAACCACTTTTTTCAATTTGATATTCAATACATTCACCAATAAGAATAAGGCTAGGAAAAAAATCAAAAATAAATTATAACTTGGTTTTCATATTTTACTAACCACCAGAACATTTTTATGAGTTAAATCAATGTCAACTGTCCTTAGGCCAGGAAAAAAATATTAGAAAGAAAATAGAATTAATACAAAATTCAA
The DNA here is from genome assembly GCA_028646485.1 of Cryptoprocta ferox. NCBI lineage: Eukaryota > Metazoa > Chordata > Mammalia > Carnivora > Eupleridae > Cryptoprocta > Cryptoprocta ferox. The sequence goes on from CM053574.1 coordinate 99,599,504, forward strand.
AGTAGAAAATATATAGTCACTATAGAGTCGTAGAAAGAAATAATAAGATACACTCTTCTTTTCCGCCAAGTCACCCTCCCAAAACTGGGCTGCAACACTTCAACCAGTAAGGTGATATCCATTTAAAATATTTTCCTTCATGGAGAAATTGTGTCTGGTCTTACCCAATACTAACCTGACCCATTTGTTTCATTTGTAAATGAACTTTTACCAGGTCTAGACCTGTTTCTCAAAGGGAGACACAGAGAAAGGGAGATGGGACCAAGGCCAATGGTGCTTGCTTGGTCTATAAGAGGAGAATGATTTCCCCTTCAAGGAAAAGAAGCCAGTTATAATAATACTAAACAATAGAGACCCACTGTAGTAACTGCCAGAAGATGAATTAGGAAATCAAAAGAATAACAACAGCTGGGCTGGGTCTTGTATTGGTCACCTATTGCTCTATTTAGTTCCCAGCCAGAATAGATCTCTTCTATCTTTCAGTATGATATATGTGCACAAAATCCCAACCACACATTCGCATTGGAGTCTACATTCCTTAGCCAATTAGTGTTATGATTTTATCACAGCAATTACTTGAAACTGAATTCCAGTAGTTGTTATCCAGGATGATCTCTGATCTCTGAGGATATTTGCTGAGGTTGAACAAACTAGAAAAAAAAAATACTTCAAAGAATATTCATACTACAAAATACCTACGATATTGATATTTTATCAAATAAAGTGGTAGAGCCAGATTTAGTCCCAATTGTTTCTGTAACCCAACCTGGTAACAGTTAAGTGAATTCACAAGGATGCCAAACATTAAGCGAAAAAGGAAATAGGCTGGACTCTCTGTTGCAAAGACCTTGTGAAACTCTTCATAAAGCCTGTACAACAAATTTGCGTTCTGGTGCAGGCACACAGAACATGCATCGAAATGGAATCATAAGCCTCAGTTTTTATACATAATAAAAATCTACGGTGGAGATATGTCTATATATTTCTGAACACAAATCTCCCTTTTATGAAAAGACTAAAAGTATATTAGAGCTGTTAGTGACCCAATAGGAACTGTTTTATTTTTTCATATGCACATGCTATATGCAGATATACAGTCATATCTAAATTGATTGACTAACCAGAAGGAAAGAAACTTTACTAACAAGTCAAAACAAAAAAATTTTTTGCCATATTTTCTATAAATCATCACAGTGAAAGATAAAAGACTATTCCTAGCTGGATTTGCTGTTAGCCTAGTCTAAATGGTCTGCAAATATTTTTAAAAGTTGGTTTATAAGGGTTTCCAGTATTCTAATCACACCTCTTGTTTTTCATTTTCTCTTCTATTCCTTGGGGTATATGACTCAGTGCAGAGTCTAGACTCCTACGCAACATAAATGTATTGACTTGGAATAATTGTTTGTATACATACATCCCTCACGTTTATTCCTTTATCAACAAGTTTCCTCAGGGTGTAGGGATTCCCTGAGAAGTATCTAACCATAGGAGATAGAAATGTTGTCACCAATAGTTCTGAGTCGGTGTATTTGTAACTTGTATGCAACTTTTAGCTGAGTCACTTGCCCCAGGGAAGAGAAAAGAAAATGAAAAGCAAAGAGCAGGATAATAACAGTGGGAATTTTTACACACACTGGAAAAAAAAAGAATTTGAGATTATCGAGAGGAAATATAGTGAAGCCAGCCCCTCGCTGTTTCACGCTTTAATATAATGTGTGTACAGATGTGGTGTCAGTCTTCCAGGTTAGTAACCATTTTAGCACATGCTCATATGCAGATTGCCTTTTAGAAGCTGACAGACTAAAGATGCAAGCAGTTCTGCATTTTACTCTCGTTGTGCGTCCGACATTCTGTTTGGCGTTATCGTGTATATGATTTCACTTATCGCTCACAACAGGGACTCCAGATGTGACCACCTGGCCCACCTTTCTGAAGGAACGCAGCACTGCTCTCATTTGGATTTGGTTTTTCCAGGCTGTGGTGCCTTCCACGGGAGCTCAAAATGCTAGCGTCAAAACTGCACAAATTTAAAATAATTATACTAAACGATAGGAAACCTACTAAAAAATTGGGAAATTCTCTTTGGAGAAAGGTACCAAGGAACAGACAGAATTCATCTGATCATTCACAGAGAGGGCTACTCTCTGCAAATGGAGAAATTCAGAAATGTAAAAGCACAATGGACTCATGAGCCTCTCTTCATAAACTTCAAGGTGGAATTATCTTCCGTGAATGCAACGAACCCTCAACAAATGATTGATTACAGAAACATACACATTGGGGGACACATTGCCTCTGACTAAGCTGAAGGTAAACCCAGCTGCCAGGCTGAAAGTCTGGTATAAAGCGGCTCAAGGTGGGGAGGTTATAGCATAAAGCTCTGTTGCTTCTTGATCCAACTTGTCTATAACAGCTTGAGCTGGGAAAGCTTGACTCAGACCTCTGAAGCACAGGTGTTTTATCTTTATATAAAAATAGCAACCAGAAGCAACTTCATTTTCTTCAGAACTAGCTTCTTATCATCGTCGTGTATTTCCTGTTACCTAGATTAGAGGAGCCAGAATCTTTGTTAATTAGACTACTTTGGCCCATCTGCCTCATGGGAAGCAAAATGATTTGCCCAAGTACTCCCAAGCCCCACAGAAGGACCAAAGAGGAGGTATTTGTAGACGTTGCCAAGGATCCTAGAAATCGACGATTGGAATCTGCCAGACCAGACCCAAGCGGTATGAAATGGCAGCACCTCCCTGGAGGGCAGACTGAAGGCGGGAAAACCGCTTGAGTCAGAAGAGAGCTGTGGGACATCCTCTTCCTGCAAAGGGGACCAGGTAGACATGTGATCAGTGCAGTTACAGAATGTGCTTCCCTAACACACTTCTAGAGGGTTTGAAGAGTTTCTTGAAAGAGTTAGTCTTTAACAGAGCAGAGTAAGATGTTCCAGCACCAAGAGATTTTAATGTACAGATTGCTTCCAAGTGCCTTGCACTATCGTGAATAAGCAGCACTCAGATATCCAGCTGCTATACGTGTGACCAGGGAAGGGAGAATGGAAGGCCCCCAGGAGGAAACCAGATACCATTTTTTGGAGATGATTGACCAAGAAAACAAAATGAAAACAAAAAACAGAGAGAAGCCAGTCCTGAGAGCTGCTGCTGAGAGCCCGGTGACCGGCAGGCATCCTGCGGTACTCAGCTGACAGGTGGGCACAGAGACTGCCACACTTTCGATACCAGATTGTTCAGTGCTCTCCGCACCCCACCATGTGCCGCGCTGTAGGAGTAGGTGGTTTGGCCTCTATTATCTGCTTAATGTCTTTAGGAAGGTAGAGCTAGCTTACCGTTTGTTATGCCCCTTTCTCAAAAGAGAGAATAATTTTTCTTCAAACTCTGGAACAGACTTCAGCCAATTAAGGATAGTCCCTGCATTGAATCCAACCTGGAGGGTTGGCTCAGGGGAAAAAAGTCATTACCAACAATTCCACCTGAAGATTCCTTTTAATGTAATTTTTAAATCTTTGTCTTCAAATGTTGACTCTTCAGATTGTCTCTATTAATTGGTAACACCAACTACTATATAAAATAGAATTACTCTGTCATCATTCCTCAAAGTCATGTTTGAATCACAGTGTCAATGTTATATAAGAGGTTTATTACAAAATTATCTGACTTCAAGTCTAATGAATAATTCCTTCAATTAATGTTCACAATCGAAAAGAAAAGGAAATATGAGTGTGGAAAAAATGAGAACAATCATAGGAGGATGCCTAAATAACAACATCAATGTGTACGCTGGTTCTTTCTTTCTTTCTGTCTTTTTCTTCCTGCTAAATTCTATGCCCTCACAGACTTCACACAAAGGAAAGAAAGTGAATATTGAATCAGGGAAATTTTTAAATTATGTAAAATTTCTGCCTATAATAGTCATGTGTGGGGAAAAGTATACTATTATAAAACTTCTTAAAAAATGGTTATTATGATTATTATTCTCAGAAAACTTGTGCTATAGAAAAGTTAAATTTGTCAATCTTAGAAGCGCAGCCAGTTTCAACAGCCAGAGAATCTGCACTATGATGGAAAAAAGGATAATATGCTAGGGCTGTAGCTGCCCTGGACGCTTCCCTAGAACTTGGGGCTGAGGGTTGGAAGAGGTAAAAGGATAAGGGGGTGAGGGTGGGGAAATGGTTTACAAAAGGCCATGCAACCTGACCATCTGACACTAAAGTAGAACCATCAGAAATGCACTATCGGGTTCTGGAAGGACTCTTGTTCTCTTCTTGCTGGATAACAGCTGGGGACAAACACAGGGATGCTACCAACCTAGAAAGGAGACTTTCATGAAGCTCAAAGAAACTACTCTGAGGGAGGCCAGAGGCTCCGTTCCAGGACAGACTAGTAGGGAGCGTCTAATAAGAGAGTTTAAGAAACTCAAGAATCAACTAGACTTCAGTAGCTATGGGGACCAGTCTAGTAGACCTGAAAAAATATCCTGAGAATCCAAATGGCCTTGACAGGCCACTTCCATGGCTTAGATAGTGAACCTGCATAAGTGACTGACTAATCCTCACTACTCCTTAGTCAATGCTCTTCTCTTTTACTTACATTTTTTTAAACATTTATTCATTTTTGAGAGAGAGAGAGAGAGAGTGCGAGTGGGGGAAGGGCAGAGAGAGAGGGAAACACAGAATCTGAAGCAGACTCCAGGCTCTGAGCTGTCAGTACAGAGCCCGACGCGGGGCTCGAACCAACAAACAGTGAGATCATGACCTGAGCAGAAGTAGGACGGTTAACTGAGTCACCCAGGCACCTCCTGAATTTACATTTAAAAACTCTTGCTGCTTGTAGGGGTGCAGGAACCGCTATCTAACACGTAGCTTTGTTTCTGAGAACCATCAGGGTAGGAGAATTTGTGGTTCAAACTGCTTTCAGGATCAAAAAATGTTGTAGTGTTGTGGTTGAGAGAGATCCCTTGAAAGTCTTTTTTAAAAATATTCTTTTAATGTTTATTAATTTTCAGAGAGAGAGTAGGAGAGGGGCAGAGACAGTGGGAGAGAGAGAATCCCAAGCAGGCTCCATTCTCTCAGTGCAGAGCTCTGTGTGGAGCTCGAACCCATAAACCGTGAGATCATGACCTGAGCTGAAATCAAGAATCGGGTGCTCAACCAACTGAGCCGCCCCAAGAAAGACCCTATGAAAATCTTTATAAAACAATTTTTACAAATACAGAAATATTTATACAAATAAAGTAACAATAGAGGCTTCAGTATATATTATCTCTTGCTCCTGAGAAATAGTCTAGGTTCTACCTCAACAGAAATTTAAAAAAAAAAATCATAAATTATTTTTCTTTATTTCATGCAGGTATATTCTCACATATTTGCCCCCACTCTTGTCCTCTAACCAAATATTAGTGCCCAGAAGGGCACTTAAAAATAGAGAGTTTTGAGATTCAGAAGTGGTGACCGTTGACTCACTAATCCCAGAAAGGCAAGGTAACTTGGATGCTTGCGATTTAAGAAAGCTTTGGGTAACCTCTGGTTAACCTTCCTGGCATGCTGAAAAGTATTTCTCCAATTCTCTCTCCAAAGCATAGGGTGGATTTTCCCAACCATCTGAGCCCCTTCTTCTCACAGCTCAGTTCCCTTTCCCCTAACAAATGGAGAGTGTATTGAAAGGTCCAGTTGAACACCCATTAGTTTCTAAAACCTTTCATTGTCACCACTAAGGTGAGATTTACTGTTCTTCTTCTACTTTTCCTCATACTCACTTCTATGTTTTTCTATCTATCTTCAGGTGAAGAAACTCACAAGTTGCCTATACTACAAGTAAAATTCTCATTGTTGAACAAATAATTTGCTGGGTACAATAGAATTTGCTTAAAGAGAACACAGAGCTTTGAAGGGATCACTGAATAGACTAATCTCTTATTCAGCAGTTAGGGTTCCATACACTAACTATGGTCTATAGTCTAAATTATCTTTGAAATATTTTAAATTTCCCGTAAAGTAGAAAACTGTATAATTTCATGATGTGTCTAATCTAGCCCTGGAACACTGCTGACCCCGAATGAGGAGGGTGGCTTGCATTTAGATTCCATGTTGAAATGAAAACACAGAGAGCTGAAACTGCTCAAGGTCAAGGTCCTTACAAAGTGGCTTCTCTATCCTGATCATAGAAAATAAATGAATGCTGGTTACTTCTGCTTAGAGTTGTAGCTTCCTTACCAAACTACAGCAATATCCAATAGTAAACATGGCAAATCAAAAACTCTCTTCGGAAGGATAAATGAAGTTCTAGGCTCAGAAGTTGGGCCAAGGCAATTCAACCCCAATGTTCACTGACTCAACATTACTTCACTGACATTCCTATCAAACGTTTCCTGTGTTGAAGAATACTCGGAATAATATCCTTGTAATTGTTATAAGGTTTACCTAAAATCTCCATAATTCAGGTAAAAATAAATATTTTGTTGGCTATTTCAAATGATTTATTTGTCATTAAAAAAATGACAACTTAAAAAATCACTTTACAGTGAAAAGTAAAAGGTTCTTATCATACTTAACTAGCTATAAATATCCTGTCTTTTCTTTCTCTAAACTATAATTTCCATTTGTTTAACATCTAATTTAGTTCTATAAATATCCAATACCATTTTGATATTTGCTCAAATGTGCTAAGTACTGACCTCTTTATCAAATTAGGTCTGTGATCAAATCAGGGAAAAAATAACACACTTAAATTCTGAATATCTTTATTATTTGTCCAGCAAAACAAAGCAGTTAATATTTAAATGTTCTAAACCTCTCTAGAACTCCGTGGCTTTTGATAGCCTTGGCAATCAAAATTCTTTAAACCATGTGCCTTAAAAATATTTTTAAAGCAGTTGCTTATAAAATGAAATAAACTCAAATAATTTATTTCGTAATTTAAAATTATAACTTCATTACTTTTTTATGGAAGTATATTGATGATAACTAGGTAAGAATGTTTATAGTAACAATTAATTGCAGAAGGTTATTTAGAATTTATCACAGAAATGCTTTCAAAAGTACAAATAGCATTTAAAAATTACAATACAGGACAACCTTGTTATAAAACTTTTAGACAATATAAAAAGTTAGAAAGTAAAAGTCATCCTTCAGAAATAACCATTATTAATATTCTATACACATCCTTTCATATTTTTTCAATACATTAATAACACACACACACACACACACACACACATAACTCCCACTTCTCCTGAACCTACAATCAGCTGATTCATACTGTTTTGTAACCTGCTTTTTTTCCACTTAGATATTTATCACATATCAATTATAATTTTCAATATTAGTTTGATATTTTTATTATATGGGCCATAAGTTAGATACATATTTCTCACTAGTGGATATTGAATTTGTTTCTCCAAGAAGTTTTCTTTTTCTTCTTAAATGGTGATGGAAAACTGAAATATGTTTACCAATGAACAGTGACCTCAATGCTCAAAGGTGATTTGCATTTAAAATTAAAATATGTGTATATTATAGTTTTATTTCATTTAATTTATATTCAATTTATATTCCATTTAAATCAATAACATTTAAAAGATTCCATGATATCCTGAGTTTTTCCTGGATGTTCACATGTACATTTTAATCTAATTTGTATGTCAACTCAACTATCTCCAGGTTTACAAATAGTAACCATGACACTGAAATTTTTCTATAGAAGTAACGTTTAGTTAGTCACAACCCATAATTTCAAGGCACATTTCAGTTCTAAAGATGTTTTTTCACTATTTCATATTCTTTAACTAGTTTCCTAAACATTGAATATAAAATTATAACAGTAGTATTGTATTTATTGACTCCTGTGTCTCCAACCTTTGAGGTAGGTACCAGTTTAATTTGCTTCAATTTACAGATGATATCCCCGAGGTTGAGGGCTGTTAGTGACCTTGCCCATGATCCAGCAACAGTGGGACAGGTGACACATAATCTCTGGCTCCACGCTGTCCTCCTTCTGCTCAGTCACGCCACTGTTGGAAGAAGAGAAACTTGGGCTGGGCCTAGAAGATAACTGGAATGCCATACCAAATTTATGTTCATTTAATCCTAAAGTCTGTGTGGGAAATTGAGTTTTTCAGAAGGACTATTTCTATTAATTGAGTAAATCAGATAAATTTTACATCTTTCCTTCCTGTTCTGCTCCAGGCAGGAAGTGTGGGACATGCTAAGACAGAAATAAGCCCTTTACAGAAATTTGTACTGCTGATCACTTTTCTGACTTCTCTCACAGTTGGCACAGGATATCTGAACTGTAATGCAAAGGAAATTAACTCCAGCTCCAGATTTTTCTGCATTGATGGTATATGTTCCTTGGGATTCTATGAAGATATCAACAGTATTCTTGAGAATCAGAAATTCTAAATTTTTATGTAACTGTTCTACATCATTATACAAAAAAAAAAAAACAACTAAGAAAGATACACACTGAGCTCTGAAAATCATCTCTCATCTTTTCTTATGAAGGGATATCATAACGTTTTCTGGTATGTCTACAGGGATTGTTCAACACAGATTGGATTATCTTCTTGGATCCCACTTGACCCTCATTCCTCTCAGGCTGAGATGTCCACATTTGGTTTTAAGGCCCAACTCATGGTCGCATATATATCTTAATCTTCTTCTTTTTTTTTTCCAGCTGTGTAATGTCGCTGCTTTCTCTGCCTTGCTATACTAAGTCTCTTTCTCAGTGACTGGATTCTTTCTGTTCCATGAGCCACTCCTGGGTCCAGGGAAAACTGGAATAACTGTTTTAAAATCTATTTACAAGAGAAAGACTTTCCCCCTTTTTTGAGTCCAAACCTCAAAGTAGTTATCCATGCAGCCAGCCCTATACTTTCTGAGTAACACAACTTTACATTCTCCAGGCCATAAGAGCACAGATATTATAATGTATCACGTCATAACCATTATCTTTTACAGTCAACCTTTGAACAATACATGGGTTGTGGTGGAAAATTCATGTGTGGCTTTGGCTCCCCCAAAACTTAACTACTAATAGCCTGCTGTTGACCAGAAGCTCTACTGATAATGTAAACAGTCAATTAACACATATTTTGTAGGTTACATATGTATTGTACACTGTACTCTTTCAATAAAATAAGCTAGAGAAAAGACAACATTAAGAAAAATCATAAGGAAGGGCACCCGGGTGGCTCGGTTGAGCATGTGACGCTTGATTTACGCCTGGGGCATGATCCCAGGGTCATGCACTGAGCATGGAGCCTGCTTAAGATTCTCTCTCTCTCCCTCTGCCCCTCTCCCCTATTTGCACTCTCTCCTTCTCTCTCTCTGTCTCTCTAAAAGAATTAAAAAAAGGAAAAAATAGAATAAAATAAAAAAAGAGAATCAGAAGGAAAGGAGAACACATTTACGATGCTGCACTGTATTTATCAAAAAAAAAAAAAAATCCATGTATGAGTGGACCTAAGTAGTTCAAACCCATATTGTTCAAGGGTCAACTGTATTTCCAAGAAATGGAAATGAAATTTAAAACATTTTTGTGGTATCTTACCTTGATTTGTTTTGATATATGTCATATATTACAAACTTTTCTATTATAATACACAACATATGTGTGGGTTTTTGTTTTTTGTGTTTTTTTTTGCAGCAAGGCTGAGCTTCTCATGCTCATTTACATGAATGTCCCCAGAAGCCAATGCCTGACACATGGGTAGTGGTTAGGAAAAGTTTGATGAGCTTAAGAGTGGAATGGACGAATTGAGAATGTTCCTTTGTGCTGGTAAATAGTCAATATCATTAAAATGGTGGCTTCAAATAAAATTTCAGTTACCCTAGCCATTTTAGAACAGATTATCCTATATATTCTAGAGAATTCGTTCTTATATTTCACAATATTCTACACTAGATTTTAGTGTAAAATATTAAATTTGAAAACAGAAGAAAAGCCATAAAAGAAGTCAACAATATATAACTAAAAACAGGCATGGTTCCCTTCAGCAAGCTTTCCTATTCAAATCATTTCGGTAAATAAATATTTAACAAGCAATAAAGCTGATGGTTATATTTACATAGCAGTCAATTTATGTTCTACAAAAGCTAAATTCCCCATCCCCAATAATACTTTATATTCCTTGACATTAGTCTACAACAAATGGCACAATTGTGTTTAAAAAAAAAAGAAAGAAAAACCCATAATAAAAACCATTCACTCTGCCAAATATGTCATTACATTTTTTTTCCTGTTCAGCTGCCAGATGTATTGCATTATATTATCAAATTGATAGATCTAGTGTTATTTCTACATTTACCATTTTACAACAACAAATAGAAATATAAGGAAGCTTTGGTAACAAATCTTGCTTAATATGTATGTGAAGTAGACAGTTTGTCTAAGAGAAAAATATAACTGATGACAGATTTCATTTCAGTCTGCTAGTGCTTATTAAGATGTCTACAAACAAAAAGCCATATCTGGGTACATCTCTTTCTGCAAACAAAGGAAAGTTTTAATTGCTTTAATCAGCATTTGCATTGTCTTTGTGGTGACATAGAAAAACAATTCAGGTCTAATCAGGAAATGTCTTCCAGAGGAAGATTCTTCAGCTTAGACTTTAAGTGAAGCTAATAACATATTTTCTATAATTCTTGAACAAAATTTAACAATGTAATACTGTGCTGACTTCTATTTAAATTATTCCTAGGCCAATAATAGAAAGACTGGTGATGTTTTTTGGTATGTCCTTATTAGGAATATCATTTTCAGATATGAAAATGGCTCCTATAAAATCAAAGAGCAGACTGATGAATCAACTCAAGTGTCAGCATTTCACTTTTTTCCCCATCAACAGTATCTTAAACATAAGGAGGTCTTTGCTTCACAGATCTTCTTTTCAATTCAGGATGTGCTACATCCCTACTAGGTGAAAGACATTAATGTAAACTAAAAGCATATAAAAAGGAACAAGAGCATCTTCAATAAGTTAACTGCAACCTTTAGTAACAACCCCAATTCATGTCTTAGTATATCATATACATCAATTGCATTCTGTAAATACTGCAATGACTCCATTCAGAAAATAAAAGCAATCATTAATAGGTAGATAATGCAAAATGTGGTATGGGACGAAAGTGGGCTTCAAAGTTGGGCAGAACACATTTCAAACCCTTCTTCAGTCTATCTCATTTGAGTTGTGTAAGCTTGGACAAGTCATTTTTTTATCTTTCTGAGTCTCAGTTTATTCATTTGTAAAATGGGAATTCATTCAATTTTTTTTCAAAAAAATCACTGAGTCTGCTGTGGACCAGGCACTGTGTTGGCACTGGGAATACATGTGCCCTATCTTCACGAAGTTTCCATCTAATATGCATATTAGTCCAATAATCACGCAAACCAACTGGTGATTGGAGTGCACCAAGGGTTACACAGGACAGAGTCACGTTTTGGGGACTATGTCCTCACAAGGCATGGCTTATATTACATGTGAAACTGAGTAAGTGATTCAAAAATGTTTTCCTGAAAGAAAGACCTAGAAGTGTGGTGTGCAGGAAACGTTTTTCACGAGTTGAAATGGATTTAACTTTACATTTCTTTTCAGTTTCCTCGGTGCCGATAATTTTAACACTAAGGGATGAGGCCCCAAGTCATTGCTACATTCTACTACAAAGGATTGTGTGACTTTGGACAAATTACTTAATCTCTCTGTGCCTCAGTTTGCCTAGTTCTAAAATCAGGACAGACCTCATAGGCTTGTTATTCAGATAAAATAAGTTAATATCTATAAAATTCTTAGAACAGTACCTGACATAGAAGTGTTCTCGTTGTTGTCTGTGTCAACTGGTAGTCATGGGAATCTGTCCCATGAGACAAAATGCTGAAAAAGCAAAAAAAGAACACGATTTTAAACTTCCATGCCTTATATTTTAACACAGAAAATAAAAGATTCTATAAAGGGATTCTATTCTTTCCTGGTGTTGAGAGAAGGGAGGCCTTTTTCTCGACTCCTCTTTCCACCCTACTACCCTGAGCTGAGAAGCTCATGTTTCCCTGGGAATAGGGAAGCCATGTGGGGAGACTCTGGTCGTGATGCAAAGTGGCTGGGGCAAATTCGCCTAACAGTCCTACTGTCCTAATGTGACTTCCTGCCTAGAAACTCCACAGATACTGAACATAAATATAATTCAAAAAAGACCTTTGCTTTCAAGGAGCCTACACCCTAGTTGGGGAGAAACACAAAAACAACAAAAACAGCACACATTCTAACATAATAGCATTTATAAAATAATCTACATGGTGATCAGCTCTGTGAATATAAAAATCAAGCCTTATTTATCTTTATGTCCCCCAGGGCCTGATAGTAATGCTCAATAAATATTTGCTGGATTGAATTGAATACATTAACAAGTACAAACAAATAGAGTCTGAGCAAGTAATTGCCAAAAGAATACCGTGTCAAGGATGATCACAGTGGAACTCTGGGGTCCCCATTGTAACCCTGGTAGACATGGGGATCCCCAGCTTTCTTTTGTGACCTCCTGATGAGCCAATCTATTCGGAGGCCACTAAGGAATAATGAAGCCAAATGGTATATATCAGGTACCATTAGACAGTCCAGGGAGTCTACCTAATATTTAATACATTTCGTAATGAAATGTTTCTCGCTGCTAATTGGATGGCCATTGTTTTCTGTGAATGATTTCATAAGTAATTTGATTTATAATTAAAGCAATACTATTGCTAATTTCATGCCTTAATTTATTCCTGTAAAATTAAACACTTCCTTAAATGTAAATATCAGTGTGTCAATCTTTGTGGCATCTAAGGAGGGGACAGAGTTGTTGCATGGAACAGAGAGTTTCTTATCCAGCAAAGGGAAGTAAAATTCTAGTGCCCTGTATATTCTTTACGGGCTCTAGGTTGTACAGAAAAATTCTCTCTTTGGGATCCTTTCCTTACTTGATTCTTTTTCTCTAAAAAAGATAAACATAAGCATATTTTAGTTCACTATCTCTGCCTAAAGCAGAAGTTGACATTCTATTATCCTAAGATTAAGAAGGTTTTAATACATTGGCAATTTAGGTAATTATACAAATAAATATGTTGTTTAAATTCAGGCAGATGTCTTCTTCGGTACCTTGTGTTGTTCCGAATCTCTTAGAGCCTTGTTACTCAAAATCTGGTTCTTAGACTGGCTGCACCAGCATCTCATAGGAACTTAATGGAAACACAGAATCTCAAGCCCTACCAGACCCACTGAATCAGAGTTTGCATTTTTAACGAGAACCCAGGTGAGGTGCTTGCACATTCTGGTCTGAGCAGCACTGTCCCAGGACATCCACTTGGAGGACCGAGCAGGTAAAATGCCCCTGGGAACCCAGTGAGACTGAAAGTAGTTGGGTCACCTGTTGATCATGTGATATCAGAGGGCCACCGTGACCTGAGGAGCTCAAAGAAACCTTTTGGGGCTTAGTTACAAAAATTCATTTCACCAAATGGATTTTCTAAATGGTACTGCACTGGTCTTTCTTTTTGCTGATGAAAGAGAGGGAAAGATGAAGTCCATTATTGATTTGGAGTTATTACCGAACATCATAAGCACGCAAGAAATGGCAGAGACGGTGAGTGTGCCCCTCAGTTGAGTTGCCATCATTGGAGCTGACATTTACATAAAGACAAAAGGGCAAGGTTTTGCCTTCATAAATATTTGCCAGCCAGGAAGCCAGAGACACCTGGAGGAGGCCTGTGTTGGGAGGTATCACTGAATTCACTTTGCGATATTTGCAAGATAATCTGTGGTGTTATGGTAATTGGAATTCCACGTGCATTAAGCTGTTGAGAACTTTATATAAAAATATTTATGCTTTTAGCTGCTCTTGAATAAAATTTTATTCTTTTCTTCGGTGCTATTGTCTGTTGCATACCTTTTGCCTGTTATCAGTCACAAACTATCAGTACTGAATTATTCTGTCAAGTGAGAATCTAGGAACTTTACACCTGTCAGTTTAGGCTGATTTTCAATATTGTGTGAAAATGCCAAGGAATGACCTGTCAGTCTGTATTTGTGACAAGAGTCCTATTCATGTTGCTCAATGGTTTGTAGAAGTGTATCTTTGAAGAATTATTTTTATATGGTCCAGTACATCTCAATGTCCCAGGCAATAATTATCTTGAATGCTAGGCCCCCAATAAAAGTAGAGGAGTGAAATAGAAGGGGTTTCTTTAGTGAATAATTATATGTGAGTATGTTGGAAAAAAATTCATCTCATTTTTGTTTGACTCTGTTCACACCTCCATTGTAAATAAATGCAATTTTTGTACATACGAAAGTCTGAGCCATTTGCGATCCTATAATGTAACTGTACTTCAATTTTGCAGTGTCTCCTCCTGTTAGGAGAACTGATAGAAAGTCCTACTAAGAAGCAAATGGAGATCTGTGGCAGAAGTAATCAGACTTCTTTCCCAAACTCCATGAAGCTCTCTTAAAATTAGAATGCAGCTTTTGGAGGTTTGTGGCAAACTGCTTGTTTTGTTTTGTTTTTTTTTTTTTTTTCCTTTGGAGACATTCTTTTTCTTCTTATTTTGAACAAGGGTCAACAATAACAGGGCTAGGAGGTAATAACTAATCTGTTTGATTGACGACCTCTGCTGGCAGTCCTGAGCCAAAAAAAGCACAAAACCCAGAAAACTGCTTTTCTGATAGGTTTGTGGCTGGCCTCAAGGTTAGGTCTTCATTTCTTGCCCAAGCATGCCAGAAGCATTAGGCTCCAGTCTCAGGTAATAATAAAAGGAGCTAACATTTTGCGAGTGTTTACTATGTGCATAAGCTCGTGTAATCTGCTCAGAACAGACCTACGTGCCTGACACTGCTCACAGCACTCTGTGATTATTAGCTCACTCAATCCTTACAATAAAACAATGTCCACTTTCCTGAAGGAGACTTAGGTATAGAGAATTACGAAACTGGCCCATGACGCCTGGGTGGCTCATTCAGTTAAGCGTCCGACTCTTGATTTTGGCTCAGGTTATGATCTCATGGTTGTGAGATAGAGTCCGGCTTTCAAATCTGCACTGAGCGCAGAGCCTGCTTGGGATTCTGTCTCTCCCTCTGCTTCTGCCCCTCCCCTGCTAGTGTGTGTGCACTTTCTCTTTCTCTCTCAAAATATATAAATAAGCTGTAAAAAAAAAAAAGAAAAAAAAAGACACTGGGTCAAGGTCACACAATCAGCAAGTGACAAAGGCAGGACACAACGCCAGGCAACCAGGCTCTGGAGTGTGCCTTCTGAGTTTCCCAGCTATATGAAACACAGCATGATGTAACACAAACACTTGAGTGCTTCCATAGTATGCTCTGCATCTCATTTAATCTTCACAGCAACCAAACAAAATAGACCATATTACCAAAACCCCCATTTTATAGATGGGAAAGCAGAGACCCAGCTTGCTGAAGAACAGAGAAGGGGTAGAAAATAATGAACAGGTGGAGTATGACTTTAAACC
Organism: Cryptoprocta ferox; assembly: GCA_028646485.1. Lineage (NCBI taxonomy): Eukaryota > Metazoa > Chordata > Mammalia > Carnivora > Eupleridae > Cryptoprocta > Cryptoprocta ferox. Next base: position 99,615,004 of record CM053574.1, read on the forward strand.
CCATATTCTTAAGCAATTCGCTCTATCTAGGTCTCCAAATATAGTACCCAGCAATCAAGATGTTTTATCTTAAGACTAAATGTATTAATTAGGAAGGCTGAAAAACAATGGATGAGAATGATGATAGGCGTGAAGTTAATTACCGAAGGTGAAGCCTGTTCCCTTTTCTTTTTATTCTTTTTAATTTTTTTAATATTTATTTATTTTTGAGAGAAAGAGAGAGAGAGAGACAGAGCATGAACAAGGGAGGGACAGAAAGAGAGGGAGACACAGCATCTGAAGCAGGCTCCAGGCTCTGAGCTGTCAGCACAGAGCCCGACGCGGGGCTCGAACCCACAAACTATGAGAATATGACCTAAGTCAAAGTCGGACCCTCAACCAACTGAGCCACCCAGGAGCCCCCTGCTCCCTTTTCTAGAGGATCAGATCTCAACTGTACATTATTATGGTTCAGCTCCTCTGGGTGTGGGGTCATTGTTTACTCCTGAAGCTTTATTGCCTGTTGCTATTTCCATCTTCAATAATCAATATCTGCATGCTTCTCATGTTTCCCACCCGCATGCCCTGGGATGCACAGCCTACTGCCTGCAGACTTTCTCTCTCCCCTGCCCACCTCCTTACCTACTGTCCACCTTCCCAGGACCATTAGATTGAGACTCAGTTCAGAGGTCACTCCCACCAGAATCCCACCTTGATCTCCTCCTTCAGACCGTATGAAGCGTCTGTTCCCCCTTCCTGGGCTCCTGTGATACTCTTTCTACATCTCTATGCATTGTAATTCTCTATTATGTATCTGCTTATCCAATGGAGCATGTCCCTTTTAAGGGCAAGGATTTTGTTTTGCTTCCATTTTGTAACTCAGCGTCTAACACTGCGTTTGGGGGATAGTAGGCTCCCAGTAGGTGATAACTACATGATGTACTAGCATGAGCCCCAAAAAACCCTTATGAGAGAGGCTTTCAGAGCCTCCACTGAGAATCACAAGCATCTCTGCTTGTTTTTCTATTGTTAGAAGACAGATTAAGAGCAAGTCAGGCATTTAAAATGCAGATGATAAAAAGTATGTATGTAGTGATGGTGGCAGCGGGTGGAGAATGAATCAAGGGTCCTTTGTGTGACCCTGATATTGAATGGAAATAAAAGAAAATGGGAGAGTACATGGAAGTTATTTTATACCATGACCTAAGATACAGTTTCTTTCAGTTTTTATAGCATATTTACCTTGGAATACTTTGAGATTTACAGAGAAGTCACAGAGACAGCACGGAGCATTCATATACATCCCTCACTCATTTTTCCTACTGTTATCATTTTACGGGACCATGGTGCACTTGCTAAAACCAAGAAACCAACACTGGAGTACGATTCCTAATTGAAACTCCACAGTTTGTTTGGATTTCAATAGTTCTTCTCCAATCTCCTTTTTTCTGTTCCAGATCCCATTTCCAGGATACCCCCTCACATTTAGCACCATATTTCCTTAGCTTCCTCTTAACTGTGGAAATTTCTCAGACTTTTCTTACTTTTGATAATATTCAAGCTGTTTTGTAGCCTTCTAGTTTGACTCGAAATTCAGTAAGATTCTAGCAAAAGAATAATATTAGATTACAATCTTTGTTAAACTTTTCTGAAATATCATGAGTCCTGACAGATCCAGTCCTTGACCTGTTCCCAGGCTTCCTGAGGGAACCAAATATTTCATCCACCCTGAGTCACCTTTTGACTAATCACCCCCCCCCCACCAAGTCACAGCATCATGAGACCCAACACTTAGGCATCAGTGAAAACATTTTACCCACCAATACAAGAAAGGACAGAGGTCTGAGCAAATGCAGATATGTTAAAAATACCTATTGATGCAAAGTACACTTTTTGATGATGGTTCTAACCCTACAAGGATTAAACCTTAAAAAATTAATTTAATAGGGTAAGTAATGAAGAGGAAAGCACTGGCTGTGGGATTAGAAATGCTCATTTCCAACTCTGCCACTTAAAAACCGTATGATTTCAATCCCAGCACTTAACCTCAATAATCTCATGTATATCCATTTGTAATTACAATTCTCAAATGTGGTAATACATGTAAAATTTTTCTTTGACCTCTATAACTTATTTTTATTTGTCACTGTTAATTCCATCTCAGGTAAAAACACTTCTAGACTGAAAAGGTTTCTTGTATGTTAGAAGTTTTTATTTCAAGTTTCTCGTGTTGGTTATATCTGTTTTTGGAATAGCTATAAAAGCTATTTTGGTTTCCAAACAAAATATTGCCAGATGTTTATTTAGCTTTCACTGCAACCTTACTACATAGGTAGCAGTTTGATTCCTATTTTAACAGTGGAGAAATTGAGGTCCAGAGATATTTATATGACTTAACCAAAGTTACACAGCAAAGAAGTAGGGGAATCGGGGTATAAACTCAGGACGCCTGGCTGAAGCATCCCAGCTCCTAACCATGAACCTCTGATGCCTTTTAAGAAACTTCTCCAAAGGTGCAACTAGTCACAGAAAATGTTTGAGAAGATGCTCTTCCACCCAGCTGGGAAAGCGTAACTTGGAATTGATATCGCTTGGGCTTCACACCTTTTTGACCCAAGCTGAGGACACTGGTCTGACTTCTGGGTTGTCTCTCATTAAATATAAAATTATTAGTTTCCACTCTTGCAAATCCTTTTCTTTTAATCTCTAAGACCAACATGGGGCTTGAACTCATGACCCTGAGAACAAGAGCCCATGCTTTCCTGACTGAGCCAGCCAGGCACTCTTCTACTCTTCTAGATCCTTGATGAACAACACATTCCCTACAGAGTCTTCCAATTCTTCATATATCTTTAGATTTTAAGGGCCTCAAAACTAAAACGAGTTGAAATAAGCATTAGATACAAATAAACTATTATTTATGTGGGAAAGGATGATGTATTTTGACCATTTCTTTTTAATGTAGACCATAAAGCTCAAGGGTCTGGCTCCAAAATAACCCATTTTCCCTGAGATTCTGTGTGGCTGCCCCAGCTGCTTGGAATCTATCCGAGGATGGCTGAAGTCGAAGAGTTTGTGCAGAATGGAGCCATCCCAGGATGTGTGGTGAAGTCATCCACAGTCCTGCTTGTAGCTTGGACAGTCTCTTGAATGATAGGGAATAATATCTCTCCACAAAGAGCAGCTGTTATCTAATCAATGCAGTAGATTGAGAAATAAGCTTCTTTCCAAGATGGTTAGCAATTGCAGCAATTATTACTGACATGCTCTTACTTTGGTATTCTTTTCTATTCATGGTGTTTTCTCAACATTGCCTCTTCAATACCAATTCAAAGGGGTGACACGCTGAACTTTAGGTATGCTATGACCTCCACTGTACCCATTAAAGAAAGTTCACAGTGAGGGCTTGCATTTTAGAGTGTGATTTATCAGCTTATTTAAGTAGGAAGAAATTCAATACATAACTTATGACACCCGAGGTAAAGCGAGGGTCACCATGATAGTTTCTTCACCACATCAATTCCTCAGGAATGCCAAACAATGCAAACTTGCCCCCAATATTTCTAAGAGTTCCCAGGGGGTGTTCACGTGAACTTCACTTCATAATCCTGCTGTTTACCTACTGCCAGGCGGTGGTGGCTGTTCTCCTCTGCGCTCCTTTCCATTGGCTGACATCTCCTTTCTCAGCTGATGCTCTCTCAAGGCACCGACACTGTTGCTGATGCCAATCAGCATCTGGGCCAAGATGGCTTTTTCCAAGTTTGCCAGCACTACTGTTCTCAGTGCTGCTGATCCCTCTCTCTTTCAGTTGCCCATAGAGGTTTTAGTGAAATCATTCTTTAAGTGTTTACTTGCTCCTATGTTATAGATCTACCTTCTCAACCCTGATTAATGATGTCACAGTGCTATGATCAGACTGTATCTTCTTCCACTCAATCCCGCTGCCCCCATTTATTCCCTAAATCTAAGTGTTTTTCCCAGTAAGCTCATCATTTACATGGACCGGGGCAGGTATTATCTTGCAATTTTCCAGATGTGCCAGATTCGTTTGAATCTTAAGGTGAATGCCATTTACGCTCCAGTTTTCTGTATCGCTAACTAAAGAGGCCAAGTTTCCATAACCTGGTAATGCAACAGTCATAATGAAAATGTATTTCCTTATTATGTAAGGGCTGTTTATGAAATCCCAGTACATTTCTCACAGCCAGATTAAACATTTTATTGCCTTTATTTTTCATCAAGTATGCAAATTCTTTTTAGCAGGTTTCATTTTTGATTTAAAACCATTTTTCATGAAAAACTAAATCATTTACGGCCATATGGTCTCATGACAATGCATAGTTAAGAAAAACTCAGTGAATTTCATACAGGAATGCCTTTTTGATGTCCTTTCAAGTGAAAGAAATGCACTTTCTAGCCATAAGAGAGCTGCTTTAAGAAAGAACTCTTAAATGTCGATAAACATGTAATGTGGGTACTTGCCAAAGAGAAAAGATGTAGGTCAATACCATCTCCTTCCTTTTATAGAAAAAGGAGCTATGGTTTGGTTCCTAGCAGGAAGGGTCAAAATGGTGTACTCTCATATGCTATTTTATGTATGGAAGCAAAAATAAAAAAGACATGCTAGGGAAACTGCAAGATGAAGTAAGAGCTGGCAATAATAACATGTGATCTGTTGGTATGTGGTGCTGATAGGTTTCACATGGTTTCTTTCCTGGATGCAAGGAGTTCAGGCAAAATTGCAGGAATTGCCAATAATAAAAACAGCTATCATTCACTGAGAACCTACTATGTACCGGGCACTTTGGTATGAACTATATACTCCTTAACTCATTTTGGCCTTATATCAATATTTAAAAAGCATGTTCATGTTCCCACTTACACAAGGAAACCAAGGCTCATGGAGGAAAAGTAACTTTCCTGAGGGCTTATAGCTAGTAAATGGCAATGCTGGGATCTGAGCTCAGGTCTGCTTGACTTCAAAGTCTGCATTCTTCCTGCAGTTCTAGGATGCCTTTCAGTAAATAAGTAAATGAATAAATAAATAATCTGAGCTCTTGGGTACCTTTTATTCTGGCCACCTCCCACTTGGAATACTCAACCAATCAGAAAACAAGTACCAGTCAATCAGGAAGTAGTGTGGCACAGTCCTAAAAAACACCTATATGGGGAGTCACCAGGGCTTGAGTTTGAATCGCATCATTGATTACCTGTGTGACTTCGAGAAACTATTTAATCTGCTTACGTATATATTTCCTCATCTGAAAATGACGATAGTAACCCTATTCTCAAAGGACTTCTACGAAATTAAACTATGTGGTGTATGTGTCATCTGATCGTGTTCCTTTGAAATAATATTAACATACACTGCTACTGGAGCCCACCTACGTGACCAAAGTCTGTATCCTCTCAGTTATTTCTGAGAACCCCATTTCTGTCCCAAACCATATACTTGTGGTGGAATCTTGCCATGGCTTCTTTTCCTCTTTCCATAAGACTCAGCCCTCCTCAGCTAGTAGCTACCCTGATACCGCAAGCAGCACTATGGCTTGTGGCAGAGTTAGGAAGCAAATAGCTTTCTTTCTAGTGCTGGGGTATACTTTATCATGTGAACCTCTGAGGCAGGGTTTTGTTTCCTGCCCAGACCACAATGTCTTCCTTCCTTTTCCGTTTCTTTCTCCCCACATCCATCTCTTTGCCTTTAGCCAAAATGTAAAAGCCCTTTGCATACTTACTTTCATAAAGGGATACCAGGTCACTAGCTCATGCATTTTGGCAAAATCTAGACTCTGCATCTCAGTTTGGCTCAACTCAACCTGAGAAGGAAATTCTATAGTACAATGCCTGTTACATGGCCATTATTCAGTAAATGTGAATTGCCTTTTCTTTTTTTCCTTTTTTTAAAGTTTATTTTGAGAGAGAGTGTGTGCACACACACATGAGGGCGGGGGAGGGCAGAGAGAGAGAGAGACGGAGAGAGAGAATCCCAAGCAGGCTCTGTGTTGTCAGTGCAGAGCCTGATGCAGGGCTCCACACAGGGCTCAATCCCACCACCCACGAGATCATGACCTGACCCCAAAAAATCAAGAGTCAGGTGTTCAACTAACTAAGCCACCCAGGCACCCCACCAATTGCCTTTTCTAATCCTGGCATTATGTTTGGACCTTCAGAGATTTAAAGCAATGCAATCTGGATGATCTGTGGTGTGACTGCTGAAGGTAGTGTTGTGAATGTTGTACAAAGAAAGAAAATTGTAACTACAAATGCCTTGCTGTTAAATATATAAGCATCAGGACATGGCAATAGGACAAATGCCCACAAAAAGACTAAATAAGAGTTGGATATGAACATTCTACATTGAGACATAAAGAGTTTTTCCTTGTCTTCTTATTTAAGGGAGATATTCATGGGAAAGCTTGGATTTCAGAGTCTGATTAGTGAAGGTATTGGAAGCTGCATCCATTCATAGAAAAGGATCTAAGGACTAGGTGAAGCCTAACAAAAATTTTGAAGGGAAGTATGATCATCCAAGAAATGGGAGCAGACAGAAAAGCGTGGGGAAGTAGAGAAGTGAGGCAAAGAAAGATCACCTCTATTTTATACTGATGGTGAAGATGACCTTGAAGCAGAGTGTTCAGAAGGCCTAATGGATAAACAGAAGTGGCGGAAGAGGTACAAAGGGAGAAAATGTCATCAGAAAAGGGATAGAGAGCTTGCATCCTGAATTGAGAACAGCAATGCATCTTGAATCGAGAGTAGGGTGTTTGAGAAGCAGAGAATCTTATTACTCAAAGGAAATAATATAGAAAAGTAATGCATTCTTCTCAAAATGCCACCCTCATGTCACTATTCTTCTTTAACATCTAATGTCTCTCATTACTCCCTAAATCTTTACTATGGCCTTTAATGTCCTGCATTCTCCGGCACCTACCTAACTCTCCAACCCAGAAGTGCAGTTCTTTCCGCTCCTGGAATGTGTTGTCTCCTTAAATCATAGCCTTATTCACACTGCTCCCTCCCACCAACACTTGGCATCTGATCTTGGCTGTACTGCTAACTTGCTGGGCAACCTCTTGCAAGTCACTTCAAGTCTCTGAGACACATTATTTTCATCTTCTTAGAGAAGTGGGATAGGAATATCTGTAAATTCTTCTCCAGATCAAATACTGCATGAGTCTATGAATATTCAGAAGAATCTCATTAGCATAATTCCAGGCTCAGGGAAAAGGAAAGGTAATTGACATTTATTAAGAGGCCACTGTAATGCTTTGTTTTGACCTAGCAAGAAAAAGGCATGCTTCACTTATAGAATTTCTCCAATTACAGGTGTTATAAGGAAGGAACATGGATCATGATAAGGGGTAAAAGTAGATGATAAAAATGTTGCCTTTAAATTTTTGTTTGCTAAATGTACGTGAGTCAAGAAAGAAACCATTTCAATAGTAACTTCCAGCCCAACAGTCAATATTCTTGACCATAATTTTGACAAATATAGACAAATATATTTGAAAAATATAGTTTTGAACCTTCTCAAACCCCTTGGTCTACTTCTTTCACTAGGATTAGGGTATCAAAATTATTTTCAACTGATATTCATGTCTATGTCTTATGTCTATTTCTCATTTTATTTTCTGGTCTAGAGATTGTCCCACTTCTTCAATAATACCAGTTCTCAGGAAGGAGTTAGCCAGTATGGCTTGTGAATGTGAGGATGGATGGAGTGTAGGAAGGCATGAGAGAGTATGGAGTCGGCCCCAGGAAAAGCCATCCCCAGAAAGGGGCCAGTTATCACAGCTTGAGGTATGTAGAGGTCATGGACACATAGCAGAAGAACTCACTAATCTGATAGGGTTGAATGAAGGTCCAATTCAAAAGTGTAGGCAGATATGGTGCTGAAGGTCAAGAGCAGAGGGGTGTAGAAAACCACAACCGTCCACTCAAATAAGGGAAAGAGACACCAGAAAACTAACTGGATGGAGAAGATGTGGGAACATAGCCAAATGGAGCAAAAATAGGGAAGTGAGACTGGCACAGAAGCTAAGGACTCTTTCTCTCTCTTTTTTTTTTTAAATTTTTAATGTTTATTTTTGAGAGACAGAGACAGAGAATGAGTGGGAAGGGGCAGAGAGAGAGGGAGACACAGAATTTAAAGCAGGCTCCAGGCTCTGAGATGTCAGCACAAGCCTGATGTGGGGCTTGAACTCAGGAACCGTGAGATCATGACCTGAGCCAAAGTCAGACACTTAACCAACTAAGCCACCCAGGTGCCCCAATAAGGACTCTTTCTCTAAAGTAAACTGAGATCATAAGTTCTTCCTCTTCAAAACTTCCTGTCTCATAGACATTTTGTACCCGTCTCTCCTTTCCAACTCTGATTTATGTGAGAAAATGTATATTATGCCACATGTAAACTAAGGACCTGTGAGCAGAAAATAAAGTCAGTAATTGTTTAATTCCTTTATTTTGCAGGACCAATATTTCTTTAAAAATTGGATAGCACACATTAATATAAATGGGATTATTTAATTCAGCTGTGGTATAGAAGTGCTAATAATTTTATTAATATTATTCCTTTAAAATTCAGCATTAATTCTAAATTTTGAAGTAAGTACAAACTGAGTGACCCTAACAACAATACGGTGTTCCTCAGCTACATATGCAAACAAGAATTCATGGATAAATGTAGTGTGGAAATAAGACTCCCAGTATGGTGATAAAAATCTTAAAGTCTGTCCACTTTCTTACAGTATTGGTTCTAGGACAACCATTTCCTGATTTGATAATCCTGTTTAATCAGTGTTGAGAAGAAGTAACAAGAAATCAGAGCACACTCTCCCTATCTTAAAAAAAAAAAAAGATTCTAGCTAGGTTCATGAGGTTTTAAGTCCTATGTTCTTGATCCCCACAGTAGGATGTCAGTTCACTACAAAAGGATGAATTTTGCAAGTGATTCATGTTGGCAAACCAATTAGGATGAAGCCTAACTCAAAATCACTTCTACCTATTGTTCTTTTTGTGATGAAGGTGTCCAAAATTTATCTATGCTTTAGGGCAGAGAAATCTGAGGATATGAGTTCTTCAGGTTATCTATTTCAGAGGAGTTAAAGCTGTTCTTTGAGAAAAATTATGGGCTTTCCCAGACATAAACCCCTGCACCACCTCCAGTGAATTTCTCACTGCCAAAGCAAGGATACTTGTGAAACTCCTCAGATGTCTAAGCTTTATCTAATTTGCTTCTTGAGCAGTTGTTAAGTAAGAGATGTGTACCTTTATTTAATCAATAGCTCAGAAGACAGGCACTTGAGGCCTTCATGAGCAAATTCAGCTTAATTTGACTGTGATACACTATTTGCCAAAAGCTCAGTGGAGATGCTGATTTTTGAAAGGAAAGAGAGTTTATTAAGTAAGAAAGGAGGGTGATGGCAGAGTAAAGCATTTGAGAATCACCTTGAGTGTCTCTGCAAATTCTACCCTGGCCGCTGAAAACCGGATAGGTGGGTGACTCTCCACCTCAGCCTTGCCCTTTCTCATTCTCTTGCCTCTCCCAGACCAAGGCTTAACTGCCTAAGGCAAGGCCATAATCGCCTCTTCAGATATACAATTACTGATGCTACCTACAATTACTGATACATACAATTACTGATACTAGGGCAATTCTAGTCCTCAAGTTTTGGGGGGCCATTAGAGGCCAAATCATTGAAAATACTGTGGTCCCCACTGACAATAGTTCAAAATGAAGATAACTTTAGTAGTCTAAATAAAAATGAAACAGCTCAAAAAGAATTCACACACATGCAGAAATTAAAACAGTATTTTTCCAGATTTTTCTTCTTGATTCTCTCTCTTTTTTCTCCTCTGCTTTGCCTGCTGGGTTATCCAGCACTGGTTGGGACAGAAACATTTGAGGACCATTGATCTAAGGGATGTTAACTCTCTATTCCTTCAAAGTTCTCCAAATGCTATTACTGACTTAGGTGAGGGCATCTGAAAGTAATATACCTGGACTATATTATCTTATTTTCTGGAAAAATGCCTTCACTGAATTATGACTTAATTTTATGCCCTCAGCTTTTACAAAAGGTCATTTTTGAAGAATAGTCATTCATCCATTTGGAGAGCCATTCCGTATCTTTTGCAAAAGCTAGTGAAAGACTTTGAACATCATGTAACTGGAAGTGTCTTATATAAGGATTAGTATGGCATATTTCCCCCATAATTTAGAAGAAGGAAAATATTTTTTCTTTCCAGTTCATATTCTGTATATGGGGGAGCCAACATATTTTCCTTTTTTGTTTGTTAAAAAAAGCAACATTAATTTTAGTTTTTATTGTTTCACCTTCCCAAAGGAAAAATGTTTCTCTCTGCTCAGAATAAAATCGAATTCTGTGTCTCCTCAGCAATGTTTTACTTTTCATCTAATGGACGCTGAGGCTTAACCCATTGTTTCCCTCTTTACATTACCTTCAAGAAAATTGAGGCCAATTTTGTGCCCCCACCTTAAATAAGTGTACAGGGCTTAATGAGGCACATTTTGTTTAGCAATCTTTGCCAGATCTATCTCATTCTCCACCATCTCTTTGCTATTGCCACACGTCTCCTACGTAGGTCTAGGGTAGTGTATATGACCACATTGTTAATGTCTTTGTGAAAACATTTTTAAACCTCCTCCACTTCTTATTGTGTAAGGAAAAATAAATGAGCAGGTAAATAATTTTAAACAGCCATCTCACATTTTTTGTTATGTTCATTCTTATAATTATTTCTGAAATATCCATTTTTATTTTCCCATTTTAAAATTGTATGATTCCTTTCGAAAGTAGGCATGGGTATGACAGTATTTTAAAATATAATGACAAAATAATAACCACAGTAATAGTGGGATGAAGAACTATAAAGGAGGGAGAGAGGTGAAGACTTTGGTTTCATAAGTAGGCTGAGAGAATGATGAAAGCATGTGACTCAAGCTTGAGAGAAATTGTGAAAAAATATGGAGGACAAACAAAGCATGACTAATTTTTATTGATGAGATATTCTCCAGTTCTCCCTTCCTTCTGATTTTCTGTCTTGGGTTTTTTTTTTCTAGATGCAATTTCTTTGTTGAAATCTCCACATTTACTACTCTATTTCTTCTTTCTTTAATACATTTCTAAGTATCAAAAATATTCTCAACTATGGATACACTCCAGTCTAAATTGAGACACTGTAAGTAATGCAATACAACTCCATAGTAGCCACATAGCTAAACTTCAATTCCCCCTGGAAACATGTACCTTGGTATAGTGTTGACCACAGAATACCTCCCCAGACCAAATTCATTTTACCATTGAGAAACTATTCTCCTAATCACACATGGAGAAGTGAATGTGGGCATAAAACTCACAACACCTGCACATAAAGAGGACATAGCTTAGCATGAACCTGCAAATTAATAGGATGAAAAATAATAATAATAATAATAATTAATGAGAACCAATGAAGATTATGTGAGGGAAGGAAAAATGTAGCTATAAGGATTTGTGAGGATAATCAATGAGATGATTTGGTAGGGCTAAATATTTTGTAAATTGTTTGTGTTGCTATAGTAAGGCTTCCTTCTGAAATACCATAATGGCTTTCCCTTCAGCATTTTGGAGGTTGCCATCTATATCAGAGGCTCTCAACACGCAATGAGGGAAGAGGAGGAACAATAATTCTGCTTCTCAGGGGACAGTTGATAAAGTCTGGAGACTTTTTTGGTTGTCACAGCTTGGGGAAGGGGTCCTAATGGCATCCAGTGGGTAAAGGCCAGGGATACTACTGAGCATCCTATAAGGCACAGGACAGTGCCCATGACAAAAAATTATCAGGCTCAAAATGTCAACAGTGCCAAGGTCGAGAAAACCTGCTCTGCATTAACCCTGTGTGGTTCTGCTTCCTCACTCAGTCATTTAACATTTTATTGCACATCACACTCTGTCCACAGTCCCCTGCTCATCATTGTATAAAACATAGTCTGCCTCCTCATAAGGGTCACAGTGTCACCCAGCATATAATACACAAAACAGAAGTGATAAGTACAATTGGGGTGACTTTTTTTTATTGTTACATGAATACAGGAAGAGAGAGAGATCATTCATTGCTCACATGGCAGAGATATGGGAAATCTTCAGGCATGAGTAGGCATTTGAATAAGATTTTGAAGGTTGAGGAACTATGGCCGCGTTACATAAGTATATGACTACACAAAAAAGGATTTCCTCTCAAAAACATAAACAACATTTAAAACACCAAGTTCCTCTCACTTACATTGCAATGAGAAAATAACACATATAAACAAAATTTCTATTCCTGTTACTTATTTCTGTTGTAGAAGAGAAAATACGCATGGAGATGTCTTATGTTATCCAGTATGTCACCTTGGAATCCTCTACTATCCATTGGCCCATGGGACCCTTACTGATGATCTCGAACTACATTCAGGAACATTTGAAATCCACCTGACCAAATGTGATTTTTGCACTTCTGTGTTAAATCTGATCAGCCGAGGAATGCATCCCTACTTTTCAATCAGCTGCAGCAGGTCCATTGAAAGAACAAAGTCTGCACACAGGTGGCCTGGCTCATGCACGAATTTCTTGTACATGGATCTTTATGAGAATACCAAGAGTATATTTTAATTTTTATTGGAGGGAACTGAATAACCTCCATGTTTACTTGCATTGGCATTATGCTTCAGGAAACATGATTAAGAAATTCTAGGCTCCTCACTAGATAAAAATAGCATGTGCATACTTTGGAAACAGTAAGGTTCAAATGGAATAATAAGCCAGAGGTCAATCACACGGAGACTCATCCAAGAGAGCACTCTAAATTAAAGATTTGTGGGAAAGTGAATCAAAAATTCCTCTTTTGTTGGAGATCTTTTAATCATTCCAAAATACAAGCTGTCTTTCTGAAAGTATATATTTGAATAATCTCAGAAGCAATTGAAAACATAATAAAGCATATTCTCCCATTGATGCTGACGTGCTAAAGATCTCCTTCTCTAATCATAGCATTTATGTGTTTTATAAATATGGACAGACATTATGAGCTATAACTCAAATATACATTTGTAAAAAAGAAAAGGTTAAACTGTACATATTTAATATCGTCTTATAAGATTGCATGCGTTTCTTGTTTTATGAACCGCATTGTTCAATATCTTACAAGCTGCACTTTAATCCCAATAAAATTTTTTTTAAGTGGAAATGACATTAGGACTTTAAGTGGCACGGCAGACCTGGCTCCTCTATGCTGGTGCGTCAGCTGTTTCCAACCTGCCGATACAGATCTGCATTCGAGTGTCACAACCCGGGTCACCCAGAGCTTGGGTTGCTACCTCCTAAAAGTAATAACTCTCCCAACCGCCTGGCCAGATAAATATCTGATTAAAGAAGAGTGGAAATGAATCCGAAGATGGTGTGTCTGCACCAGGATGTAAAACTACTATTGCTCCGGGCTTCCAGCAAGGCTGGGGGAAGACTGGAAAATGAATGTAGGCCACATGGAAAGGAAGCGGGCCCTGGCAAACTGACGGAGTCTCAAACTGTTTAACTTTTCAGTTGTGTGTTTTTTAGATGTTAAATATGGTTCAGAAGATTAAAGTCTTCATTTTAGGCAAAGAAAGGAAATAATGTTTCCTGTCCCATTTGCCAAGCTAAGTGAACAACTGTTCCTGCACAATTAGAATTGTTAATTGATTTGAAAACATAGGGCTTTGAAGGTGGAAAACTGCTGACATTATTTCAATGGGGAAATGCACTCCTGAGAGAGAGCACTGCAGTACAATTTCTCTCCTTGTTTTGTTGAATATACATCTATAAAAACACTGTGAATCATGCAGTAAAAACTGCTGTGCTGATATCATAAATCTCTGATAATAAAAATTTCATTGTTGAAACAATAAAATAGACTTTTATTATAACACAGAGTATCCACCTAAACATTGTCCTTTTAGCTTCTTCGAGTTAAATGTATGCACAGTTTTACAGTCTATAAACAGATCTGGAATAAAAGTTAATAAATGTCAAAATTTGCATTTCAAAAAATTCTTGCTGCATTTTAGGGAAGATCAATCTATGAACCTTTCAACATTATGTCAAATGAAATGCTAATTGTACCTTTAGGAATTTCAGAGACAGTGACAAGAAACTAAATGCTCTGTTCCTTTGCATCAGCAAGTCGAGGATAATTGTATATCTACTCTTGTGAACTTCTAAGAAAAAAAAAGAAAAAAAAAACTAAGAAAAAAGGGTTTTCTATTCTTTAACTCAGGAGGGTAAACTCTTTCAGCCACCCTCCATCAATCTACCTTCAAATAAAGTGTGTTAACATGTTGACAGTGGGCAAATCACACAGTGCTGCATTTATTCATTTTATAATAGGTTTGTCAAATGAGCTTCAGTTAAAGAGATTTAGGAGTAAGAAAAATTTTCAGCCAGAAATAACCGACTTACTCCATTCAAAGTGATGTAAGGTGTAAAGGGGGTACTTCTTAAAAGCCTAATCTTTATTAAAACGCACAATTTCTGAAGGCTAAGTCACAAAAATAAATATCAGGAGCCCCAAAAGTGCTTTTATTTTCCCTACCCTTAAGATAAAGAACTAATACATCCCTTCCCTTTTCTGTAATAAATCGTAGCCCTGAATCTCTAAGAGATACAAATTATCCTTTATACTGTCTTACAAGTGTGAGTATAGATTGAGCCAATGAGCAATGTTATCTAGAAAATAGCACTTAGTGGAAGGTTTGTGCCATTTTTTTGAACATTATCCTATTTGTGGTACTGCCTTCATTTCGGAGTCAGCCTGCTGAAATATTTGGTACACCAACCGAGCAGTGAAAAACGAAGGTCCTCGCAACGAAAAGCAGCTCAGGCTGTTAACCTGCAGTGTTTGGTCCCCTATCACCACTTTAAAAGTAAAATAGGCAGTTTCACCTTCTTCAAATACCATTCTAGATAGTGTTGAGTCAAAAGCAAAGATCGTTTGCCTCCACATTTCTGGATCTCTGTATTGTGTATTGATATGTATTCGGAATATGAAGCGAAAGCACTTCAAACGTTTAAAAGACTTCATTTACAAAGTATATTACACAGGGCCATTTTCGGGCTCGCCCTGGATAGCCGATTTGTAATCCTGCTGCTCAGAGGAAAGAAAAACACTGAGCATTCTCACAGAACGGTCACGATTCGACTTAATAAAATCTGTGTTTTAGAAAATTCGGATGGAAATAATACATATTTCTTGATCTACTAGATGACTCCACTTATCTTATACGAACTCTAAGTTGCCTGAAAACATTATATTTTCTGTCTGAACTTACTCCACAGAGTTTTTCACTTAGTTCGTGAATATATTGTATTTTCTAATCCTGTTAATCCTGAATAAAAATTGGAATTATCCACAAGCCAACAAAAATAAAAATATATTTAATGAGAATATGTAAAGGCATTAGCAGAAGCATTAATGAACATTATCACAAAACAGCAGCTTCAACTTACTTGAGACGTCAATAATTTCTATGTAGTGACCCACTCTTCATGATGACCCATTAGGAGCATCCTCTCGCACACGTGACTTGCACGACTGGATATGGATTCTATTTAATTCATGGGTATAAAACAGCACACCTTCAGCAGTAATGAAACAATACGGGATAAAAGTGTGTACGTCTGTCTAGAAAGAAAGTTTAATGTATGAAAGTGGTTCTCAGGCAGATATATTACAAAAAGTTGGTCCAGTGCTATGAAAACAGTAACATGATATTTTATAGGTCATGATGTTTTACAGAAATTTCCCAACTGTCTCTAATATGTACAATCCCCAAAATAAATGTGGAACTAGCAGCTATTCTGAGAACCCTTGGAGCAAATTTCTATAGACAAGCTTTGTTATTAATCATCCTCATTTTGTTCATGTTGGGTTCCATTGGGGAAAAATAGTTGTCCAATGGACAAGTCCACTCCTAAACAAAATGCTCATCTTTTTCTTAAGAGTCAAAACGGAAGGCTAATAAAGACCATTTAAAATAAAAGGGCCCATTACTCCTCAGTTTTATATGAGCTTACATGCTTTCATTGTGCAGAGTGTGTTATTAATTTCACATGCCAGATTCATAGGTTTCTGCAATATCAGGTTTGATGTATTCATTATCGGCACTCAGTACATTAATTCACGCTGAAGTCCGGTAAATCAAAATTATACCATCTGGCTTCCTGTTCTTAATGATGAATTTGATGTAGGGGTGATTAAGATTGTTAGGCTTTTGAATTTTAATGTAAAAATTAGGGGATTAAAAAGGCATTTAGAAATGACCAATAGTTAGAATAAACTTACTGACAGGATCTAATTTGTGTACTTGCTAGTAAAGCTCCATTTTAATTAGCAGCCACAGTCTTTCAGCACAAGCTCAAAGAGACAGAAGTTTAGTGATTAAGAAGATGAAGCTGTTAAATTGATAAATTGACCTTGAAATACTTGTAACTGTGGGGGACGGCCCAGTAACTCAAATTGTTATTGTGTTGCATTGCCACAAAGGGAACTGAGTCCAAGAGTGACCCCAGACACGAAATTTTGCTCTTTCTTTCTTCTTTCTTTTTTTTTTTTAGGGGAGTTGAATCACCACCTTCATCTTGGGGTTGGGGGGCTGACGGGCAGAGATAAACAAATACAAAAGCCTGCAGACCTGTGGGTTGGCCCTGTAATAGCGGGAAGGTGAAAATTCCATCACTGCTTCAGAACTCCTTGACAGGTGGTATTGGAATACTGTATCTAAATTTGAAAGCATCCTATAGGTCTTCTGGTTTCCCAATACAATGATGCTATACTCATACAGTGAAATCCTCAAGCAGTGAATTCACTCAGGAAATCTGGGGCACGGCCCCCAATACTCTCCCTTCAGCACCATATTTAAGAAAAAAAAATATGGAAATGGAAAAATTCTAAATATCTGCAACACAGAGCATGTATATAACACACAGGCATTGTACTCAAGCTTGACATGAGACTCCTTTTAATTGAAAGACCAATCTGACATGGATGTTCCTTTGACAGTTAAAATTACCTCTGATTTTAACAAAAGCATTTGAAATGTTACACCGAACTCATTACTCCTTTTCTGCATAAAGAAGTTTAAGAGTTAAAACAAGTTAAGAAAGAATAGACTCTTAATGTAAAATATTATTAGAATAATATAAAGAAACATCCTCATTGTTTCCTACGACATAAAGCTAAAAGTGCAAGAAGCCATACAGTGGGAAAGTAAGGTTGAAAATAAAATTATTTCCTGAGAAGAAAAAAAAATGTACTACCTTGCACGGTCTCGTAAAATGTGATGCTTTAGTTCCTATGAAATTAATAAATGTAGTCACTAATGCACTGAAATAAAATACAGTCAGAATGACTTACATCAGAAAACAAGTACATCTGTATATATCAACAATTTGAAGGATTCTGATTCCTGGCAAGTCAAGGAATATTTTAAATCTTATATTTTAGAGGAAATCGAATCTTGACTAACCACTGCAATTTATGTCATTTTAAATAAGATATATTTGAATAAGTATATTTTTCATGCCCTAAAAAGACTGATGTCTTCTTTTATAAGCTCATCCTGTGACACACTTGAGTAGGTAGGTATATTGATTTTTTTTTCTTTTTCTGATGGCAATGAAGTGTAAATGGAAAATATCAGACTTGGCAATCACTTAAACCATGTGAAAATTTCAGAGTGAAGGCTATTAGAGTCACTTTGTGATCTCCCCAGATGACCAGAGTGGGGGGGAGGAAAAAAAAAACATTTCTACATTTCTTCAGATCCTTTGTGTGACAGCTAAGGAGAATAACATTCTTTCTAATACGCCAGTTTTCGTCTCTGGTTGAGAATAACCTCAGTGCTTTCTTATGTCACTGGCTGAGAGAAGATGAAAGACCCAGCCTTGTGTAAATGGCTTTGTCTAACCATCAGTCTTTAGCTCTGCATGGCAGCTGTACTATTGACATTAGCTTGTGCACTGGGTGAAATTGAAGTGAGTTAAATGTGACCTTGGCTTAGTTGTTGAAGTAGAAATGAACTCTACTGGGAGTGAAAAAAAATAAGACCAGTTTCTCTAACTTCATTTTTTCTTTAATGAGTTTAACAGCACTCTTAGGATTTGATACATTTTATAAAAACGCTTTTATTTCCTTTTCTATTATGCACTGTGTCATCAGCATTTAGTCAGGTTAGCTTGCCCTTTTGTTATGAAATTCTTGTTTCAGGTATTTATATGCCACATTCTAAAAAAAAAATGGCACATTTATTTCCCTTTCCCCCCTTATTGATCACAACCCTTACAAATGGACAGAAGGTTTTCATGCATACATGTTCATCGACTTGAATAATGAATACCAGGCCACTGAAAGAGTGTAAATGCCCGGTGTTTCTGATGACATTGCATTGTCCACCGAGTTACATGTGCATCCACTAAATACCCTGCTGGTAAATCATGTGCAGTGAACAAGTCAGACTGCAGGTGGGCGGGATGTGCTAGAACATGTCTAAGGCTATAGCTCCTTTGTTTTCAGATGCAATATAACTCAGTGTTTATATCAAAAGAACATAGAATTGATGATATTGCTTAGGTGGAGACTATTCAGAACGTCCTTGAAGTTTCATTTCTATTTCGAACATTCCTAACTCATATAACAGTTATACATTAATTACATGTTTTTATGTATAGATGCATTCGTATGGGTGTACATATATGTGTATCTGTGAGTGTGATATGTGCACATATACACATGTTATTTTAGATTATAATAATGATACATGAGTAAAAAATCAGATACCTCAAGTTCAGTTTCTGTCATCAAATTTATTACAAAGAAGCTCATGATGAGAATATTTTAATGAGTCTATCTAATCGAACTTGAGCAAACACAATCTGAACTCCTTCTGCTTTACAGTTCATATTTCACCCAAAATGCTCTTCTACTACTGTGCTATAGCCATATCACCGTTGGGTGTTAATGGAGCCTGCACTTTTGGCTTCTTCATTTAATCATCTGTATACTAGTTTAATGCTCTGGTTTCCTTTTCTGATTGTTTTGGGTAGAATAATTGCTCCACCAAAATATCCGTATTCTAATCCCCAAATTATAGGTTACCATATATAGCAAAAGACTTGCAAATATAATCAGATAAAGGATCCTGAGATGAGGAAATTATCCTAGATTATCTGGGTGGACCCAATGTAATCATAAAGTTACTTATCAGAGAGAGACAGGACGTCAGGGTCAGAGACTGGGCTGTGACAACAGGAGCAGAAGTCAGAGTGAAGCACTGCACTGAGTCAAGGAATGCATGCAGGCTCTAGAACCTGACAAAGACCAAGCAGGGCATGGATTCTCACCTTGAGTTTCCAGAAGAAATACAGTCTTGTGAAAATATTTTTAGACTTCTGAACTCCAGAATTAGTAAGAAAATAAACTTGTGTTTTTTTAAACCACTGAGTGTGTGCTACTTTGCTACACCACCATTAGGAAACGA
The DNA here is from genome assembly GCA_028646485.1 of Cryptoprocta ferox. Lineage (NCBI taxonomy): Eukaryota > Metazoa > Chordata > Mammalia > Carnivora > Eupleridae > Cryptoprocta > Cryptoprocta ferox. Next base: position 99,634,535 of record CM053574.1, read on the forward strand.
ATGTATTGACGCAAGCACGTTTCACTTCCTGCACACCATAATACATGCTATGGCATCGTTATCAACCATTTAAGCAATTTCTTTATCACTTCCTGTTTCCTCATCTTTTAACTTTTGTGTTCAAGTAAGTATAAAATTGGTGTTTATCATGTTCAGGGAGAGTTCAGCAATATTATGGATTTGAAAAACGGAATCACAGCAGGTCTTTAGAAATAGATGACACACTGGGAACCTTGCAGGCAACTCTGCATGAAAAGATGTTGCAACCACCTGCAGGAGCCAAGATGGCAGGGCCAGAAAAGTGGGAAAGGTCTTCACTTGGATAAGGTGTTATGGGAAGACGCCATGATGGAGAGCTGGGCCAGATGCCAGTACTTCAGAGTAGAGGGTCAGATCTGCTTACAGGGAGGCCTCCTAGGCAAATCAGGAGGAGCATGGAGCTAGGAGCTTTGTGACTGATCCCCGCCCAAAGGCTGCCGATTGACACAAGGGCCACACAGGTCCAAAAGAGAAGTGTAGCATGGATTTCAAGGCTAGAAGTGGATAGAATTTCTGTGCTTATCCAGGTATTTCTTCAGAAAGTATATTATGAACTTGATGATAAAACTGCCCAGGTCTCTTTTACACACTTCCCTCTGGCTATGTGTATCTTTGGAGTGTATATGATCCTCAGACCCTACTCAGGCTAAACTGGCCATGCTCTTCCTCACTGTCTCTGCTGAAGACTGCAGGCTCAGCAAGGTGCCTTGGCTGGATGGACTGAGCAAGAACTCCGGACTTTTAAGGTGGTCGCACCCCATCGGAACTCCGTAACCCTTGGGAATGTGCACACTTGAAAGGCCAGATACCTAACCTCTCTGCACCTCACTTTTCTCTACCACATAGGAGGCTCATCATGCCTGATTAATAAGATTCTTATGGGAGTTAAAAGAGAAAAGGTAAGAAAAGTAACTAACAGTACCTGGCATGTAGGAGGTGCTCAGTATGTATGAGTTTAAGTCATTTCTCCCAGGTCTTAGCTAAAGGTGAAGGGCAATGAGCATTCTGAATTACTGGTGTGGCCTGAGGTTGGCTGTTTGTTCATACATACCTTATCTTTTTAAATTTTTTTAAAGTCTATTTATTTTGAGAGACAGAGAATGCAAGTCGAGGGAGGGTCAGAGAGAGAGGGAGACAGAGAATCCCAAGCAGGCTCTGCACTGCCAATGAGGAGCCTGATGTGGGGATCAAACCCACGAACCATGAGATCATGACCTGAGCCAAAACCAGGGTTGGACATTTAACCGACCTAGCCACCCAGGTGCCCCATACATACCTTATCTTGAATTTCTCCTCAGTTTTCCACAGTCTTTATTCACCTTGCTTCCTCCTTATCATCATCTCTGTTTATCTAGTATTCTGGAGACCTACTAACCATATTACATATTGCCCAATTCTTTCCTGGAATTATTAGAACAGAACTATACTTACAACATTGCTAATTACTATCCTTCAATTCCATTTATGGAGGGTAGAAAAGAGATCATATTTATTTAAAATTTTTTTTAATGTTTAGTTATTTTTGAGAGAGAGAGAGAGACAGAGTATGAGCAGGAGAGGGACAGAGAGAGAGAGAGAGAGGAATACACAGAATCCGAAGCAGGCTCCAGGTTCTGAGCTGTCAGCACAGAGCCCAACATGGGTCTCGAACCCACAAACCGTGAGATCATGACCTGAGCCGAAGTTGGAACCTGAGCCACCCAGGTGCCCCAAGATCATATTTATTTGATATTTGTTTCATGCTGGATTCATGCCATGTATTTTCACACACACTAGAATATCATATGCATATGTTGTATATATAATCTCTTTAAAAAATACATAATATGCATATTTATGTGGCATTTAAAATAGTAGATAAATAAGTTATACTATTGTGTGACCAGACCACATGCTGTTTTTGATATTTTCATAGAATCTTATTAGTTACTGTATAGGTAGAAAAGTAAAAAGGCAATAAATATAAAAGAATAAAATCCTTTCTGAAAATAATTAGAATAAGTTGATTGTAGAATGGTTTTAGGAAAGGAAATATATTACTAGAGTCCCAGGATATCAAAGACATGAGTTTAAAATGAAACCACATATAACTCGTGTAGTCATTTCAACATTAGGCTGACATAATTTTGGATACTCATTTATCATGTAGGTGATAGGAATGAAAAATTTTCCACTCCTCTGTGTGTATGTGTATGTGTGTGTATATATATATATATATATATATATATATATATATATGTATGTATGTGTATGTGTATATGTGTGTGTATATATATATATATATATATATATATATAGTGCAAAGGATTACTATAATGAGTTTTTAACTGTCCAGGGTGAATCCCACCCCTAGAGAGCATATGTGTAGGTATAGAGGGAGTTATGAAAATAACTCAGAGGCTTTTCAAATTGTACCCATCCACATTTTGATTAATTCTTTCAAGAGAAGAAAGATCTGCTCTCTCATTGAGAAGCACACCGAGAGAGAGAGAGAGAGAGAGAGAAAGAGAGAGAGAAAGACATATTTCAAATTATATTCCCCCCCCCCCCAATAGAAATGGTAAAATGCCCTTTTGGAGGTGCCTGCCCTTCTAGTGTTGAGAGCAGTTTCCAGGAGATGAGTCACTGATGAAGTATGTTGGCACCTTGCTGATGTGTTAGTAGTGAAAGCTGGCTGGGAACCACTTTGGTAGCTAAGCACTCTTAAATTCTTAAAATTGTCCACAAAATCATTATTATGAGTTGGGGTAAAAATGTGTTCCTTTAACATACATATGGTAATGTGTACCATAATAGTCCCACTATAGACACATCTATTACAAATATATAAATGCAAATTTTTAAGCATCAAGGAGAGAGTAAACACACACACACACACACATTGGGATATATAGAGAGATAAAAATTCAATGTTATCAGGAACCATAGTGGCTACTTTCATGAATACATCTTACACTTCTTTTATTAGTTTTATTCAATGTTGGCAAGCTGGTATCACCCTCATATTTCAGATAAAAAGAATGAGCGACTTGCCTAGTTCATATAGCTATAACGTGGCAGAGAGAAGCTGCTTCCAGGATTGTGGTTCATTATGCTGTGTTGTAGAAGGTACATGGACAGAGGGACACCTGCATGGCTCAGTCAGTTAAGCAAATAACTCTGGATCTCGGCTCAGGTTATGAGCTCGGTGTTCCTCGGATCGAGCCCCACACCCAGCTGGGTGCTAGCAGTGGAGCCTGCTTGGGATTCTCTCTCTCTCCTTCTCTCTCTCTCTGCCCCCTCCTCATTCATGCTCACAAACTCTCTGTCTCTTTCCCAAAATAAGTAAACACATTTAAAAAAAACTTTTTTACAAAATAAGTTCCAGGGGCGCCTGGGTGGCTCAGTCGGTTAAGGGTCCGACTTAGGCTCAGGTCATGATCTCACAGTCCGTGGGTTCGAGCCCCATGCTGGCTCTGTGCTGACAGCTCAGAGCCTGGAGCCTGCTTCAGATTCTGTGTCTCCCTCTCTCTCTGCCCCTCCCCCGCTCACTCTCTGTCTCTCTGTCTCTCTCTCAAAAAATAAAGACATAGTGAAGAAATGGGCAGAAGACATGAAGAGACACTTCTCCAAAGAGGACATCCAGATGGCCAACAAACACATGAAACGATGCTCAGCATCACTCATCATCAGGGAAATACAAATCAAAACCACACTGAGATACCACCTCACGCCAGTCAGAGTGGCTAAAATGAACAACTCAAGAGACTATAGACGCTGGCGAGGATGTGG
>CM053574.1:99638844-99752135 GCA_028646485.1 Cryptoprocta ferox
CCTCAAAGAGAAATTGGGAATGGATAGAGTGGCAAGGAACAGACACGGGTGGAAAGCCCAGCCTCAAAAACAGCAAGATATCTCAATAAAAAGAAGGGCAAGGGCATGTGGACATCTGTGTAAACCGAGCCAAAAGTGAATATAATAGGATGTGGAGAGAGCAGAGCAAAGGACAAACTAGAAAGAATAGGATGTGGAACTCTAAGCATGCTGGAGTCAACATTAGGAAAACCCTCTCATTTTGGAGTGGGCTGCTGGGTTCCAACCCAAATTTATGGCAAACTTGGTCAACTCACACTCTCTAGATCTTCCTTCCTTGTGTACAAAACAAGGATAACAAGGCACCCCTATCTGAGAACAAAGGACTTTAACACAGTAGCTGGTACACACTAAGCACTTAATAAATAGCACTTCTGTGGCTGTTAAGTCAGCAAGAAACAGGAGCAGAACAACCTGTCGCTCATGCACAGACACACCTGCAGGTCCTTGAGTAAGGCTCAGTGGGAAGAATTTTGGTCAAGGTCTAATAAAAAGCCAAAGACTCAGTCTTTTTTGTCTTTCTTTTTTTTTGAGAGAGAGAGAACGAGCTGAGGAGGGGCAGAGAGAGAGGGAGATACATAATCTGAAGCAGGCTCTAGGCTCTGAGCTGTCAGCACAGAGCCTGATGTGGGGCTTGAACTCATGAGCTGTGAGATCATGACCTGAGCCAAAGTTGAATGCTTAACCCCCTAGCCACCCAGGCTCCCCAAAGCCTCAGTCTTTTAAACTGGGTGCATTGAGTTTGACCTGATGTCAAGTCACCAGAACAACAACTAAACTGGGGCTTCCTTTCTTGCAAAGGTGAGTGGTCCCAGGACTTGTGGGTGAACCTTACCCATTTAGTGGGTCAAGTGTTTCCCGATGTGGCCTGCAGGATTACGGGTCTAGGAAGGGATCATACTATCACTGAAACTATAGGACTCTGGTCTATTTCTCTCAAAAGATTTTGCAAAATAACCTAACTGAAAATTTTACTAACCTCTAACTTTAACCAAATCTCAGTACTTGTTAGTGTCAGAGAAATAGTGCTGTGTTTCTTGCTTGGGGTCCTATTTTCCAAATATATAAAAATGGGTACTTCTGGGGGAAAAAAACCTTCTGTCACAACTAGGGGCATCATCCTACTGTTTGGGTGGCAGTGGTTACAGCTTGGCAAAGGTACTGTCACACTGCAGGTCTGAACTGAATGGAAGCTCTCACTGGAATGTGGAGGGTTCACCTGAGGAAGACGCCAAAGGGCTCCCCAGACATGCAGCCACCGGGTCAACAACCACAGTGGCCTCCTGGTAGAGTTGTCACACATATTCCAATCTGTTTTTATTTTGCCTTAGTTATTACCAAGTTCTTTTAAAAATTTTTTAACGTTTATTTATTTTTGAGAGAGTGATACAGAAAGAGAGACAGAGTGTGAGTGGGGGAGGGGCAGAGAAAGAAGGAGACCCAGAATCTGAAACAGGCTCCAGGCTGAGCTGTCAGCACAGAGCCCGATGCAGGGCTCGAACCCACAGAAGTGAGATCATGACCTGAGCTGAAGTCAGATGCTCAACTGACTGAGCCACCCAGGCGCCCCAGTTCTTATCAAGTTCTAATGTACTATATAATTTTGGTTGCATTTTTGCCTACCTTTTCCCACTGGAATATAAGCTTCACACGGGCAGGGGTCCTTGTTGCTGTGTTCACTCTTGTGGATGTCTAGCTCCGCAGGAGAATGTCTGAACGGAAGAGACAGCCAAGCTGTGTGACTGGCTGACTGACCAAATGGTTTAACAGTAACCTTCTCTGTGTGAATAGTATCTGTCCAAGGGTTTTGTTCTAACTCTAAAGCCCTTTCTGACTCTGACCTCATTAAAAATTTTTTTAATTTGGATTAGTTTCAGACTTAGAAAAATGTTGCAAATATGGTACAAAGAATTATGGCATATTTTTCACCCCTATTCCCTAAATGTTAACATTTATCATGTGTGCCTTGTCATGGTGTCTCTGTCTCTCTGTCTCTCGTGTACACACACAAGCACACATACATACACATTTGCTAGTTTTAGCAACACTTTAGAGTAAGTTACGGACATTAGGCCTCTTTAACCCTAAATATTTTCCTGCATATTTCCTAAAATAAAGATTATAACCATGGTAGAATTATCAAAATCATAAAATTAATATTGACACAATGTGATTTCTAATATACCACATTTATTCAAATTTCATCATAACTAATGAGCTATGTAGCATTTGCTTTTTTATTTCTCAGACCTAGGATCCAAGATCCTATATTACATGGAATTGTCTCATGTCTCTTTAGTCTCCTTGGATCTGCAATGATCTATCAGAAATTCTTGATTGTTTTTGAAGCATGCTGTTATTTTGTAGTGTCCTTCAATTTGGGTTTGTCTGGTGTATACCCCTGATTGGATTCAGGCTATGCATTTTTGGTAAGCATACCTTAAAAGCAAATTTTGTCTCTTTCATTGCATTCTATCAACAGGCTCAGGGTGTCTGGGTGGCTCTGTCGGTTAAGCATTGAACCCGTGGTTTGGCTCAGGTCATTATCTCAAGGTTCACAGTTCGAGCCCCATATTGTGCTCTGCGCTGGCAGTATGGAGCCTGCTTGGGATACTCTCTCTCCCTCTCTCTGCCTCCCTCTCATTCTCTCTCTCTCTCTCTCTCTCTCTCAAAATAAATAAACATTAAAAAAAGAAGGCTCATGATGCCTTTTTGTTCCCTACTCATGACGTTAACACTGATTACTTGGTTATGATGGAGTCTAGTAGGTTTCACTACTAAAGTGTTCTTATTTGTCCTTTTAGAACTGGTAAGCACCTTGAGGGGAAATAATATGAGGCTCTCTAAATACCCTCTTACTCATAACACTGTCATACTCATTTTTGGAAGGTTCTATGTATGTGCCCCCCTGTGAAAGTTTTAACCGAAAGCTGGTTTCTAGATATCTGGATTTGTGATCTAAGAATAGATTTTCCCTGGACTCACCATTTATATAAAGTAACTTGCCTTCTTACCTCACCCCTCTTCTTCATTTTATAGGTGAAAACTCCGGAGTGTATTTTAGAATAGAGTGACTTGCACAAGGGTAGAAATTTTCAAGAATATCATTCATAAAAAAGGAACACTATTTATGATACCAGATAATTGGGTCTCACAGAAGCAAATACTTTTGTTTGGACAAAAGTATTGCTTTGATTCCTGAGTAAATATTAAATAAAATTCTGAATTTGAATAATTCATTTGGAGACAAAGTTGTAGAAGAGAGATGAATCAATAAGAAAAAGGTTTTTTTTTCATTTTCTCTTTAAAGATTTTATCTTTAAGTAAACGCTACACCCAGTGTGGGGCTCGAACTCACAGCCCCAAGATCGAGAGTCACATGCACTACCACTGAGCCAGCCCAGGCATCCTGCAATCAAAATAGTTTTAAGGTTCATTCCCAAACAGTCCTCTTTCTTACTGTTGCACCGATAGAGCAATCAAAGAAAGAAACTGTCATTGGCATAACTTTAGGCACAAGAGAAAAGCACAGGTGCATGGTTTGATGGAAAACCACTTACCAGTCAAATATTGAAAGATATGAGAAATCCCTGGTGAGAGTAAAAATTAAGAGTTCTCATAGAAGAACTCTATATGTACATAAACAAAATTTTATATAAGTAAAATTTATATTCAAATTGCCCATGATTAGTCAAACACTGAGCTAAATAAGACAAAAATTAGCTTATGGTTTACTGACTGAATTCTTTCCCTCCAGTTCTCTGCATAATTGCCTCCTGGCATATCATCCTAGCTCTGAAACTTACCAGGGGTAGGCAAGCTATTTCTCTGTGCCTTGGTTTCCTCACAATTCAAATGGAGGTGTTAGTAATAGTATCCACATAGTGGAGCCAGACGAGGAATTAATGAGTTCATGTATAAAGTTCTTAGAACAGTACCTAGAACAGATCAATGCTATGTACAGGTTAGCCAATATAATCATTCAGTTAGTGTGAATAGGGGTCTTTAAGACCACCCCCAAATTTGATCTCACTAGAAGCACTCCCAGGATTCAGCATATAGTCAGAATTATGGCTATGATTTATGAAAGTGAAAGGGTGCACAGCAAAATCAGCAAAGGGAAAAGGTGCTTTGAGCAAAGCCCAGAAGAAACTAGACCGACGCTTCCAGCAATCCTCTTTCAGCTGAGTGACACAGGACACACCTAAGTCCCACAGGTATGAGTTGTGATAAGATGTGTGAAGTGTTAGCTATCAGAGAAGCTAATTTGAAAATCAGTGCCCAGGGTTTTTATTGGGGGCTGATCAGATGGGGCTTCTTCTGCCTAGCCTGTACCAAAATCCCAGACTCCCAAAAGGAAATCAGGTTTCCAGCGTAAACAATGTAGTTTGCACAAACTATGTAAGCAGAGAGAGCACTTTGATCAGTTACTGGTGTCGGAAACCCTCTCAATGTCCAACTTCTCAGATGCTAGCCAAGGGCCAGCCTTGCAAACAGCCTTTTTTTAACGGTCAGGTCTGCTATGTTAGTTCTTTTTGGTGCAATTAGTAATTGCTATGAGGATCCTTGCTCAACACTTAACTAGTCACTTCCCAGTGGAAAAGTAATTGCCTTAGAGACATGAATCAAATTGGGTGATATGTACCAAAATCAAAATCAATTGCATACTACCAGGTGTTACTTCTAGACAATGACTTCCTGCAAATATTTTCCATGTACAATAGAACCAAGGCAGTATAATGATTACCTTCTGCCCCAACAACATAAGACACCATTAAGGAAAAGATAGGCTATATTTATGAGCCGCTTGAATTTAATTCCTCAGTCTCTTGCTCTTACATATCCAATTTTCCACTTACACTTTCCACATCCAATTTAAAAACAGGCTCAACTTAGAACTCTGAACAGCTAATTGTCAAACGTGTTCAGATTAGGGAGATGAGTGAGATAAGGCTTCCGGTATCAATTTTAATATTGGAAGTGCTATAGCACCCTTTGGAATCTGCAGGGGCAGAAGACTCAAGCATCGATATTTGATAATGCGCTTACTGACAAACATACAGTAATAATCTCCAAGCAAAGAACCCAACTGTTGCTTCTGTGGGCATAATGAGGGGAGCATATTATGACTTAATTCTAAAAGAGGTTTGTGGTCAGATCAGCTCATTAAGCATTTATATAATGCCAAATTTGGACTCGGCAATGATGTTCTGATCTGAAGGGGTGTACAGTCTCTGGGAGAAACAGATATGTGATTTGAATCAAATTCAGTAAGGTATAATAAAAATACATGGTAAAAATACTATTGAAAAGTTGAAGCAGAGAAGTTTCAAATTAGGGTACTTTGCTTTGTGAGCTTGAAAAAGTCATTTAACCTCTCTGGGTTCAAGTTTCTCCATTTAAGATATTACAGAATTGTGTTCAGATTGTTAGATTCCAGTTAAGAAAATTTTGTTCCACTTCCTTAATTTTTTAAGAGTAGGTGAGGTAGCTATGAGTCCCATATCATTTATCAAAAATAATTATAAGAAATAATCTTAAGATCCTAGGACATTTGAAATATTAAGAATATTTTCACTCAATAAATTTTGCTCTGAAAAATTATTCCTTTAACCTTAGGATTATTCAAAAGTAATATGATCAGCTATAGTGAGGTGGATGCCAATGGCAAAGGTGGAAAAGATTGTGATTTTTTTTTCCATTGAAATATAAAATAAAAAATTTTCCAAAATCAGTTTTTCCTTCCCCGCTTTATTCAAAACTACTGGAATAGCAAGTTGGTTTCCTACCTATAACAGACCTGGCAAGTACCACCAAGATAAAGTAGGAGTCCTTAAATCACTGACCTCAAACTTTATTGGAAAAGTCAGTTAACAATTATGAAGTCATCAGTATAGAGTTTTAAACAGAAGCTCCAAAACATCTCACACAGCATTTAAAGATATAACAAAGCATCCTAGCTGGACAGAATTTTTGCCTTGTAGGTTAAGAAATCATAAGATGTCTAGAAAGCCCAGAGTAAGGCTCCGAGAATTGATATATGGGTATTAATTAGGTCTACAGAAAGTGTGAGGCCAGTGAAAGGAGTTCTGTTTTTATCTTGGAACAGAAATGAAGAGGGGGTAATTATGCAACAAAAGATTATGCTTATTATGGAGTAAAGTTTTGTAGACTGTACCTCCTGAATTTACCAACCTGCACATAAGCAGAAATTGAATAAAATTATGCTTTTTAAAAAAACTACATGGCAGTAGCTGGTAAGGGATGGAATCACAGGGCATGCCAACTTGGATTCCTTCCTAACTATGGTAGGAATGCTATCAAAGGATGAAAAATAGAACATCTGAAGTTAATTGAATGATTGCCAGGAAAAAAAAGAAGGCAAGTGATGATTTTGCACTTCAGGCAATATTAACTTTAAGGCCCATTTCATCACTAAATTTCTATGAAATGCTAATCTCAACAATCTAGAATAATTAAAAAATCACATTAGGATATTATGATGGATCTATAAGGAAGTATTTAAGTAAATGCCAATACAGAAGCCAGATAATCCAAAGGAGATGTTTTCGAGCAAGAAAATAAATGGAGATCAACTCTTTCTATTATTCTCCACTGTTATATTTTTCCAGTATAAGTGTTGTTACTGACTTGTTCTTTAGTCCTCTTATTTCTCACTAAAGGATTATTTTGGAATTGAAATATATTTTAGATCGTCAAAAGCACTCCTTCATGATGGTTATTGTTCAAAAATAAAGTCAAAAAACATAAACTTCTTTGTAGCATCTTTTTAAAAATCTCATTTCCTAATATATCAGCTCAGAAACACTATGGAATCTACTCTTCGGCTATGAAGTTCCACCAACATTTTTCATGATTCTTTGCATGTTTCATGATGCTCAATCTTCAAGGATGTCCTCAAGACCAATTTAAATAAATGAAATTAATTGTAGCATATTCCAAACCAACTCATATTTGAAGTTCTCAAATATCTCTCCTAATGGAAACAGAATTGCGGTATGGGATTTAGAAATTTGAAATCCAAAGTCAACAATAACAAAACAGGAAATTTAGCTAAGATAGTTCCCTGTCCATTAAATTAATAAACTTCTTACATCTACTACCTAGGATATATCCTCGTCAGCTCTACCCGATCTCATCAGGTATTTATGATCACATAGATAATACATTCATGGAAGACATTATCTTTGACATCATGAGGAATTACCCAATAATACATTTAAGCTGTCTTTCCAGATTGGTTATGGAATTTTATATGTCCTACATCCTTATTCCCCCAATAGTTAGCTCAGTATCATGCATCTCGTAGATAATACTCATATGAATAATTTTTCTCAGCTAAGCCAGGAAATCTTTGTTAATACTCTTGTTGTTATGTTCCTGAGTCTTAAAGCAAGGAAGAAAATAATACAAAAAATTTTTCAATAATGCATGTATCTCTATCTTTTTTTATAGAACATTGCCATCCATATTGAGTTAGTAACCTCAACTTGTATCACTCAAACATTTCTTCATTGATGTCAGAATAAAGTTTGAAACTTCAGAGCACCTCATTCCCAAAATTAGCTTACTTTTCTGGTGATACTTTTTTCTATTTCACATATATCTACCTGTAATGGTTCAAATTACAAATCACAAACAATGCGATCTTGAAATTTTGACAGAAATGAGTAAATATGATCTATCTGCATTGGGACAAGGTTAAAAAAAGATTTGTGAAGGTACATAACTTGTTTTAAAAGGATCTAAAGGAGGGACACAGGAGCAGAACTCTAAAAAAAAAAAAATGGTACACATACAAAGGTGGGAAAAGGAATGGACAAATATGGGTGTTTCCTTGAAAATCTTCCTAGGGATGTAAATATAAAATTGGCCCTGGGCAGAAAGGGAAAGACTTTCTTTGATCTCCGGGGTCTGGTTTCCAAGGCAGGAAAATATCTGGAGATTCTGGAGGTTGAGCTATTAGGTATATGCCCCAAGGAAAATTAAAGAGTGAGGCAGAAATTCCAGGATAGGTTTGGACTGGCTTGGAATTGGTTCCTAAAGATAATCATTTCAAATAACAGATATAAATTACCTTGTATATTTATTCATGTTTTGCCCCCAAATCCCCATTAATATTTTGTTAATTATCAAACTCTGGCTGCTGGGGCAATTAACGCATTAACCCATGTCTATTCTTGGGACAAATGGCATCAACTCAGAGAAGTCAGGAAGAGGCGGCCTGTGAGCATGGCGGCTGCTGCAACCAGTGAGTGCCAGGAAGGATTTGTAGAAAATGGAAACATTATTTGGGTTTCCCAGAAATTCTTTGAGGCAAGGTGTCTGAAAGAACAACAAACATACTCAAGAGACCTTGAGCTAATTGAAATTTGGTCACTGAAATAAAATTACTGCTTTACCTCAAAAACAAATAAATAAAAAACCGAGAGCCGAGCCATCTACATAAGACTTTTAAAATCTGAACAAGCTGTTATTTATTACTTTCCATTTAGGATTTATCTGTATTCTGTTGTAATCTATAGCACAGTGAATATTCTTAAAGCTAGAAATGTCAGAGAACTTTTCAACTCTATCATATATTTTGTTTTCAGCGCCTTAAAAAGAGATTTAAATAGCTAGACAGGCACTGAACTTTCTGCTTTGCAAATAAAAAGCCTTAGGCATGTTTTTTAATTCATTCTTATTTACTCCCCTCCCCCCGTTATCAAAGGAAAAAGTTCATCTCTTCTTCTGCAAGGTGGTTGCTTCTATCTGTAGTATATTACACCTGCTTTCTTACTTCCTCGAGTACTGTGTGCCACCAATTATGTCCCCTCTGTTTCTTATTTGTTTAATTAGTTATTCCCACTGAATCATAAGTCTCAGTATATGAACATATTTGTGTTTTCTCTATTAAAATAAGCCATACCTACCAGATATCTATGGAAGTAACACCCAGCAAACAGCAGAATACACATCCATCTCGAGTACCCTTGGAACATTCTCCAGAATAGACCATAGCCTGGCTGGTAAAACAAGCCTCAATAAATGTAAAGATTGATATCATACCAACTATCCTTGCAGAACACAATGCAATGAAGCTAGAAATCAATAACAGAAGGATAACAAGTATACAGAAATTAAACAAGATACTCTTAATAAATTAATCAAAGAAAACTTACAAGGGACGTTAGAAAACACTTTGACACGATTGAAAATGAAACCCTGCACACCAAGGATTGAATGTATTCCTTTCAGCCTGAGGTCTTCTGTTTGAGTTGTGTCTTTCATGATCAGACTATAGTGAAATTGTGTACTGTTAATACAATTTTAGTTCCTACATTTTTTAGGGAGTATAGACCATTTACATTGGTATCTACCAACTTATTTTGTGCCTCACAGGTTCATTGGATCAATGTGAGATCAACTTAGGTCAGGTTTCTATTTGTCCCTTGTCCTCCATGAGACTCCACTATGGATTGGGAACCAGGATAGGGTTTTGAGTCTCTCAGTAACCATGTCAACAGAGAATCTCTTTTTCCAGTTGAGTTCATGTGGTAAACAGCCATAGGCTCATTCTGGAAAAGATGGGAAGAATATTTGTCATATACACTTGTAGGTGTACGGGGTTCTTACTTAAGGGAACCCTGTCTCTCCTTTAATCAATGCTCTGAGTCAGAAAACTAGCTCAGATATGAAACTTGTTTCAAGGCCCTGAATTTCCATTCCAACAACTGACTTCACCATTCACCTTCTCAGCTCTCAGTATTTTTCTGGTTACACAAGTCAAGCATTACCCTTGACTACTTACTTATGTAATTCCTAAAAATACCACAGACGATTAGAGATCACTGTAGATCCCTTCTGGTCAAGTGGTACAGTTGCCTCTCTGGTCTTGCTATCATTAATATAATTTTATCTGCCTTGCCTCTGTTGTTCATCACAACCTGGCTTCTACCATTTTGAATCATTATCCCTATTGTTACAAAGGAACCCAGTATCAGGCACTACATGCTATTCCTGGCTTTAGCCCATGGAGGATAGCCACCAAGTTTCCAAAAGAGACATCCCCTCACTGGTGCATTTCTTTAACTTATTGAATTAGTAAATGGAATCTATTGGACTGTCCCAAGAAATACAGGTAAGGAGTGCTCTGATCTCACATAAGAAGTCCATTTTAAAATTGTCTTTTCGCTGAGGCTTCTTAACTCCTGCTCAACACTCTGCCAGGGTATCTCACGTCTCTACTTCATTTTCTGTAGGCCAGAGGCATTTCCAAGCATCCAAAAGCCACCTGAGCAGATAAATATCACTTACCAGGACATTAAACCCTGAGCTATGAGAGAGTACTCCAATATTAATTAATATACCATCCCCACTGCCCATCTACCACCCTCAAATTCTACTCAAACCACACATTTTTGCAATTCTTGCTGGTATACATCTTGCAGTTTGGGGCTGTGTATTTTACTTCCTCCCAAAACAGGGTCAGTATTTCCCTGCATGGGCTATCCTGAGACCTGACTCTGGTGATAAGAAAAGGCAGGACTCCATCTTGAGTAAGACACACAACTTGTGAGGCATCTGCCTTGAATGAGATCTTTCCAGGTTTTCCAAGTAAAGAAACCCTAGGTCAAGGCTCAGAAGAATCTGTGGCTCAAGATTTTCTGGCTTATTCACCAAATGTTCCCAAGTGAGTTCTGAAGGAACCACGCCATATCTATTAAGGGCCTGAATTTAATATAAGACTGTGAAGGCTGTGCATTGTCTTCCTTGTCATTCTGTTAACCTGACAATTAAGTTCTGGGCCTGGTTTTCATCACTATCTGCTCTATGGCTCTATGAGATAAGAAGCTGTTTAAACACTGACATGCAGACCCTCTTACTTTCACAGCACACCTTAAAGAGATAGTTGGTTAGCCTGAGTCTGTCATTTTCCTTTTTCGAGGCTCCTAAAGCAGATAACAAAGGCCAGAAAGCTCCACAATCCTTACAATTATCATTGCCCTCATATCTTTCAAGTGCCATTGCCACCGCATAACCTCCCCCTTGCGTGTCATCTTTACCCTCCAATGAGAGTCTTAGTACTTACAACGCTACCGCATGCCGGGGCCATCACAGCTCCACCTTCTCTTATCCATGACAATTCCAGAATTTTATACCGGGTGTCTGTGTTTTAGGGTCATTTGTGGTCACAACTGTCTTAGCCCGGGTTCCTCTTTAACCACGGAAAGCAGAGTCTTTCTCTTAGAAAGCAGAGCCTAAAAGCCAGACTTATATAAGGGATCTTTCATGAGGTTAGATGGGGAGTTTGAAAGAGGAAGCCAATAAAAGGCCATGTCATCAATGTGGTCATTGCTGTGGGCAATTGGGGTTTTATCCTCTTTGAGCGTTCTGAACAGCCACGTAGAAAGTTCTTCAGGATTGTCCTCTACAAAGGGTAAAAGAGGGGGGCACTTATTTACTAGTTCCCATCTGTAACTGATTAAAGCTTGCTCTTAAACGTCTATCTATGTGAAAACATACTAGATGGGCATGTGCAGGCATCCCACATCTGGCATCAGGGAAGCCTGGGAAAGAAAGCAAGAGATCTATCACTCAGCTAAGGTAAGACACATTCAAGTTACACCAGTTAAAAGCTGGTTAATTCAGTGATGACTGGAGTAAAAGGTGGCCTAAGCCAGTGCCAGACAGGATGGAGGGTGGGTCTGATACATTTATTTAAACTTTTAAAACATATCTGTTTTGTACTTTGGGGTTTTTTTAAGTTTTTATTTAAATTCTAGTTAATTAACATATAGTGTAATATTGGTTTCAGGTGTAGAATTTACTTATTTTGTACTTTGTATCTGATTATCCTAACATTCACAGTTCTTTCTGGTCAAATTCAGTATTTTTTTTTTTTGGTTAACTTTCACGGATAATAATTTGTTACATAATGTGTTTTGTAATTTTAAATTGTTAGCTCCTGTTTCTTGAAAGTATCTGCAAGACAACGTTAAATTTGAGTTCTCTGTTTAAAAAGTGTTTCTCCTCTGAAGATTTCAACTCCATTCTACCAATTTTCTGTGGACACTGTCGACTGGGACAAACTATAAACTAAATTTTTTATGTCATTTTTTTTAGGTAGATAAATCACATGACCATTGATTCCAATCCTATTGTTCAAGCTTAGAGCTACAATTTCAAGGGACACTTTTCTTTCTTTCTTTTTCTTCTTGACCAAGAGCCAAGGTCAAGGTAGGTAAGGACTCCCTAGGACTTGAATACCTTTACCTGAATATCTCCTAGAAATAGCAACAACTTCACATCTGAAGCTGCACCCATCCATTTTCTTCACAAACTTGCTCTTTCTCTTGAATTCTGTATCTCCATCACTTTTACCCCAACCCACTTAGTCACACAAGACTTTTAGAAACTATTACGTTGCTTTTTTTCATCATATAATCACATCTGTTTTTACTACTTACATCTCATGAGCTTGCCCACCCTCTGCTTTCCACTAGCATGACACTACTGATTTAATTCAAGTTCCTGAATGTTTCTCCCCTGGACTATCAAAATAACTAAGAAATAGTAACCATATCTTTCTTTGCTTTCTAAACCATTCTCCAGGTTGTTGCCACAGTGGGATTTCTAACGCCCAATTCAGCTCTGACACTTGCTTGTAATATTCTTCATCCTTTTTCCTGCAGAATACTGTCCACACAACTTAGAGTGATTTACATGGTAACTTCTCACTTAGCCCCTGGACCTGCCTGCCTCTACATTTTAGTCCATGTTCTTTACTGGGCCTGGAATGCCCTTCTGACACCCCTTTATCTACCTTGCATACTGAGTACTCTTAATATACTTTGATACTCCCCTCTATAGCTTTCATAGGTAGTCTTTCCTCTGGGCTCATGTAACAGTTGTGGCATACCTCTATCTTGGTTCTTTCTACTGGGTGGTGGAAAATTTAGTCATTTGTCTGTCTCATCCACTATTTTGTACCCCTAGAGAGTATCAGAAGCCATGGATTATGGTATATCCAATAATATACCATATTATGTTAAATGAATGGACTTTATATTTCCTCCAAGGTGTCAGGGCACCTGGGTGGCTCAGTTGGTTAAGTTTCCAACTTCAGCTCAGGTCATGATTTCACTGTCTGTGAGTTCGAGCCCCGTGTTGGGCTATGTGTTGACAGCTCAGAGCCTGGAGCCTGCTTTGGATTCTGTGTCTCCCTCCCTCTGCCCATCCCCTGCTCTTTCTCTCTGTCTCTCTCTCTTAAAAAGAACATTAAAAAAATTTATACTTCTCCCAAGATGTAATGTTAAACAAGGTTGGACATTATTCCTAGTGAAAAGGAAGAGATAAATAATACACATTTACCTAAAGTAAAACATAAATGAAAAATACTACTATACTTCTTTATGTCCTGCATGTTCAAGTTTTATTCAAATTTGTTTTCTACATATTTTTTCAGTCTTTCATTTAAATTTAAGCATATTAAATTTTCATTGAAAAAAAGACTATCAGATGATAGCATTTATCTTGAAAATTATCCAGTCTGTTTTTTCAGAAACTACAATTTATACTACCTAATAGAAACACTTTGAATAGAATGTTTTCACATTTATGTAAGTTTAAATTGTTTCATATAGAGCAGCGGCAAGCAATAATGTTCTAGTGCTACTTAAATATATCACAACATTAAAATTTTCACTCTGATTTCACAATGCAACCTGCAAATATGTAAAAAAAGGTATATTTAAAATGATTTTTGCATTAAAATAATGTCAAAGCATTTATATTTTGTAATAAGGATAATGAAATTAAGCAATAATAAAAATATATGAGGTATTAAAACTGGTTTATTTAGGTTCAGGAGAATAAAGAAGATAAAGGGATGTGGAATTCATTCACTATACTACATACTATTACTATAGAAATAAATAGGAGATAAAGATAAAAGTACGTATTTATATATTATATATATTATATACGTCATATATAAAATAAATAATATGAAATAAGCTCACCATGTGACCCTGAAGAGATGTAATTAGGTCTCTCACAATGGATGTATCATAATGGTTATTATAAATATATGTAATATATAATATACAGACATACATGTACAGCTGACCCTGAACAACATGGGTTTGAATTACATGGGTCTGCTTATGGATTTTTTTTATACAGTGCAGTGCTATAAATGTATTTTCTCTTCCTTATAATTTTCTTAATAACATTTTCTTCTCTCTAGCTTACTATATTGTAAGAATATACTATATAATACATATGACACACAAAATGTGGGTTAATTGAGTGTTTTTGTAATTGGTAAGTCTTCTGGTCAAGAGTAGGCTATAGTAGTTAAGTTTTTGGGGAGTCAGAAGCTATATGTGGGTTTTCTACTCCATGGGGGAGGCGGTACCCCAATCCCTCTGTTGTTCAAGGTCACCTATATGTTTTATATGCCAGTCAACATTTTGTTAAGGAACATACTCTTTCACAATGTAGTGCTGCTTAAGTTTCATTAACAAACACATAAGGTATATGACTATCTCCCACCCACCACTTCCTATCCTCTTTCATTGTTTTACTACTTTCAAAAACATTTTTGGCCTTCCAGCATACTGATAATTTACTCATCTATTTTCTTTATTGTGCTCTCCTTCATCTAATTTAAAAATTTAGGCTCCAAGTGGGCACCTGGGTGGCTCAGTTGGGTAAACATCCAACTCCTGGTTTCAGCTCAGATTATGATTTCACAGTTCTGTGAGCTCCATTCCTGAGTCGTGCTTTGTGCTGACAGCAGTGAGCCTGCTTCTGACTCTCTCTCCCCTTCTCTCTGCCCCTCCCCCACTTGCACTGTCTCTGTCTCTCTCAAAATAAATAAACTTAGGGGCACCTGGGTGGCTCAGTCAGTTAAGTGTTCAACTTTGGTTCAGGGGCTTCGTGAGTTCGAGCCCTGCGTCAGGCTCTGTGCTGACAGCTCAGAGCCTGGAGTCTGCTTTGGATTCTGTGTCTCCCTCTCTCTCTGCCCCATTCCCACTCGTGCTCTCTCTCCCTGTCTCTCTCAAAATAAATACACATTAAAGTTTTTTTTTAATTAGCTCCCAAAATAATCAAAAGAATTTAGGCTCCAAGAGCCTACAAAGAGATACTTAATTAGTATTTGCTTAATAAATGAATATTGTTATTTTCACTCAGTCTTTAGTCTATGCTTAGTACATAACTACAGCATTACCAACCATTCTATTAATTGAAAAGGTAAAGAAAATTATATATAGGCATTCAATAATATTATGTATAAAATTAATATATATAATTCTGTGAATACCTTAGATATTACTACATATTTAATTTATTGCTACAATTGCCTAGAGTGGAATGAAAAAAATTCAATCTTCATATTTTTAAACAAAAAGAAATTATCACCATAGTAAAAGCAGTTGACTTGACCAGGTATTTGTAGGGTTCTAATAAAATCACCACTTACTTCTTATGTACTTAATTGTCAATTTTAAAAGGGCAAGATGAAAGGCCTCATACAGCACCCTCCATTTAGGAAACTTATTGAAATTGATATCCACTTACTTGGAGGAATTGCATTAACTATATTATAAAAGGGATCACAGAATTATGTTAAGAATTATTTCCAACTGCTTACTCTTAATTGATTCTATATTAGAAATGGAAAATAAAGAGGACAGAAACACCATCCAACATTTTACCAATTAGACTATACTACCCAAGAGAAAATTAAAAACACTCATTTCTTTTATGTTTTTCATCCATCGAAGGCAGTATTATCACTCGACATTCAAAATCAGCAACCAATTTCTTATATTTAAAAAAAGAAAGTCTCTGTGATGCTGTTTTTATAAGTCAAAAACACAAAGTAAATTCTTCCTATCAAAATACAAAGTCTTAAATCTTTAGGAAAATATCTGTCATTCTCTTTCCCAAAAACACTATTACCTCATGAAAAACTAGTATACCATAAGATGATAATTTTTAAACAAATATATTTTGGTCAAGTAATTTAGAAAATTCTGGATTAAGCATATTTAAATCAATTTATTAATTGAAGAATTTCACACATCCTACCCCAAACTTACTTGACCTGATTGCCCTGATTGTCCTGATTGTCCTGAGATCAAATCAGGACAATCTCCCTCACTCTACTTCCCCAGCACATACCAGGATCACGTATCGTAAAGTTCACTTATGTTCCAAGAACTACAAGATCAGTATAAATATCATCAAACTCGTTGTTTCATGATTTTTATTTCCATAGAACTCCAGCTTAAACCAAGAAGAATTTCTTCATAGCAATCAATATTAAAGTGCAGTAGTTTGCAAACTATACTACTCTTTATTTCACCTGTGGTCAAAACAAAAAGAAAGAAATTTGAATCATAGTAATAGAAAGTTTTAATAGTTGTAATGAAAAATTAATGAAAGCCATTATTTGCAATTGGTATCAACAGTACTTATATAGAAGATCTTAAAATAGGGCTTTCAAGGTGTAAGTGGTGATAATACTGGTTCTTGGCTAGTTCACAGAGGAAAGTAAAGTTTTCTACATTGAAGGTTGTAGGGTTGGAGTGTTAATAAATGCAAAGAGCTGGGAGAGGAATAGAATAATGTCTGATACTATAAAAGAAGTGCCCTGTGCTTCAGTTTCATCCCAGGCATAACTGTGTGACACACACACACACACACATGGAGACTTTTACAGGAAAACTCTTTCTAGCAGTTTTTATAAAAGTGAAAAATTGAAAACAATCCAAATTTTCATCATCAGGAAAATAGATATATATGTGGCAGATTCTTAATATGGAATACTATACAGCAGGGATTTAGAGATCAATTTTTTATCATTAAAGAAGATCACCTGCATAATGTTGAGCAAAATCATATTGCATATCAATATGTAATATTTTAATGTAGTTTGGAAGCTCACAGAATAATGCTATATATGGTTGTATAGTAACAGTTATATAATATCTGTGATAAAATATAAAAATACACGTGAAAATGATAAACACCAAATTCAGGATAATGGAGACCTCTTGGAAAAGTGGGAAATGCAATCAGGGAAAAATAAACCAAGAGCTTCATCTATTTTTTGTAACTTTTTATTTCTTATGTCATGTCATGGTACCCAGATGTTCATTAAATAAATGCAATAACTTTTTATATTGTGTCTGAAATACGCCAAAAAGTAATAAAATAAAAAAGATATTTAAGTGAAGCTTACCTTGGGGATATAATAGAAAACTTTCTTTCTTTTTTTTTTAATAGAAAACTTTCAATGTAACATTGTAAATTCAATATTTGGATGAAATTAAGAACAAGACACTTGGGTTAATTTAGAAACTTCACTTAAAAAAGAATATATTTATGTTTGTTGTCATGAAGTGGTTACAAACATAAATAATCTGTATTTATATACATATATGAGCTATTTTGTAGCTATA
This sequence comes from Cryptoprocta ferox, assembly GCA_028646485.1. Taxonomy (NCBI): domain Eukaryota; kingdom Metazoa; phylum Chordata; class Mammalia; order Carnivora; family Eupleridae; genus Cryptoprocta; species Cryptoprocta ferox. The sequence goes on from CM053574.1 coordinate 99,656,364, forward strand.
CCAATACACAGATGGGAAGTTAAGGATTGTCCAAGTATACTGACATTTCAAAATCATCTCTATGGAAATGGATTAAGTTGGGCATATTGTGTCCAGGCCAACCAGGAGAAAATTCAACTGTATTCCTCTTTCAAAGTTATCAAAGAAATATTTTTATAATCTATACATCTCACAAATATTGTCCACTGAATATATTTGAAATATCTATTAAAATAAGACAGTTCTCACAGTTTGCAAGTTCAAGCCTGCATCAGGCTCTCTGCTGTCAGTGCAGAGCCTGCTTCAGATCCACTGCCCCCTCTCTTTCTGTCCCTCCCCTTCTCACTCTCTCCATCTTTCTCAAAACAAATACTTTTAAAAACAAAACAAAACAAAAATAAAATAAAATAAGTCAGAGTTACTAATTTTTCTTTTATATAGAGTTTTCTTTCCAAGAGTTTTGGGGCTTGAATAAATTGTGAATGGTCCCTAAGCTCCCCAATGTCTTGTCCAGATTCATACACTTCATTCCTCACTTATGTATCCTCAGTTCTCTCTGCTTTCATCCCCATGACTAAATTAAAACTACACCTATCAATTTTTTGTCTTATATAAGTTCATGGTCAATATTCTCTCTTTATATTACTCAACATCCCAGCAGCATTTGACATACTCTCCTCTGGAATAATTTGAACATTGTCTTTCCTGTAATTCAACTAACATTCATCTGGTTTCCCTCTTGCCACAATGGCCAATCATTCTTCTTTAGTGCTTCTTCATGTCCTAAACTGCTCTTATGACCTCCATGTGACAAAATTCAATTATTAAGTCTCAGTTCTAACCTGTGATGGAATTTTATGTGTCAACCTGACTGGGCACCAGGATGTCCAGATGTCCAATTAAACATTATTTCTGGATATATCCATGAAGGTTTCTGGAAGAGATCAACTATTGAATCTGTGGACTAAGTAAGATACGTTGCACCCCAATGTGAGTGGATATTAGCCAATCCATTAGGGCCTAAATAGAACAAAAAGGCAGAGGAATGGAAAATTCTCTCTGTCTGCCTATCTGAGCTGGGACATGGATCTTTTCCTACCCTTGTAAGAGAACTACGCCATTGATACTCATACTTCTCAGACCTTTGGACTTAGACTGGAATACGCAACCAGCTTTCTTGAGTCTCAAGCCTGAAAATGGTAGATCCTGGGACTTCTCAGTCTACATAATTGGCTGAACCAATTCCTCATAATAAATCTTTTTAATAAATGTGTATATATTCATTAATATACCTGTATTTATTGTAAGAAATTTTATTTATATATAAATTTTTATGTAAAATGTATGTATATGTAAAATTTTACCATATGGATCACTACCTTCTTCTTGAAGTACTTTTTTACTTGGTTTTCAAGATAACATACTCTTATGGTTTTTTCTTGCCATATTGCCTACTCCACCTCCTGCTCTGGTTCCTCTTCATGTCTCTGATATCCCTGACTGTGTGCTCATTTCTTTGTCTACACTCCCCCTTTAGTGACCTAATCTAATCTCATGGTCTTATATTCCATGTATATGCTGATGACTCTATAACACTATGCTTAGTATTGTCAAATTAGATCTCCAATCCTGCTTCTCAAAGACTAATATCCTACTGCCTGTATATTTCCACTTTGATATTTAGTAGGCATCTTAAATTAATAGAAGTTAAACTGAATATTATACTTTAGTAGCGTAAACAGAATGGTTTCCAACATGTCTATATGGCGTCCCCCCGCCTTGCCATTCCCATCTCCATTTATGGTGCCACCTTCTGCCCAGTGACTCAAGTCATTTGTCATCATCTTTGATTCCTCACTTTCCTGAAAACTCTACTTTGAATTTACCAGCAAGTCATTTTGGTTCCATTCCCAAAATATATCCTGATTCTGACTATTTTTACTAACTTCACTGCCTTGACTCCAAGTCATCAGAATGTATCCCCTGAATGAAAGAAACAGGCTTGTAAAAGTCTTTCACTTTCCACTCCTCAATTTTATACAAAGGAGTCAATACTAACTTTCAAAAGTGTAAATCGGGTCATGTCTTTCCCCTATTTGCCAGTATCCCATAAATGCTTAATAAATTTAAAATAAAATCAGAATCCTTTACCCCTTACCCTGACCTTACCTGATCTGGCTCCTAACTTACCCTCTAACACTGCACTCTGGCCACAGTGCCTTTTTCCTGCCCCTTTAAACCTCTAAGTTTGTTCTCTTCTTAGTACCTTTGTCCTTACTCGTCTAGATGCCTGTTCTAGTCCCCTCATGTAGATCTTTATGTAGATATCTTCTTTTCACTGTTCAGATTTCAGCTTCAAAGTCTTCAGAATAGTCTTCTATGAGCCCCTATTAAAGAACTCTCCATCAGTTTACATTATACTCACACACTTTACTTTCCATTCAGAATTTTTTTCCATCTCAAATTATCTTTTTTTAAAAATACATTCACTGTTTATCTCCTTACACTAGGATATAAGCTTTTTGAGGGCAAGCACTTTGTTATCTTATTTACCAACGAAAATCTTCCATTGCTTAGAACAATGCATGACGCAAACATTTGTTGACTGACTGTGAAAACCTCCAAAAGTTACCAAGTGAGTAGAAAATCTAATCTCTTTCACTTTGGGAGTATCTTCTCTTCTCTAACAATGATGTAGGAGTCCTGGGAAGCTTGCCGGATATTTACAGAAAGAGATTTTGGCCCTCAGTGTACACTGATACGGTAACCAGACTCCAAGATGGTCTCCAGTGATCCTCATCTTCTGGAATTCATTTCCTTGTCTAGTCCCCTCCTACATTGTATCTTAGATGGCCTGTATGACCAACAGAGTATAGCAGAAGTGAGATTGGTGACTTTTAAGGCAAGTCACAAAAGATACTGCCACTTCCATCTTGGATCTTTCTTTCTGTGGAAAGCCAACCAGCATAGCATGAAAATCCTTAAGCAGCCCCTACAGAGAAGTCCCAGTGTTAAGGAACTGAAGCCTTAAGAACAGCTCCTCCACCTCCACTCAAGTCTTCAGAAGACTGAATCTCTGTACACCATCTTGACCATAAATTTCTTCTTGAGCTAAAACTACCCAGTTAGGATGCTCCCAAATTCATGATCAACAGACATTACAATAAGCTTTGAAATTAGTTATACCATGGTAACTAATACAACTAACTTGTTTCTGCTAAAATGTTTGTTTTCCAAATCCCTAAATTTCTTTGAAGGTAAGAAAAAAATACAGGAAGTAATAATCTTTCTGCATTTGTGGTCTCCTTTCTCCTTTTCTTGGCACAGGAATTTCAAGCCATTATTTAAAAAAATTTTTTTTAACATTTATTCATGTTTAAGAAACAGAGAGAGCACAAGCAGGGGTGGGGTAGAGAGAGAGGGAGACACAGAATGTGAAGTAGGCTCCAGTCTCTGAGCTGTCAGCACAGAGCCCAAAACAGGGCTCAAACTCACAGACTGTGAGATCATGACGTGGGCCGAAGTCAGATGCTTGACCAACTGAGCCACCCAGGCGCTCTGAATTTTAAGCCATTCTTAAAAGGAATTTTTAAGAATGGCTAACATTCTTAAAGTGTTAGCATACCTTTTCTAGCAATTGCTCTACCTCAATGAGCCTAGGATATTGCAATTAAGAGACAAGACAAGAGGGCCTTATGCAAGTCTGACAACTTTACTTTCAGCTCTTTAACACAAAGCTACTTAGCCAGAGAGGCAAAGATCTAGTTTCTTGGGAAGCAAGTAGAGGAAAAAAAATCACATATAAAAAAATTCAGTTTAACACATATAAAATGGAAATTAAAGAACAGTACCTCTTCTATAGGTGTTTTGAAAGGAGCAAATGAGAGAATACATAAAGGAAAGACATCATGAATTTTAGCATGATGACTGGTCCGTGGTCAGTGCTAAATAAATATTGGCTATTATTAGTGACTTTTCTTTTGCCTGGCTCATTTTTTTTAAAATAACCTTTTAATTCACCAAAATGGATTAGTGAAAATAGTATATTATAAACTCCTAACACTACACAATAGCTGATGATTTATATGAGAGAAGTGTTTTCTAAAACCTGTTATCACAAATTGAGAATAGACTTTTTAATACATACATTTTCAGAGAAAAAAATTAGGCTGAAAATTAACCAAAGGCTATGTTATCTAAATTATAATAAGCGATTGTCATCTTAACATATTGAAAACTAGAGAGGGATGAGCAAAAGACTTAAAATGTAGTAAGAAAGTAGAAGCAGCAAGAGATTGACTCGAATGTCATTATCTTATTGCCTTTTGGAACTAGAAATGTATTGTTTCTCATATAAAGCAAAGCACTGAAAACTATTTGGCAGCAAGGTTATTATTTCACATATAATTACATCTCATACGGAGGTACATTGGCAGACATGTGGTGGCTAAATTGTCCATTTTCAACTAGAAAAAAGAAATGTAGTTCTTTTTTTCACTTACATCAGTCAAGAAGATAGCCGCCCACAGGAAGAGATAAAGACTTATTTGACACTAGATCTATAACCAATGATTTTAGTTATCACTTGAAATTAGTGAGAATTTTGAAATAGGCTTAAGATTTTTTGAAGAGCAATTTGGTACCATGGTGAAATAGGAGATGAAATGGAAAAATAAAAAAAAAAAAGAAAGGATAAGATGATGTTTTCATTCTTTGACTGTGTTTGGATTTAGGGATTTCTAAAATAGGATTTCTCATAGGCAGATAACGCCTGAAAGCACAGATGTATTAATTTACAAGTTTTGAAAATAAACTAAGCATTTAATTAAAATATCTTCTTTATAAACCAATTAGATAAATCCTGAGTCAATGAATATACTTAAATATTATCCAGAGTGCCAACAACTAAGAGTATTATTTAATAAAAGCCAGACAACTAAATTCTAACCCTCTAAGCTGCCTGTTCTGAATATTTATTAAATCATCAGAAGACTTCTGATCATTGTAATTTTAGATAAGTAGGTTCTGCAGGTATCTGTAATGTAGATGTGATGCAAAATATTTAACTCCTTGAAAATTTGGAGAAAATGCTCTCTGAATCCCTTTTAGGGAGAGCTCATATTTATGTGAAAGGAATACTGGGGTCAACTAGGTGATGGAGGGCAGTATTGCCAATGTTTGTTCAAGTAGTAAAAATAGTGTCAGTAAGTTGCTACATAGGAGATATGGAGAGGAATGTGTTCTTCTACTTATGAGATTCAGAAGAAAGAAAAGAGATGGGGCTGATAGGAAGAGAGACTGGAGGTAGGGAGACAGAAGACAGTTGTGTACCTTAACTTTCTTCTGGTCTCACAAACTCCCCAGGTCTAGTAAGTCAACCATATTCACAAAATGTGAGGGGACCCATGTGTGTATGTGTATGGGTGTGTGTGTGTGTGTGTGTGTGTGTGTGTGTGCGCGCTAATAAAAGATTTGATTTTCAAGGATAAGGGAGCACGTAGCCAAAAGGGTTGCAAGAATGTACGTAAGCCTTAGAAGATTCTCGGGAATCATGGGGAAAGATAGCTTTGGACATTCACAGGTCCTAAAAATGAAGTTTGAGGTAAGTTTAACTTGCTCTTCAAAAAACAGAGAGGCGTCAATCAACTACACAGTGCCCAGTCCTGGGGAAACAGTTCTTCCTTTCCACCTTTCCATCATTAATTAAACAATTTTTGTATTAACTAGGCTTCTTACTTCACCTTCCATGAATTCTGTAGGAGTTTTTATCATATAATTGCTGCCATAATTACATAGTTAGCCAATAGAAGGAGCTATTAGAATATAAAAGAGACTTTGGAAAAGAAAATCGAAGCACAGACAATAAGCAAATAAATGAGAGTAGGATTAAAGAATACAAAGTGAGCAAGTCGAACACTTTCACACTAACTTTGTGCTTGTTCTCCTAAGAGACTACATTTTCCTCTGACAAGCTTCACACTCTCTCCAAATTTCTGAAAATTCCCAACTGTTTACATTTCATGGTCACTTTCATTCAGCGTTCCTCTACACACTGAGCTCTCAATCTCACCTCCTTCAGTTTGTATACACTTTCACAACCCCAGCTGAGAACACAGACGTTTTTCTTGATCTCTAGGTGAAGGAGGCAGTATATATGTGTAGCACACATGCCTATGGAAAATCCTACTGAAGGTTTTGGGTTAATGGAGGATTAAATTCCAGAATCACACAGAAAATGCCTGATCTTGGAATCTAAACACCCTTGGTCACCAGGAAATGTCACCACAGTACTTTGTGTAGCTATCCCAAGACTTGCTCAGAATGTCTTCCTTTATGTTTCTACTTTATCGTCTACTTTGTTCTTTCACACCTACATTCATCTTACTTTTTACATGGAAAAGCCTAGATATATTTTGTTTCAGGGCCTCCCCCTGAACCCTCCCTTAGAAACCTTACTTTCCAATCAATGCCGTCTACACTGAGAACAAATCATACTCTTCACTTAGGGGCAGAATTGTGTTTTAAAGTAACACAGTAGCCTTTTTTTTTTCTCTCCTCTACATACAGCTTTTCTGAAGGCTAATGGCAAGACCTGCATGTTTTGTATGTTTCCTTCGGTTCTGCCCATTACAGGGTTGCAAGCACAATAATAGCCTGTGAAAGGGTTAACAAATTTGGGGAAAAGATACAGAGAGAAAGAAACATGAATTCTAGTTTTCTTTTTCTAACATTGTTTTGCTACTTAGTAAGGGTGAATTATTTAATTTTTTTATACTGTGTTTTCCTCATCTGCAAAATGGAGTTAAAATGGTAGTATACTGTGCATATCGCAGAGGATGATTTTATGCATCAAAAGAAATATATATTTGGACGTTCACAGGTCTGAAAACAGAATTTGAAGTAAGGTAGGCTTGCTCTTCAAAGAACAAAGAGGCACCAATAACGACACAGTGCCTGATCTGGGGGAAATAATTCTTCCTTTCCACCTTTCCATCATTAACTAAGCAATTTTTGTATTAATTAGGCTTCTTACTTCACCTTCCACAAATTCTGTAGGAATTTCATATGTATGTGAAATCATATATATATGAAATTATTTTGAGAACTGAGAAATCTATAAATATTTCGCAATGTTACTGATCTCTATCTTCCAAACTTCAAATAAGGCTAGTATATAGAGTACATAGCGTGTTGTAAGAATAGAAGGCCTGCTTTTGTAAATACACGCACACACACAAACAGACACACACACAGAGAAATTAGTAGAACATTATATAAAATACATGGTAGGTTTTTAACAAACATGGGATAATAAAAGGTTTGTAATGTGCATTGGAGGTAATCAGTGGACTTATAAAATAGAAATAAATAAGCATGACCGTCTCTGAATGTGACCTTAGAAACCGTTACCAGTAAGAGACTGCCTCTGTGAATCCAGTTTCCTATCATCAGGGAACAAGTCATAGTTGCTATTGTGTCCACAAAAATCCAAATTTATTTCTCCTTTACTGGCAAAGCAAAGAATGAGGTATTTTTTAAGACACAAAGCTAACTGCTACAATCTGTAAATTATGATAACAAGCAGATTACGATAACCCTCATGCCAGTCAAATAGTTCTACTTTATTTCTTACCCTGCAAACACATCTCTTCAGTATCAGTGGCGTTTTACTTCTGAGATAAAAATTTTATCAGCTTAACATTACCTTTTCTTTAATTTTCCCTTGCTATGTCTTGCTGGCTACCTAAGAAGGACAAAGTAGGAACACTAAAGGGCCCATTGTGGCATTTATCTAGGACTCCAGGATAAAAGGAAAGTTGGGGGTGGCACCCATCCACAATTCATCATGGATGGTGATGTCTTTATTGGCTACTGACCTTGCAATGAGTTGAATGAGTTATAAGAAGGTTCTCTGTTACCCCAATCCCTGTTTTCTTGAAGGAGGACATAAATCACTTGAACCTCATGAATTTCTCATATTTACAAAGTAGGCTTCCAAATTTCCCACAGAGGATGCAGTATAACCACTTATTTTTCCAATTTAAAAAAAAATAATTTTTCAGCTTGTTCTGGTGTCACACGAGGAGGCTGATGATTGAGAAGATCTGACTGAGAGTGACCCGAGGATCCAAGGGTGGGTGTCAGCCAGAAGCCCAGAGAGAAGTGGATAGTTTCCATCATCCCTGTTGTGAGGGTGTTTGCACTGCTTCTCCTCTAACCTTACGCTTGAAGCAACAATCATGGTAGATTGCCTTATTCTGTTCCATTAAGAACTGAAGCATGTAATAAATCAAATTCCATAGTGACATATCTTGTTTCAGTGGCATGATAAGTTGCTTCTTGGCTGAAATTCAGATGAAGAATATCTGGATTTTGTAACTATACTTCTCCACATTCTCCCAAAACTTAAAATGTAAGCATTATATGGCGCTCAGAAAAATGACTGAAGAAAAAGAAGAGAGAAGGAACACAGCCTTCAGATATGTCAAGCTATGTCAGTGGGCAAATACCACAGTGTGAATTTTGAACACCTTTCCCCATGGATATAGTTATGCTCATGAGGAGAAAAGTCATAAAAATATATTAAGCCTTGCTCTCAAAGACTCTATGTAATAAATGCAAATGTCTCATACTATCACATAGTAACATATCACTGAAAATGTATATTCTGCTTGTAGAAAAGTATAATTTTACCAACATAGGATCTCTCAAAAGAAATTATCCTTGCTTTGTTTCATTAAACACAGGAACAAACCTATGTGAACGAACACAGACAATCTATCAGAGAACTTTCCTTCAAATGTTAAAATTTCAAGCTCCCAAAAGGAATCTAGTCACAGACTAGCATGGGAGTCCCATTTTGAAAGATACTCTATGAAAATATTTAGCCATCGAAGAGATATTTTGCAATATTTACTATGAATGATTGCTACTTCGACACATTGATTGGCACAACAATGGGTAGAATTTCACTCTGCTCATAACGTTTCAGTCTCCTGTGAGCAGGATCAGGACATCTGTGCACCCAACCAGATTGCAATGCAGGCTAAGAGAAGTGCATCCTGACAGGAATAAACTATGCTTTAGTAATGTAGAGCATAACATTGGTTGTAATAATCATACAGATTTCATAATAGGCAAAGCATCTGACCTTAACCTTGAAGAAGAATGGTAGTTTGATACGCAGAACCTGGGAGACACATCAGGAAATCAGGTAGTAATAGCAAGAACAAAGTCTCAGGGAAGCTGTAGTAAGTGTAATCTCTGACATTTAATGAGCACTTACTGTACAGTAAGTACCTCCCTAAAGCATTCATGTGCTACAACTTACTTCATTTTCACAAAAGCTCTGGAAAGGGTGGGTGCTATTCTTGTCATCCTCATTCAACAGATGACATGGAGTGTGTAAGTAAACTGCTGAAGCAAGTGTTGACTTTGGTATTCCAACTCAGTCTGGTTCACACCTGTGCTATTTGCAGGAAGGTTCAGGGGACCAGCTGGATTGTGAGAGAACAGTGGTACAAACTAAATCCACATTGTGGAAGGTCTCAGGCTATTAGGAGCCACTGATTGTTCTTGAGCAGAGAAATGGGTAAAGAAATACTTTAGAAAGACATGTGATATCAGCATGAATATTCGATTTGGAAGATAAGCCTATTAGTCAAAGAAACTGGCTAGGAAACTTACAATAACTGAGGATATTGTAGGAGTGGGAACATGCAATTGTGAAGAAAAATGGGTAACTGTTAGTGTGCAGTCCAATCTTCGCTCAGTTAAAAGGATATTTATCCCCCACCCCCACCACTGGGTTATCTAGACTCGACGGGATGACAGGATAATTCATCAAACAATGTATTTAGTCTTACTTCCTTAGTGAGTTAAGTTGCTTCCTTAGCATAAATTCAAACCTATGGAGATTATTACTTAATTGCACAAAGGTAATAGTACTACAGCTGTATATGCCTAGTGACCTGAAAGAATTAATATGCCTTTGAAGAATTAACTGATAGATATGCAAACAAATCAAAACATTAATACACAAAAATTTTGGGTAAATATTTTTTTAATGTCTGGAGAAATAGCCACATTTTTAAAACTTTGGAGTGGCAATTCACTATTGATATCCAGTAAATATGACCTTTTAATGTAATGACAATGGATATTTTCTGTGTCTTCTTCATTTTTTAAAACTAAGATCCTAATGAACTTTGTGAAATTGTTATTCTAACACTGTATTTAAAAACAGCTTTTCTCTAACTTGAGAGTTTTATGTAAATTTTCATTTAATTTTTTTTCTGCACGTGGAAAAAAAGCAGGATTTCACTGGTTTGTTTTCGGTGCCATCTGTGTTATTAGCAAGGAAAAGCCAGCCTAAGCTTAAAACAATGCAAGAGAAAACTATGTAAAATTAAGCTAAAACTGTCACAATGAAACTGCTAAATTTCACAGAGATCAAATTCCAGTACACTGAAAATGTTTCTTGGGCCTGCCTAGAATTTCTCACCTCATTAGGTGTGAAAAACATAAGTTGAGCACTAGATTTTTTTCCAAAATTGTGTACATGATGAGAACAGTTGGGGAAACAAAGCTCTCCACAGCCCTTAGATCTGGTAGATGGAAAGAGTGAAGTGATTGAAGGCTGCACTTTTTACAGATTCTGGCCACTTGCTCAGTGATTCTTTGTGAATCTTCAAGTGGCTTATGAAATAATTAATTCATTCTCACATTTCCATTTCTTTCAAGAACACAAAATTAGCACTTCCTTTATATAAAAAAAAGAGGCAGATTGAGAGTCAAAATAGCTGGTCAAATATAATATTCCAAGACTAATTCCAAGGTCCAGAACTCATGTTTTCTGAGTCAAACTATTCAACTCTAGGTACTACTTTTCTTTAACAGTCCCCATCTTGAAATTCCAGGAATACCTCTTTCCTCACCAGACATCTAGGTGGGATTTAACTCTACGTGCATATTAATACATTCAATTTATAAAGGTTGAAATCTCTGACTCATTGCCCATCAAGTTAAAGTACAAATTCAAGACTTTTAAGTACTTAATCTGTACCATGTAATGAGATTTATATTACACATCGAAAAAAGAAGTGCACTTAGGATACAGTCCAAAATAAAACTACCTAGCATAAGTGTGAATGTTTGCTTCCAAACTGTTTATTTTCCACACATTTTCCTCCAGTGTCTATAAATGGAACATCTTTTATTATCTCCTAATCCTATAGCACAAAATCTTACTGTCCTGCCTAGAGTATCAAATTCTACATATATTACCTAAAAATCTGCATCTTTTATAATGATGAGTAAGACTGTTTTGCATTTCCTATAATTTAACTCAAACATTTCTCCTTACCTAAAAGGATAGAGACCACTGAATGTACTGAATGTGGGTACATTTGATACATATAACCATCACACATTTCCATGGCAACTTGTCCTTTTTTGCTACAAAAAGTGGAGTATGGTTCAAAAGCGGGTAATACAAAAGGTCATTTCAGCTTCCAATACCTAAAATATTTTATACTGTACCTACCCATTCCCACCCTCAAAAGCAAAGGACTTTGAAGATTTAAAAGAATAAAGAGTAATTATAATGAATTATTATCTTATGTTGAAAACTAAGATACTTTATATTAGTGAGTGAGTTATAATTAACTCTGGTAAATGATACCAAAATGAGTATTTTAGCGTTCACTATTCTAGGCAAAAACCTGAAGGGAGAAATCAATGTAATCATGCTTTCTTCCATAAAATAAAAAGAGGAATAAATCTCTGTTATTTCTCTAAAGTAAAGTCTCTAATATATTTTGTTTAAAAAAGAAAAACTGCCAAGGAGGAACTATCTCGATGATAGTATTTGTAGAGAAATGGTAACTTCCAGCCAATGAGGTTAATGCTGATAGATAATGTTCTATGGATATTTCAGAAGACACAGTATTGATCCATTGTCTGCTCATTTAACTAGAAGATAATAGTTTGGCTTCCCTGGGAGGATGAAACACTTAGAATTTGTAACTTTTCTTTAAAAAAACAATCTACTTCTATCAACTGGAGAAGGATCATCTGCTTTTAGACTTCTCTTGACCGGGGGGTTCCTGAAACCGGAAAAAACAAAAGAAAACAATGTGGATGGTGGGTAGGGACTGCTGTAAAGGGAAGGAAGCACCAAACCAAGACTATAAATACTGAGAATGCATCCTATCAGTGTCAGCTGGGGCCTTTTCCCAGCGACAGTCAAGCAAGTGCTCCGGCCTCAGTTAGGAGTCTTAATGAAAGGGTGTTAGTCAACTTGAAATCCTGGTGAAGAAAGTAAGTTAGGAACTGAAATACTTTATCATCATTTCAAAGGTCTATTAGTAAAACACAATGTTGAGACCGGAAATATAAACAGAAACACATCATGTCATATTTTTGCTTGCTCTATACTATATTTGTAATCAAAAGTACATCTTTCATCAGAAATACTCATCTTCTTGATATATACATGTAACTGAATCCCCCTGGTTGGAAGGACCAGCAAGGGCTATAGTCATTTATACAAACTCTCAAAGCACCAGTGTCTCAGGTACATTGTATTCAAGCGATAGCTGCCATTTTGGATCTCTTCCTTTCCTAAGGTCTTTTGTGCAAGGGAAATGGTCATTGACATATGGAAAATTACACTTACCTCTTTAGACACACAGATTGAGTTCAAGGACAATTTTCCAGTGCAACCTGGTAAGTGTTGACTGACAGAGTACCACCCAAAATAAACCTCAGTCTCTTTGGTTTGATCTATATATGCAGTCTGTTAAAATGTGTTCAATTCTCATACTTAACATTCCAATTTTTAGCTCCCTAGACCTCTTAAGACAGCCTTGCTGTCTTCGGAGAAAGACAGAGTCAATAAGCCACAGTCAACTCTGTAGCAAGAGACATAGAACTCCTCTCTTGGGTATGTGTTTGAGCTTGAATGACCAACCATTAGGTAGGCCCTTCTGATATAATCCAGTCACCATCTTCCCACTTTACCCACAATGGTTTCATGACAAATTCTCAAATATACTCTGTAATACTTACTTCATTTCTCAATCTAGCAGCATCATCTGGATGAAAATGGGAATAACAAATTTTGAATCCACATTTCTCTGTTCACCAACTATTCTAGAATACTAGTAGAAACAAAGAGTAAGTTATCAATTATAGATTTAAAAATCTATCCTTCTCAGAGTGCCTGGGTGACTTGGTTGAGCATTGGAATCCTGATTTCAGCCCAGGTCATGATTGCAGGGTCTTGGGATCGAGCCCTGTGTCAGGCTCCATGCTAGGTGTGGAGCCTGCTTACGATTCTCTCTTTCTTTCTCTCTCTCCTTCTCTCTCTTCCTCTCTTCCCCCTGCCCCTCTCCCGTGCTCACACGCTCTCACTCTCTCTCTAAGATAAAGTTTAAAAATATACATATATATATCCTCTTTTTTCCAAAAATATGACAATTTCTCATCTATAATCTTCAAACTTCTTATTTTCTTAAAGGTTATTGGTAGTAACATTGACACCACTCCTACAAATTCCTTAGACTTCAGGAAATGATGCAACTCAGATCAGATAAGGCATGATGCAGGAGTGCAGAAGTATGTCATCCCTAAACCTTGGTGCCTTCAAGACCCCCCGTGAAGCATATTGTATGGTAATGCCTTCCCTTAGGCCCATCTAACAACTTTATGACTTAAAACCTACTCCAGGGAAGATATGTGCTCTCTGAGTTCACCTCTCTTCCAGCTTCTTTGGTCAATGTCTGTGAAGAGGTGGTCATAATGGGGTATGTTGGGACACCCTTTGGGAGGCATGTCTTATAACTCTAAGATTAATTTCCAGACACAGAGGCAGAATTGTTCCCAGGTATTCAAACCCAGACAATACTTGGTTGACTATGTTCATATGTCTTAAGAAAAAAATAAATACACAAAAGTGGGTTCAGCCTCAGATATTGAGTGACAGAGATAAGCACTAATATCACTCATATTGGGATGCCCAGGGCATAGAAAGATTTCCCCACTTGGAATTAATCACCAGGGGTCCTTTGGTATTATCACACAGATGTCTCAACTAAGAAAATACAACACCAACTTGACCTTGTTTTTTTTTCTGCTCATCAAGAGAAACTTCTGATGATTTTGTATACCAAGTAGTTTCTCTACTGACACACACACACACACACACACACTTATACATACACATACACACACACACACACATATATATACATACATCAAGCATGGTTCTAAGTGTTAAGTATAAATTTGTTTAATCCTCACAACAATCCTATGAAGTAGGAATAGCCACAATTCTTCCTCTCTTCCTGTTAATCTTTTGAAAACGCACACATCATTCTTGAAGCAGGAAGTTTGTTCTCGTCTTTGTGGCCTCCTTGACTTCTGATTGTCCAATCAACCTGATCAAGAATTGGGCCTAAAGCAAGTCAATCTACTTTTTTTTCCAACAGTTATTTATTTTATATTTAGAAAGAGAGAAACAGTGCTTGTGTGCAAGAAGGGTAGGGTCAGAGAGAGGGGGAGAGAGAGACTCCCAAGCAGGCTCCACATTGCCAGCACAGATCCCAACATGGGGCCCAATCCTATGAACTGTCAGTTCATGACCTGAGCCGAAATCAAGAGTCAGATGCTTATCCGACAGAGTCACCCAGGTGCCCCAGGTCTATCTACATTTTAAACCCCTCTAACAAAACAAAAACAAAACCACCAGAGAAGCTGTTCAGTTCACTATTGCTGTTGTTTCTCACTTCCATCATTGTTGAGAATTAGTAATGTACAGTCTAACAGATACTTTTCATTACTGCTCTGGGCCTCAAGCTATACTGAGTTTATGTTCATACTTGTAGTTGTCTTCCTGTGAGAAAAATATAATGCCAAGAGTTCTTAGTCTTCAGGGTCGTTGGCCTCAACCACACAACATCAGGTCTGCCTTCCCTCTTAACACTTATATCCTTGGATTATGCTCAAATCATTGCATTAAAGTTTTTGTTAGGGGTCATTAATATCTTCTTTTCACAGCTTGAATATTAGTCACTCTAGTTCACCTTAATGGGTTTCTCTAACTTTGAACCCCATAGATCAGGAATTTGAGGTCTCAGTCTCTTACTTTCCAGAAGTTTCCTGGAGCTTGGTTACAAACTTTTTTTTTTCTTCTCCATTATTAGCATGTCAAGTGGTATTGTGTTCGGATGTACCTTTATTAGGATATAGAAGATTCAATCATACTTTTTTCCAAGTATAATGTGTGAAATAGGACCTATACATAATTAGAAGTCCACATAGTGTGACTTCTATGAAAAAGACAGATGATTTGCTAAATCCTTCTTGACCAAGAATGCTGGAGTTACTCATTTTTACGTAAATTTGTATGTGGTCACCTTTATATATACTTATTATGTTTAATTAATTAATGACTTATTTTAATTTCCCCCTAAGAAGTATATCCACTTTTTGTGCACTAGTATGACCCATATAGGCCAAGGTGAAGGACCAGAACTAGAATAATGCTGAATTGAAAAGAACTTGCCACTGCACCGTCATACTGAGCCACTCCTTTGAATGATCTAGGCTGCCTCTTCCCTCAAGTTTTATAAAAAGCATGCTGCTCACCTATGTTAGTCACTCTTCCTCTCTCTCCCTTTGGCCTGGTTTACTCTCACTCATTCTGAAGATCTAAGCTGGACATCATCTCCTTTCTTGGAGTCAGGGAGCATGATTTCTTTTTTTGCCGTTGAATCGCTACTACTGAGCATGTTATCTGGCACATAGTAAATGAAAAATAAATAATGCTCAATGAGTTAATGATCTGCAAGGTGGCAACCATATTCCCCCAAGTGACCCCAGCTGTGTCTACCCAGAATCAAACTCTCTCATCTTTCTCAAAACGCATTTTCCTTCCACACTTCTCTACCAAGAGACACAGTATTCTCCTTGTCATTCTGAACCAAAACCTTCCAATCACCTTTGGTATATGGTATATCCCTCCCTTTCATCACCTACTGCATTTACTTAAAAATGTCTCATTCTTCCTTTATGATGCCTTCTGGATTCTGCCTTACTCCATTCTGACTGTGCCATTATGCCCTTACGATCTAATATATGAATTACTGCAATCATCTCTTAAATAGCCACCCTGGTTTCAAATTCCACCAACATTCCAAATGATCTTAAATATCACTGCTAGACTAATTTTCCTAAAATACCACCTTCATTATGTCACTCATTTGTCTACTAAATCAGGAAAAAATGTCCATATCTTTTTTAAGGACCTTCATAATTGGACCCAGGCTAAGTCTTCAAATTACTCTCCATTTACACTTTTTGCTCTAATCAAAGAAAATTCTTTGCTGCCCCAATAGAGCATCTAGTCTCACTTCTCCTCCATCTTGTAATATGAGCTACATACTACATATTTACCCTACATTTTAATGTGGATAATGGTCACCCCAAATAGTAATATGTATAATCTATACATAACATATTATCCAAGGCTAAGCTCAAAAGCCAGTGCCTACATGAAGACATGTGTCACTAAACCATGGGAATCTCGTGGTTATCTCAATACCTTTATTTAAAAAATCACCATTTTCTACCTCAATTCTTCTGCATTTAGTTGTAGATGATCCTTAATGTTTTTCTGATTACTGCATGTGATCTAGGCATTGCTTCCTGATATTAGTGAGCATCTTGAATCACTACTACAACATTGCACACAGTAGGCATTCCACAGATTCTTGGAACTGTGTTAATTCAGTAAATATTCATTAAAGTAACCACTATACACCAGGCACTGAGAATATAGCAGAAAAGAAAACAAAGCTTATATCTAATGATGGGGATTGAAAATTGAAAAAAAAATCTTTCAGGTAGTGGTGGTCAGTATGTGGATTGCATATTAATATTATCATATTTCCACTAAATCACACTACCTTATAAATACAAATGGAAGCCTCTTGGATTCATATGTTGTACTTGAAAATTTCTGCTCCTTCTTACCGCTTACCCCCAAACCAGCTTCTACTTCCAATGCTTTTTAGACATGGATTAGCTCCTTATTTTTCCAAATAAACTTTAGGGAGACTTAATGTCTTCAAACTCAGAATTGTACTGAAATATTATTTTTAAGAATTAATTATAATTGAACGTATGCCAAAGGTACATAAAGAAAAAAAGCGTTGGCATGCTACTCTGCCAGAATAGAAATAGATTTTGGACTCAGTTCAGTTTCTAGTAAATTAATGTCCAAAAGCACACTGGAGCAAATGTGCACACATTCGTAATCTCAGCAAAGAGGCCAAGGTGCACATGGACCCTAAATTTCATCTCTCCTTTCTCCAGAAAATTATCTCCTCTGTAGTCTCTAAATGTTTACCAATCATGATCTCTGTGATGCTTCCTAAAGTCCATTCCTTTAAATAACTCTGTGTACATGAATTAGGAGTGTGCAGTTTTATTGGTTTTTTTTCTGATAAGGGACATATTTTACCCCTTCCTATACAATGAAAGTGAGGCACAATGCGTTCAGCTAATTTGTCTCCATAAGGACCTGCGGTGTGATATGCACTGAATTATTGACATTGATCCAAAGAGTCATTGTTGTGTTTATAAATACATTCACTGCATCTCGTGAGGTCACGACTCTGTGCCAGGTATTGTGCTCAGCTTTGAGGATGCTGACATTAAACGTTACGATTCTTGTTCTGGAGGAGTTCACAGTCTAGTGAGATGGCAAATCTCACAAATGAACGACTGTGGGGTTGGGTGGCTGATGCGAACAGTACTAGAAACACAAACAGCTTCATTTTCAAGGAATTTTAGAACTGAAAGGAACCTCAGTTCACTGACTCCACCCAAGTGAGAGAAAGGAGGTCCACATATCCAAATTTCTCCAAAAGGGGAGCTGCAAACCAGGCCTCCTAAGGCTGTGAAGATGCTCACTGTGCTTCCCCTTTTTCATTCAGCCATTTGCTGAAAGGTCCATTCGTTTTCTGAAACCAAGTGATTGGCACACTCAACAAATCAGTTTAAATGTATAAAACAAGCTTTAAAATATATTAAAATAGTAACACAAATAATTTTTAGTTACTATCTTACAAAGCATGATGATAAATATTGTTGCTTGATACGTGAGATGCATTACACTACCTGTTACTCTTGTCTAATTTCCTGACTCCTTCTACTGTTGTAAGTTATGCAATTTATTAAATTAACTTCAGAGTTTAGTTCATACTGAATCATCACCAAATTCTGTGACCCAGGGAAAGATATAGGAGTGGCTGTACATAAAACGACTGTTGGTAAAACAAACAATTGTTCTTTAGTCATGAAAAAAATGCATACTCTTTTGGTGTAACCCAAATATACAAGATTCTCATCCTATGAGTTTTATGTCCTCAGCCTATTTCTGCATATATATTGAATGTGTTAGGTTTTTTCTTTTATAATTGCCTATGCTATCCAAAACCTTGTTTGTATGCAAGTGACTCTAAGTGCATATGCATATTGTGTGTTTTCAAGATCCAAATTCACAAGTCCATCAGGAGTTTGTGTTATGTTTTATGAGAAAGTCAGGAATAAATTGGACTTTCCTAAAGATAACTATTGCAATAGTGCATTGGATTTATTAAAGCAATTTTGCTAATGCTTCTTTTCAGAAAACACTGATGCTTTCTGATACCTTCTATGCTTACCTTTTAATGAAGACTATTTTAAGATGATTGTTTCCGATTTTAGCCATTCAGCCTCTTATGCAGTCTTAAGGTATATGCAACACTTCAAAAAAGCCATGCAAAAATAAATGTCTATTTAGCGGCAATCGCAAAAAAAAGCAGAAAAATGTTTTAAAGCAAAGGAAGAATGTCACTTTTTCAGGAAATACAAATATGTCTTAACAAAGAGTAGCAATTGTTAGATTTACAAAGAAATGGCATTTTAAAAAATAATTATGTGTTCTGAAGGATGTTTTGAAAAACATAAACTAAAACTACAGAAATTAGTTTAATATACTATTAATTCAAATCAAGTCTCTTCTCCTTGTGAAATATCCAGATAACCGGGATAATTCAAAGAAACTTTTTAAATCACCTGGGAAATTGTCTCAATCTTCCACCTCAATAGCCTATTTCACTTTGCAGATTAGTCTTTCAAAAAAAAAAAAAAAACAGAACTATTTCCTTCTATCACTCCTTTTGGGTCATTGTCAGTTCCCTGTGGAGCTGTAAGATTAAAGGTATGTCGAAAGTGCAAGGAGATCCCAACTTTTAAATAAATCTGATTTCCAGATGATTTCCTGTTTTAATCAGGTAATTACCATATCAAACCTTGAATTCTGTTTCCCCAAGCCACAGAAAATGGAGTCCTGAATAATTCCCAAAGTTAACTTCTACATGTCATCTTTATATTGTTTAGATGAACTGAAGTTTCCTTAAACATGATCAGGAAGAGTATTGCCAAAGCATTGTTTTACTCATTTCTGTTTAATATCCTCAATTTATAAAAACCTTAAAGCCCTTGCTCTCAACATCTACTTTTTGTTCATTGGGACAAAACAGCAGTCATTTTGAAGCCACGGGCACTTCTGTAACTATGTAAGCCAATGATAATAAGTGTATTCTTCGGAAAGTAATATTTGAAGAGAAAAAAAAATCATAGTTTATCTGACCTGCATATAAAATCATTCAAGTATACTATATTTATCATATTAAAAATGCATCATTAAAATTTAAAAGCAGGTGCAGTTGCTCAATAAGCTAATGGTATAGTCTGAAGACTCCAGTCAAGATTGTATTGTTGAATTCCCAGGTGGATAAAGGAGAAAGAGAAAGAGGGAGGGAGTTTGAATGACCTTGCACCAAGGTGGTAGGGCCCTAAGACACTATGCTGTAGGCTGTGGTTGAGCTCCACTCGGAGGATCTTTACTGCACTGCATTCAGACAGCAGAGAATGAAAGTGCCCCTCTACACAGATGAGCTTGAAATCGCTTCACCCCAGAGCGGAAACCTCTGTGAGTCTCCACAGGCGTGTGAATGTGAGCACATATTTGTATTTATGGGACGAATTTATGGGCTGTTTGCCTGTGTGCACCAATGACTCAGTGCTTGTCAGAGAACATGTTGGAGAAAATGGCATTAAAGAAAGTTAACGAGAAAAAAAACTAGTGGGAGAAAATTTAACCTTTATAAGAGTCATGTCGATCTAGACACTATTAAATGATCACCTTTATTACTGGTTGGCTATTCACCTCACATCATCTTGGGAAGAGCTAGACAAGATTCCTGAAATCTATTAATTAGTTTCCTTTAGCAAATATTAACTCAGCAAAATCCTATTCTTTCATTAAATATGTTTAGAATTTGAAATTGAAATATCTAAATCTGTATACCCATTCCCTGATTAGATCAATCTAGCTTGTAAAATCTTTTTTTAATATAATTTAATGGCAAACTTACTTGTTTTCTATAATTATTTTTTAAGGATTGTGCACATTTAAATTTACTGCAGTTAACATTTCTACTCATTGATAACAAAAACAACACAAATAATGATAAATACAATTTTCACTTAAGATATTTTGCAGAGGGGATGGCCACAGAGTAGAAATTAAAAAGGTAGAGATAGAAGAAAAATAGTCAGCAATTGCCTTTTCACTCCTTGGGGCATTCTTTTTAAAGTGGTGGCCATGACATAAAATTAGGTGATATATCTATATGGGGTTTTGGGGGATGGTACTTTCTTTGGCAGATATTTTAAATATTTTGTGGGGAAAAAATGCCCCATTCCTCCATCTCTAATATAAATACTATGGTATATAAATTTAATCTGTAAACTAGAAAGAAATAAATCTGCTTACTTTTTTTTTTGCAGTAGTAGAACATTTTTGGCTTTCAATGCTATCCTCAATTATTAAAAATAAGGAAACCAAAATAGCAAAACAAAAACAAATAAGGAAACCACATCAAAATATTTGCTAAATTACAATGTAAGCCAAACTGTCAGAAATATTTCTCACTTTTGGATAAATCAGTTTTTCTTTAGAATCCAGAATACTACAATAGTCTTTTTCCTTAAAAATCTAAAATCCTTACACATTATTTAAATCAAGCCTTCTATTTATCCAGGTAATCTCACAGTATTTTCTTAGTTTGTTGGTTTAGTTTTTAGTGGTTTGGGAACTACTTCCCTTCCTTCTCATCTATCATATTTTCTTGATCTTTTCACATTCCTCCTCTTCTGGTTATTCTCTTTAAGTAATTATTCACTTGCCTTTATAAGCTGATCAATAAGTCACTGAGATAATTTACAGGTCTTGTGAAATATCTATCCATGTGTATACTTTTTTAATGTAATAGATTTAAGAGATATGTAGCTTGAAAGATAATCTTCAGCAGATGCATTTTATATTAAACATTAGCATTGCTTGCTTTCTAACACTGAACGCTAACATTAACACCATTTTTGCTACCACCAACCTTGTATCTACCGCTGCATGCATCACAAATGCTAAACTGTTCCCCAGTTGTGCTCTCAAAAATAGTGTAGGTTTCATAAAATTTGCAGCTTTTTAAAAAGGCAAATGTATTGCCAAATGTGGAAAGTTAGAAAGAAATTGATGGTTTTATTCCAATGAGATATTTTTGATTATTGTACTCTGTCAGTAGGGACTAAGTTCTGGAAGGTTCATAATAATTCGTGACCACTAATCTTACCCATAAGACAATATTTTCACAAAAGAATGGGTGGAAGGAACTAAGTATCCATTCATTAACTTAACTTTGCTGTTTATTTAATAAACTCTCATTTAGTATTTTCTATGTGTCTAGTACTACTAGGTACTTATTGCCATACACAATCCCAGCAGGTAAGAGAAGCCTGGAAATTTTTGTTTGGGATTTTGAAGTAAATTTTTTTTTTATTTTTTAAAAATTTTTAAGTATTTATTTGAGAGAGAAAGAGAGAGAGATGGGGGAGGGGCAGAGAGAGGGAGACAGAGGATCTGAAGTGGGCTCCATACCGACAACAGAGAGCCCAAAGTGGGGCTCGAACCCACAAATCATGATCTGAGGTGAAATTGACAGTTTGACAGACTGGGCCACCCAGGGGTTCCTGAAGTAAATTTTTAAAAGATGCTATTTACAGAGGTGTGGGCAGGGTTGAGAAAAACAACAATGGATTTCTCAGGGCTCCTGTAGCCCTGAGGACATGATGAGGGAATGCCTCCACCCTGGAGCTCTGGCCTGCAACCCCAGCAGCAAGCAAGGCACACTGCTTCTGCCGCTGGCCATCTCTCCTGTGCTTCCCATAGGCTGACCTCCAGGGAAACCAGAAAGGAGGAGCCCAGGAGATGCAGTCCACAGGGGTCAGCCTTCAAAGGCACAGAGCACAAAGAAAAGCAGAAAATAGAATGAGGAAGCTGGCAACAGAATAGCCAGCATGGTGCTGAACATAGGACATGAATAAGATGGGATATGAATAATAAAAGGGGCTCACAGATTGGCTGGATAGTTGGATTGTAAATAAATATGAGCAAATAATTTCCATATTGTGTGACAATGCTATACGGGAAGAAATTTCTTAGTAGTGACACAAAGCAGGCAGGAATTCATTTCCACTGATGGGGTCCATGTAAGCTTTACTGAGAGTCAGGGCAACCAGACCCTGGGACACACTGATTCCACCTCTTTACTAGGCACAGCAGGTGAATAAGCTGCAGTGTCCTGTCCTGAGGGTGAAATTACAAAGAACCAAATTTAACAATAAAAACGATTTGCTCTAAAATTGTTGAAAGATTTCTATCTGCCAGGGACTGTTCTAGGTTCTCGCAACACCTAAAATCTGGTTAAAGATAGCAGTAGGTCAAAGGTGTGAAGGATGCCCTAGGAGCATATAGCAATGACGCTGGATATTACCCAGGTATCAGACACGTCATCCGTCAGGAAGTGACGACTAACTGAAATCCAATATGACTAGAAATTACCTAGTTAAAGGGGAAGATTTTTAGGGAGAAATTTGATAAGGTATGGAGGTGAGCGAGATCACTACATCCTCAGAAAACTGAAGAGTTCAGTCTGAAGGGACGTCGGACATCCATAATAAGTGAGCACATTTTTTGAGCATTTACTGTGTGCCAGGCACTTCTCTTGATTTGTCCCACTTAATTTTTAAAACAGCACTATGAGGTGGTGCCACTGTTGTCTACATGTTAGAGTGGAGGGTACTGAAGAAACAAGATGTCGAATCACACTGGTAGGAAGTCTCCTGGCAGTGACACAATCAATTTTGAATATTGGAAAGATTCTTCTAACAGCAAGACAAGAAGTGAAGCAGAGGAGTGTCCTACTGGGAGACAAATTCGGAGATAATTGCATTAGAAGAGGCAATATTTGATGAAGACTTAAATGAAGGCAATGTGGCTTATGTAATGTAGAGAAGAAAAGAGATGTGGCAGGTATCACAGAGCTGGAACTATGGGATATGGTTAGGTGAGAAGAACAGGAAGTAGAAAATGAGAACTCTAGGGAGAACTTGAGTGTCTGGCTGGTTTAACTGAGAACAAAGCCATATCATCAGCCAATAAATAAAATAAAGAAGCAACAAGGTTTAAAAAAAGAAAATCAGGTCCCTTTAGAACATGACAAGGGACACTCGTGGGACATGAAGTTTGAGATGTCCAGGAACAGTAAGAGCAATGTAAGAATACATCTTTGGAAAGCCAGCCTGAAGCTACAGTTGGGAGCGCGACCAGCAGAGGTGAAGCTCTCATTTGATGAGAGGGAATGAAACTCCTGAAGGAGAGAGTATCATGTCACAAATCAAGAGGAACCAAAATAGAACACTGGAGACTACCAGCATTGAAGGAGTAGGCAGAGGAAGCAAGACAAAAAGCAAGACAGAAAAGTGACAGAGGCAAGAGGAGAGGCCAGAGGAATTATTCTCACTGATGCTAAACAAAAACAGAATTTCAAATAAGGACAGAGAAACATCATCAAATATCATGGATGGGATCAGAAAAGAGTCTTTGAGCTTTGGGGATCTGGGAGTCATTGATAAACTTTTTGTGTCCTATATAGGGTCACATATCTCCAAGATACTGCCAACATACGGGCACATCCCCATTCCTTACCTGTGGAAGCAAGTTCCAAAGTCATGGGCAAGCTGCATGGGTCTCCACACTCTGATTCTACACCACAGAGCAGCACCCCTGGGTTGGAAAACATTTATGATGATATAAGCAAGTAGGGTATGATCAAGGCAAAGCGGTGAAGGGCGAAAGTGGCAGAGATCTGCATAGCAGCTAATCACCTTCAACAGAAAACAAATGATCAACTCTCAAATCCTGTAAGTCATGCAGGGCTGTGCATACTAAAGTTCAAAGCAGACTTGGGGAAAAAGTGTTCAGAGATGTGGGTCCTAAACTGAAAGTGCCTGCTCGGTTCCTCAACTCCTCAAGTTCTACTCTTGTCCTCAAAACTCTACAAACCACGAGCTTTGAAAGGGTCTCCCTCACTCAAAGATGGGAAATCACTGTCAAAGCACCAGCATGGAATTAGGCAAAGCAATTCACTTACAAAAAAAATAAAAATCATGAAATTTTTATTACAAATTAGTCACAGGGAGATTACATAATGCCAGTGAAATAAGTCAGGGAGCAAAATAACATTTTATACCATCTTTCTTCTTCATAATTTCAGCAAAATTAAATAGGCAGCAAAGTATAGCGGTTTAATACATGGACTTTCATCCGGACTGTGTGGGTTTCACTCTAGTGTTGCTGTTTATTGGCTGGATGACCTGGCAAGTTGTTTATCATTTCTGTCTCTCAATTTCTTTATGGAAAAAAAATACTACTAGCTACTTCATAGATTCTTGAAAAGAAAGAAATTATTGATGTGCATGATTACAAGGATGATTCAAGTGCATAGGGAAATACTTGGTAAATACTAAGTACAACTTAAATATAAGCACTTACATTTATTTGTATCCACTTTGAAATGAAAACTCAAAATAAAAATAAAGACTGAAAAAGAGATTTTATGACAACATAAAGTGAAAATGGGGTCACAGAATTTAGAAAAGACATTTCTTTTTAAACTTTATTTTGAGAGAGAGAGAGAGAGAGCATGAGTGGGGAAGGGGCAGAAAGAGAGGGACAGAGAGAACCCTAAGCAGGCTCTGCACTGTCGGTGCACAGCCCCACGTGGGGCTTGATCCCACTCATGATCCAAGACAAAAATCAAGAGTCAGACACTTAACTGACTGAGCCACCCAGGATCCCCAATGAAGAAAGGTGTTTTAAAAAGTAAATAAGCCATTGCAGAAATTACAGGCTGGCATGGTAAGTGTGGAAATGTTAAAAATAGGTAGAGTTGACCCTCACGGGCATTAGAAACTATTTTAAAAATCAAATACATGTCTTAAATTTGTTAAATGTAAAAGGCATTTAGGGTTTCTTTCATGTTATGTATATACAGCTATGGGGAAATCATATGCTTTGGATCTTTTCACATTTCTTTAAACGCACACTTGAAGGCCTTTCTTTTCAATGTTAATAAGCTCTTTTCCTGAACCTCCATCTGTAAAATGAAGGAAGAGGAGAGCCAAGTCATAATCAATCAGTGGAGACACTAAAATCACCACATTTTTAGGTCAAAGCTTTCTCTTTTTCATCAATGACAGCTTATTAATATGTTTAATTTTAACTTTACCTTTTCAATATAGATTAAAGAAATAAATGAAATTAGTAGCTTTCATCTCAACACAATGTTTCTGATTAGTAAGAGGAATTTCTAAGTTAAAGAAAACACTTTGTGTCTGGAGGGACACAACTGCCTTGAATGCAATTTGTTTGTTATTTTTACAACATCTCATAATGTGATGTCATGTATTTTATTGATAACATCTTATTTTGAGTTTTGCTTGAAAGGATTATCTATTAATTATTAAAGTGGGGTAATAAAATTTTTAAAAAGGTTATTTTTGCGTGTTCTTTATACCATTTTTTACACCTATCATTTTTTCACATGCACATTTTAATTTTTAGAATATTGTTTATTTGTACTTTTCTATGGCATTATAAGTTAGTCTCAGATTCATATCTGAGTTTCAGAATTTTAAAAGAACATTAAGCTAGTTTCAATTCATTACTAAAATGTGATGCTTTACCTTTTAAGCAGTCTTACTTAAAATGTGAATAATGAAAAACCATCTATAATAAAAATATCTTAATTTTGGAAATAGTCCGTGATTGTTGTTTTTCAATAATGTGACATACTCTGCTTCTTAATGCGTTGTGTGTTTGTGTGTGTATTGGTGTGTGTTTGTGTGTGTACATGGACATATACGCTTGAAATTTAAAAACAACTGGGACACCAAAGTGATTTTTGTCAAAAATACCTTTGAAAAAATTTGAAGGTTTTTTTTTAGCCACCAAGAGAATTCTCTGCTATTCTATAAATCATACTAAGTACCACATAAATTAAGTTACCTGATTTTCAATATAATTAAGAAAAAATAAGGATGCAAAACACATAAAACAATTGAACATCAAGTGAATGAATAAGTGGCCTTGAGTGTAAATAATGTTTATGGGGTGAGCTAACTCTGCTGCAAATCAAGAAAAGTTATATACTTAAACAGAGTCAACCATCAGTAAAGACTTTCTGGAGGAGGTAAGTTTGTTGGAGTTTGTGAATAAAAGGCAGGGAAGACATCCCTAAATCCCGCCTTCTTTCTAGCTGGTATTTGAATCAATATGGGTAGGTAAGATCACCCAGGCAGAGTGTGAACTGGAGGCAAATTGATAAGTGTGCATTGGAAGCAAAAGAAGCCAATGAAGCAATCCAGGGAGAGAGATATTTTTTTAAAGTGTATGACACGGACACTAGAGAAATTAAGGAGGAATAACTGGTGAAATGGGGCAAAACTGAGAAAAAGCAGTACCTTGGTGGAATAATGTTGGGGGGGGGAAACACTTGGAGCCAAGGGAAAACAGATATTTAAAAAAGGAATCAGTGTTCAACTTGTCAATGCTACAGAAAGTTCAAGAAGAGAAATTCACCCACTCTTGGATAATCACCTGATACTAGTGTTACATTATTTATCTTTTATCTTTTAATTTTATTTTAATTTCAGTATAGTTAGCATACAGTGTTATATTAGTATCAAGTGTATAGTTTCGTGATTCAACAATTCTATTCATTACTCAGGGCTCACCATGATAAGTGTACTCTTCATGTGTATTCATCAAGTGTACATTGAGTGTACTCATTATGATAAGTGTACTTTTAATCCCCACCATCTTTTCTTAAATTCCGCATAGGAGAGAGATCATATGGTATTTGTCTCCTATGTCTCCTCATAGGAGAGAGATCATATGGTATTTTGTCTATTATATATTTAAATATTTAAATATATAATATTTAAATGTATAATATAAATATATAATAAATTATATATAGTATAATATATTAATATATATGAATGTATATATAGCCTCTCCTTTATCTATTCATCTATCAATGGGCAACTTGGGCTGCTTCCATAATTTGGCTTTTGTAAATAATGCTGCAGTAAACATAGGGGTGCATATATCTTTTGAAATTAGTGTTTTTGTGTTCTTTGAGTAAATACCCAATAGTGGAATTACTGAGTCACATGGTAATTCTATTTTTAATTTTTTGAGGAAACTCCATACTGTTTTTCTCAGTGGCTGCACCTGTTTGCATTCCTACCAACAGCCATTGAGTGTTCATTTTCTCTACATCCTCACTAACACTCATTGTTGTGGTTTTAATTTTAGCCATTCTGACAGATGTGAGATGATATCTCATTGTGGTTTTGATTTGCATTTCCCTAGTGATTAGTGATGTTGAGCATCTTTTCATATGTCTATTGGACATCTGTATGTCTTATTTAAAGAAATGTCTGTTCATCTCTTAGGCCCATTTTTTAATTGGATTATTTGTTTTTCGGGTGTTGAGTTGTATAAATTCTTTATATATTATGGATATTAACCTTTATTGGATATGCCATTTGCAAATATCTTGTCCCATTCAAAAGGTTGTCTTTTAGTTTTGTTGATTGATTCCTTTGCTGTGCAGAAGCTTTTTATTTTGATGTAGTCTCAATAGTTTATTTTTGCTTTTGTTTCCCTTGCCTCAGGAGACATATCTAGGAAAATGTTGCTTCAGCCCATGTCAGAGAAATTACTTCCTGTGCTCTTTTCTAAGATTTTTATGGTTTCAGGTCTCACATTTAGGTTCTTAATTCATTTTGAGTTTATTTTTTGTGTACAGTGTAAGGAAAGTAGTCTAGTTTCATTCTCATGCATGTAGCTGTCCAGTTTTCCAAACACTGTTTGTTGAAGAGACTGTTTTTTTTCCCATTGCATTCTTGCCTCCTTTGTCAAAGATTAATTGACCATATAATCATGGGTTTATTTCTGGGCTCTCTATTCTGTTCTATTGATCTCTGTGTCTATATTTGTGCCAGTACCACACTGTTTTGATTACTAGAGCTTTGTAGTATACCTGGAGATTTGGAATTGTGATACCTCCAATTTTGTTCTTCTTTTTCAAAATTGCTTTGGCTATGCAGCATCTTTTGTGTTTCCATATAAATTTTAGTATTATTTGTTCTACTTCTGTGGAAAATATTGTTGGTATTTTGATAGGGATTGCATTGAATCTGTAGATTGCATTAGGTAGTTTGGACATTTTTAACAATATTTCTTTTAACCCATGAGCATGGAATACTTTTCTATTTGTTTGTGCCATCTTCAATTTCTTTCATCAGTATTTTTAGAGCATAAGACTTTCATCTCCTTGGTTACATTTATTCTTAGGTATTTTATTATTTTTGGTGCAATTGTAAATGGGATTGTTTTCTTAATCTTTATGCTACTTTATTATTAGTGTATAGAAATGCAACATATTTTTATATTGTATTATTTGTGGAGGCTTTAGAGTTTTCCATATATAATATTGTGTCATCTGCAAATAAAGTTTTACTTCTTCCTTACTAATTTGGATACCTTTTATTTCTTTTTTTATCTGATTTATGTGGCTAGTATTTCCAGTACTCTGTTGAATAAACGTGGTGAGAGTGGACATCCGTGTCTTATTCCCAATCTTGGGAGAAAAGTTCTCAGTTTTTCACTGTTAAGTATGATATTAGCTGTGGATTTTTCATATATGGCCTTTATTATGTTGAGGTAGATTTCCTCTAAACCTACTTTGTTGAGGGTTTTTATCATGAATGGATGTTGTACTTTGTGAAATGCTTTTTCTGAATCTATTAAAATGACCATATGATTTTTATCCTATCTCTTGTAAATGTGATGTATCATGTTGATTGATCTGTAAACACTGAACCACTCTTGCATCCCAGAAATAAATCCCACTACATCATGTTGAATGTGTTTTTTTAAATGTACTATTGGATTTGTTTTGTTAATATTTTGTTGAGGATTTTTGCATCTATGTTCATCACAGTTATTGGTCTGTTGTTCTGTTTTTTTGTGGTATGTTTATCTGGTTTTAGTATCAAGGCGATGCTGGCCTCATAGAATGAATTTGGAAGTTTCCCTTCCACTTTTATTTTTCAGAATAGTTTGAGAAGATTAAGTATTAACTCTTTAAATGTTTGGTAGAGTTCATTTGTGAAATCTTCTGGTCCTGGACTTTTGTTTGTGGGGGGAGGGGGGTTGATTACTGATTCAATTTCATTGCTGGTAATCAGTCTGTTCAAATTTTTATTGTGCCCTGATTTAGTTTTGGTATGTTATATGTTTTTAGAAATTTATCTATTTCTTCTAGGTTGTCCATTTGATGGCATATAATTTTTTATGGTGTTCTTTTATAATCCTTTGTATTTCTGGGGTGTCAGTTGTTATTTCCCCTCTTCCATTTCCTGATTTTATTTGAGCCTCCTTTTATTTTATTTTATTTTATTTTATTTTATTTTATTTTATGAGTCTCGTTCAAGGCTTATCCCCTTTCTTGATCTTCTCAAAGGACCAGCTCCTGGTTTCCTTAATCTCTTCTATTGTTTTTTTAGTTTCAATTTCATTTATTTTTGCTCTATTATTTCCTTCCTTCTAGTGGCTTGGGGTTTTGTTTGTTCTTCCTTTTCAAGCTCCTTGGGTGTAAGATTAGCTGTTTATTCAAAAATTTTTCTTGCTTCTTGAGGTAGACCTGTATTGCTATAAACTTCCCTTTTAGAACAGCATTTCTTGAATCACAAAGATTTTGGACCATTGTGTTTTCATTTTCCTTTGTTTTCATGTATTTTTTTAAATTTATTTATTTATTTTGAGAAGGAGAGACAGAGAGAGACAGAGAGAGAAAGAAAGAGAGAGAAAAGCACACATGTGCAATTTGGAGAGGGGCCGAGAGAAAAGGAGAGAGAATCTCAAGCAGGCTCCGCACTGACATGAACCGTGAGATCATGACCTGAGCCAAAATCAAGAGTCAGACACTTAACCAACTGAGCCTCCCAGACACCCCACATCTCCATGTATTTTTTTATTACATCTTTGATTTCTTGGTTGACCTATTTATTGTTTAATAGCATGTTATTTAACTTGCATGTATTTATGGTCTTTCCAGATTTTTCCTTGTGGTTGATACCTAGTTTCATAGCACTGTGGTCAGAAAAGATGCATAATATCACTTCAATCTTTTGAATTTGTTGAGACTTGTTTTGTGGACTAATATGTGATGTATTTGGGAGAGTGTCCCATGTACACGTGAATGAATGTGTATTCTACTGTTCTAGGATAAAAAGTTCTGAATATATCTGTTAGATCCATCTGGTCCATGGTGAAACCCAAAGCCAACGTTTCCTTGTTGATTTTATGTTTGGATGATCTATCCATTGATGTCAGTGGGGTGTTAGGTTCCCCTGTTATTATTGTATTACTATTGACTAGTTCCTTTATGTGTATTATTAGTTGATTTATGTATTTGAGTGCTTCCATGTTGGGTGAATATTTACAATTGTTCTATCTTCTTGTTGGATCGTTCCCTTTATGATTATGTAATGTCCTTCTTTGTCTCTTATTATAACCTTTGTTTTAAAGTCTATTTTGTCTGACATAAGTATTACTACCCCAGGTTTCTTTTCACTTCTATTTGCATGATAAATGCTTTTCTTTCCCTTCACTTTCAATCTGCATGTATCTTTAGCTCTGAAATGAGTCTCTTTTAGGTAGCATTTAAATGGGTCTTGTTTTTTTATCCATTCTGTCACCCTATGTCTTTTGATTGGAACATTTAGTCAATAACATTCAAGAAGTAATTATTGATAGGAATGTACTTATTACCATTCTTTTACTTGTTTTATGTTTGTTTTGTCGTTCTTCTCTGTTCCTTTCTTCTCTTGATCTTCTCTCACAGTTTGCTGGCTTTCTTTAGTGACATACTTGAATTATTTTCTCTTTATTTTTTTGCGTATCTATTCCTGGTTTTTGCTTTGTGGTTGCCATTAGGTTTGTATGTAACATCTTATGCACATAGCAGTATAGCCTGCTATATAGCCCATTCTCATCCGCCCTCCCCATTTCAAGTATATGGTGTCATACATTACATCCTTTTATTTTGTGAATCCATTGACGAATTTTTATAAATATACTTTCTTTTTTGTTTTTACTGCTTTTGTGTTTCCTACTTTTCTTACTCCTACTTATGGTCTTCCCTTTCCATTCAAAGAGTCTCTTTTAACATTTCTTATAGGGCTGGTTTAGTAGTCATGAACTCCTTCAGTTTTTGCCTGGGAAACTCTATACCTCTTTCTATTCTGAATGATAACTTTGCTGGGTATAGTATTCTTAGTTATAGGATTTTTTTCCTTTCATCACTTTGAATATATCCTGCCACTCTCTTCTGCCTGAAAATTTTTTGCTGAAAAATCAACTGATAGCCTATGGAGTTTCCCTTGTATGTGACTGTTTACCTTTGTCTTGATGCTTTTAAATTTCTCTCTTTATCACTACTTTTTTGTCATTTCAATTACTATGTGTGTTGGTGTGGCCCTCCTTGGGTTAATTTTGTTGAGGGCTCTCTTTCCCTCCTGGATTTAGATTTCTATTTCCTTTCTCAGATTTGGGAAGCTGTCAGCTATCATTTCTTCAAATAAACTTTCGGCCTCCCCACTTTCTCTCTCTTCCCCTTATGAGAAATCTATAATGCAAATGTTAATATACTTGATGATGTTACTGCATTCCTTAAGTGTAGGTTCATTTTTAATTTTTGTTTTGTCTCTCTTGCTCAACTTGCTTGCTTTCATTACTCTGTTGTCCAGGTCACTGATCCATTCTTCCACCTCCTCTAGTCTACTGTCTTTTCCATCTAGTGTATTTTTAATTTGTTTTGAGTTCCTCATCTCTGATTGGTTCTTTTTTATGTTTTCTATCTCTTTGTTGAGAGTCTCACTGAGGTCCTCCACTCTTTTCTCAAGTCCAGTGAGTATCTTTATGATAACTACTTTAAATTCTCTATAAGGCATATTACTTATCTCCATTTCATTTACCTCTCTTGCTGTGACTGAGTCCTGTTCTTTCATTTGGGACATCATCTTTAGCCTCCTCACTTTGTGTAATTCTGTGTATTTTTCTATGTGTTAGGGAAGTCAGCTGTGTCTCCTGCTACTGAAAGTAGTAGACTTATGAAGAAGAGGTCTTGTAGTGTCCTACAGTGTAATGTCCCCTGTTCATCAGAACCTGGGGTATCTCTTATGTATGCTGCATGTGCCCTGTGTCTGAGCTCCTTTTTTAAAGTTTATTTATTTATTTTGAGAGAGAGAGAGAGAGCATGAGCAGGGGAGGGGGAGAGAGAGAAGGAGAGAGAGAGAAACCCAAGCAGGCTCTGCACTATCAGCATGGAATTCATGAACCACGAGATCATGACCTGAGCCAAAACCAAGAGTCAATGCTTAACTGACTGAGCCACCAAGGCGCCCCACAGCTGAGCTTCTTTTACCTTTAGTCCAGTCCTCTTCAATGGCTAATTTTACCTCTTGTGGGGAGAGTTTGGTCCCTCTGTCATTAGTGAGCTTGTCTGGGCCACCTTGGGCTTAAGTTGAATCAGACCAGGTGTTTTCCAGAGATGCAATAACACCAAAATGCAGAATTTTTTCCCTATGTTGTCTCCTAGTAAACTTTTGTTAGTGGGTGGAACTTGCCAACAGACCAGATGTCCGTCACCAGCCCACTGCTAGCACTGCAGTAGGACTGGTGTGTATAGTTATGTTCCTCTCTCCCCAGGGAAGGAGTCACTTTGGAGTGAGGCTGGCTCCTGAAAGGGCTGCTTGCACACTGCTTGACTTGTGACACTGCTTTGGATGGACTCCAGCCAAGGGCATGGAGGGGGTAGGTCCACAGGAAAACACAGGGGCAGGGAGTGCAGTGTTAGCAATGTTTGCACAGGTCTGTGGCAAGAGGAGACCAGCAGCTGCCTGGGAAAACTCTTGCCAAGACCAGACAGGTTGGAGGGGGTGGATCAGCAGAAGTGTGTGTGGGCAGAGCATACTTTAGCAAGCTAGGTGGAGAGGACTGGTGTTGTGCTGTTTCCTGCATGTGTCCATGTATCTAGGCTGGATGGCAGGAGAGGGAAATTCCTGCCAGCTCTTTTATTCTCAGAGAAGTCTCCCAGTGATCTCTTCCCCTCCAACATATGCTCTGAGATTAGTAAACACATCTCCCTCCTATACCCCAAGCATTTTTCAAACCACTGCTTCTGTGCTGTATCTCCATGGGGCTCTTTGTTGTGCTTTCTCTTTAAGGGTGGAGACTGTTTCCTCTTGCCCTCCTTGGTCTCCCAGAGCTGAGCCCCCTGATTCTTAAAGTTCTAGAGTTAAGCCCTACTGATTGTAAGAAGTAGCAAAATTAGGCCCCTCTGGTTTTCAAAGCCAAATGTTATGGGGATTCATCTTCCCCACGTGAGTTCCCTGTGCCTGAGGTGCCTAGTGTGAGGGTGTATTTCTCTCCTCTCTCAACATTCACAGTGTTCCTCCCTTCCACAGACCATCTGTTTAGTTTCCAGTGACATCCCTGCCTTTCCTACCTTCTTTGATGTGGCCTCTTCTCTAAATTTAGCTATGGGGAGTCTGTTATGCCAGTCTTTGGATCATTTCCTGGGTTGTTTACTTTGATGTGGGTGTTACCTAGTTGTATCCATGCGATGAGGTAAGTTTAGGACCCTCCTATTCTGCCACCTTCCCCAGAGGTCTCCTAGTGTTACATCATTTTACCCTCTTCTCTTCTAAGTTCTTGGGCAAAAGATGTTGGAGTAAATAGTAGAGTCACAAAACAGTCTGAAAAGCACATACTGCTCCAGTATGTATGGAAGAGAGAAACTTGGATAAGCAAATTAGAAGTAATTCCATGGCCTTCAGGGCACAGAGTAAGAAGCAAATTGGAAATGACTGGGGACAGATGGATTGAGAACATTTATGCATTTCTTGGGTTTTGTTTAAAAAAAAAATATTATGTTGGGACACCTGAGTGGCTCAGGTGGCATCAGACTCTTGGTTTTGGCTCAGGTCATGATCTCATGCTTCGGGGGTTCGAGCCACATGTTGGGCTCTGCGCTGGAGTGCAGAGTCTGCTTGGGATTCTTTCTCACTCTTTTTTGGCCCCTCCCCTGCTCTCTCTGTCTTTCTCAAAACAAGTAAATAAACTTTTTTTTTAAAAAAAGAGTGGTATGTTGAGTGTCTATTGCTTTGGGAGGAGAATTAGGAAGAAGAGATTTTCTCAAAAACTCCCTGTATTACTTAACACATTGTAGTGAGTAGGTACTCAATTTATGTTTGGAGGCCAATTTACCCTAAAAGACCCAAATATTATACTGATTGAATGAGCAAACTAAAGTACAAATAATTAAATATCTAGCCAATAAGGTTACATCAAATAAATCAAAGTTTACAAGTTCCAAACACTTCAGAAGAACTTCTGAATCATTATTATTTAACAGGCTAAAACAATATCAGTTCATTCTCATTAAAATACTGAAATCAAATCTTGTTAGCTTTTTTAATAACATGAAATTATATGTTTACTATTCAAAATTTGTTGTTATTATTCACTAAAGAAAATTAACTGTTTCATTATTTATCATTAGTGGCACATTTATGCAGTGTGACTAGTTGACATGTTTTGTCTTTCATCTTTGAAAAATTAACAATGAATAAGACTTCTTTTGATCAATAGACCCTTATATTTATATGTGAAATGGCCCACAGAATATAATTTATGCTATTCTTGAATGAACATTTCTTAGCACTTTCTTCCTAACACCTTTTTATATTCTTATAAAATTCTTATCCAGATGATTTATTTTTTGCTGATTAAAAATGAGGAAGACCATAAGTTTATTAATTGTTAGATTTATATCTGCAACCTGGAAGTGAGTGAATCAAATGTAAATGCCATGTCATATGCAAGTGTAAAATAGATTTATATAATCTAACAAATTTACCAAGGGACTTAATGGTATGCACTAAAAATTATTTTGCAGCACACATAACATAAAATTGACATTGTAAACCAAGGTGCCACCTGCAACTCATATGTGCATGGGAACATGTCTTTAGCCACCAAGCCATTCTAATCCTACCACTACTCACACAGAGCTTTGCAGTATGGAGAAAGCACTGTGATTTCCTTGAATGAAAATCCTTAACTTTGAAACACAAAACCAAAACAAATCCCATCACACACAAAAGGATGAAAGCTAGAAGCCTAATGGTCACCAAGCTTGCACCAGATTCAAGTATTGCATGGGTACATACATCCTCTGGATTAGACAAGGTGGTAGCCGTTCTAGTATTATATTACATGACGGCCAATGTTCTCAGCCTTGTACTTGCAATTTTCACACTTTCCTCATCTTTGCATTAATTTTGTTATGTTCGCTTTAGAAGTAGACAGAGGTGATAATTCACTTAGATGATACCTAGCTTATTTGGAGCAAGTAATTTCATACTCCATGAAAATGAAAATATTGTGGTTATGAGACTTTTAGTCAAAATCAAGATCTATTGTTAAAAAACACTCAAATGAAGCTCTATAACTTCATCGTTATCCAGCCAAAGGGTAGTTTGGTTTCATAGATAACTATGTTAATGACCATTTTTAATTTTCCTATTATTAGTGTAGCTTTATATTTAGAAGAGTTAGTGAATAAAATAATTATCCATCCTGAGTTCAGTGCTTGTCTCTCTAACTGTCCTACATAAAGCCTTTAGTCAGAAAAAAAAAATCAAAGCTTTGTAGAACAAATGAATTAATTGTGAAATTAATTGGGCCATGTTTCTACTTTTAAAAATCAAGTTATGTATTAGTATGTCTGTGAAAACTTTTACCAAAAAAATCTTTAATCAGGCTGAATAGACTAACAAAATCAGCTCCCTGTAATTTTTGGAAATAGTTTCTGCATCTTATCAAGGATGCTTAACTTATTATAAAGAAAAGCATTCATAAAATAATGGTGAAATATTTAATATGATTTTCTATAGATGAGAAATATCATTGACATGATAGTGATACAAATACATTTTGCATTGGCTTTCAGATTGGAAGGCTCAATTTCCAAACATTTCACATTAAGAAAATGTTCAGTTACAAAACCCACAACAAAAAGCATAAGAAAGTATGCTTTGTACCGAAACTGGATGATATTTCACTCATCATTTTTTTTGCTGATTTTTAAATCTTGCTTTAGTATTTGCATCACAGCACTAAAGGAATTAAGTGAGACACTGTAGAAGAATTTTGCAACACTGTAAAATACTTCCACACTTTTTTTTTAAGAATGGAATCAGAGTATCATTTTTGTGCCCTTTAATTAAGTAAGCACATCATAGTTTTTTTTTTTTTGCGAGCTTCATGGTACTGAGAATTAGAATGCTTACTTTAGATATAAAGATCAAGGTTATGGAGTACAAAGAAACAAGACTACTACAAAAGGGGAAAGGAGAGAGGGAAGGAGAATTTATTTCTTGTCAGAATATCTATCTTTTTTCTTACGTGGCCACATATGGCGTTTTAATTTTCCTCCTTCATATTTGTTTTCTTACATGATCTCTATAGAACATGTTCTCAGAGCAGCACTTTCCTAACAATCTCCTCCATTATCACATGCCCTGAAAATGTGATGTCTGGAATACTTTAACACTCCCACATACAGAAATGTAGAAAATAAATAACCCACTATATTCATATAGTTAGGGTGCAACAATTCATAAATATTTATTGAGTGAGCAGAGCTTTGAAATGAGAGTGTGGTTTTAAAATTGAAGTCAATCTGAGTTGTGTTCCAGCGTCAATGCTCAATTGCTGAATGGCTGTGGCCAAGTTTATCATTCTCACCCCTGCTACATCTCTGTCTTCCTGATTTAATTCTTGTCTTAAGTGCAGTATAAAGCCTCGAGCTCAGTAACTACTCATTGAATATATTACTGTATAAATGTACCCCAGAGTTCTAATCCATGTAAGAAAACAATAGGTACTATAACAGATACAACTAAAATTATCTGCTCAATGTCTGAATGAAAGAATTGGGGATTTCTGGGGAAGAAGGACACTTCACAGTTGAGAGGACTGGATCCCGAAGGCTCAAATGGCAGGTAAGGAGTTTGGCTGCTTTCTTATGCAACTTAGTGCACTTTTTAGAGCACTATCTTCATTTCTACTTTATCTGTTACTTTATCAGTTGTGCAAACCCAGGGAGCAATAGTATTGGAAAAAGGGAGTGAGGCAAGGGAGGAGAGAGTTCCAATAAGAAGAAGCATTTTTGGTCAGCTTAAACTGAAGAATTGCTTGGTCTTGCAGAAAGTTCCTCCAAGAACTAGACTACAAATCAGGCCAGTTGTGTCTAAAGGAAGAAATGGAGCAAAATTAATCCATGCGTTCCATGAGTTGAAGGTGTGTCCAAGGCTCATTAATTCCCTTGAACTTCAAAGTTTAGCTTGCAAACCAGAGCGAGACAAGCAATGTCTTTCACCCCACATTAACAGGGAAGCCCCAGAACAGGGTGCAAAAAGTGTGCTTCCCTTGCCTTGGAAATTGTGCGGGTCTGGTGTAGAGATGGCATATCCATAAAGGTTGATACAGCCGGAATTACTGCATGAAGTGACTAGACAGTCACTCTGGCCCTCACCTAAATTTTTGAGACAGAAGTCAGATTTCAGGAATTATGCTGCTCTAATTGAGGGGTTGTTAGCTCTGGCAGCATAACTTAGTTTATCCTGACAAATACAGAAATTTCATGGGAAGATGAGTGTTCCAATAATAAGATAATTAACACATGTGACATTGGCATAGCAATTGTGTTGGTTAAGTAAGAAAACAGATATTAGAATTTGGAAACATGGCATTTCATATTTTGCAGAAACAAAATATTTGGCAAAACTGTTACGTAGTGTGATTTGTAAAGTAGCATGAGTATTCACCGAACTTGTAGCATCAGGAAGGGAGTTAGAGAACTGTTTAAAACATACATTTTGTGCAAATGGCTGTAATTGACATGATATTAGAAGAGGTACCTTCAGGAAAGAACTATCTAGATCAAAGAAGA
The DNA here is from genome assembly GCA_028646485.1 of Cryptoprocta ferox. Taxonomy (NCBI): domain Eukaryota; kingdom Metazoa; phylum Chordata; class Mammalia; order Carnivora; family Eupleridae; genus Cryptoprocta; species Cryptoprocta ferox. The sequence goes on from CM053574.1 coordinate 99,694,952, forward strand.
AATCAAAAATAATCAAGAGATTCCAAAAATTGAAAGACTCCTAATTTTAGCATGGGTGACTTATTTGAGAATGAAAACAGAAGTTCTTTGCATGACAAAACCTGATTAGGTCCTATTTTGTGACAAAGATCAGACTACAGAAATTGCCTTCACACCTACTGTTACAACAGCTTAAACTGACTCTGGAAGAAGATCAAGCTAAGGAATAAGTTTCACTCAGGAGCTGGAAAACCTCCGAGGAGCCTCTTCGAAATTGAGAGAGAAGTAAGGAGATGAGAAAGCAGAGAAATAAAACAGATCTATGAACTATTTTAAAAAGAAATATTTGTGAGGCACCTGGATAGCTCAGTTGGTTAAGCTTCTGACTTTGGCTCAGGTCATGAACTCATGGTTCATGGGTTCAAGCCCTGCATCAGGCTCTGTGTTGTCAGCACACAGCCTGCTTCAGATCTTCTGTCCCTCTTTCTCTGCCCCTCCCTGTCCTCTCTCTCTCAAAATAAATAAACAAACTTAAAAAAAAAAGAAATATTTGTGAATGTGGTTAGTGGCATGTGGAACTAATTGAAATCATTTTTTTGAGAGAGTTATTCTGCCAAAAAAAGTCTGAGCCTGGACTAAAATTCCTGTCTGTGACCATTGGAGACTTAGGTGACCCTCAAACCCCTTACCTTTCTTGAGCATTAGTTGCCTGAGAAATCTGTTAAACTATCAGGTAGAGCACATTTATGATGTGGTCCAAAAAGATTAAAGAAAAGGGAGAAACCCTTGCAGGGTGGACTCAGGAGCCATGGAGGAAATTAGAAAAGGTAGAGGCCATCCCAAAAAAGGAGACTGTGTCGTAGTCTCCCCAGAGGGTCTTCGCATTCGCGTAGACCAGAGACTGCTGTTTGTCTCCCATTCTTCTATTTTCTAAACAGGAGTGCTCACTGCAGTTTCCCTGCCCCGTTTCATCATCTCATATTGTGTCAGTGTGGAAAAGAGGCAGAGAACCGCCATATTGTTCCGTATCTCTGAGAACTGTCACCTGGAGATCTCGGACCTCAGTCTCAGGGTGACTGGATGGAGTTTGGGGATGGACTGTTGGGGGAGAGTTTCAATGTTGTGATAACTCCGTAGCACCTAAGGAGCAGCACAGCTTTGGCCGCTCCATTTCTGAAACTTTTTAAGGCCACCAAATGCCTTTCTGATGCCTACAGATAAACTATCCATAGGGCGTCATTCAAAAAAATGTCTTGATTCCTCTAATGGACGGTGTAGATGGTTAAGATAAAATAAAAATAGGTGATGTCCCTGGTTTCCTGGAACTAAGATTCTTATGGGAGAAATAGGCTGTAACCAATTTCTACAAATTAGCTAATAATAATACATTTGTAAAAATTATATACCTAACTGTGCTTACAAGTAGATGGATGGATGCAAGTATATAAAAGAATCAATCAGTGCCATGAAGATAAATTAAGTAAAATGTGAGGACAGGAGCACAAAGGGGGGTCAGTTTGAAACTACAGTTTATCACATTGAACACATTATTGACATTATAAGTCTAATTTTGAAGTTTGCAACGTACTTGTTTATTTCTTTTACCTTTTTTACGGAAATTTTTCTCAGGCATCTCCCCCTCCTCTTTCTTGTTTTTCGTTAGCTGTCTTTCTCTGAAATATTGGTGAGTCTTGGTGTTCTGTCCTTGACTTGTCTCCTCTTTTCTCTTTAAAATGTTTTATTTATTTTTGAGAGAGCACAAGCAGGGGAGGAGCAGAGAGAGAGATCTGAAGCAGGCTTTGTGCTGACAGCAGTGAGCCTGATGTGGGGCTTGAACTCTGGAGTCAGGAGATCATGACCTGAGCCGAAGTCAGATGCTCAACTGACTGAGCCATCCAGGTGCCCCAGATTGTCTCCTTCTCTACCTCCATCTTCCCTCTCTGAGTAACTGCATCATTTATTCATTCATTTATTCCACAAGTATTTTTGAACTGCTACTATATGCCAGGCATCATGCTAGGCTCTGGGAAAAACATTTGTTCTTGTAATGTTTACAATAGAGTAAGAGATACAGATATTACATAAATGATTACATGAATAACTATGTAATTACAATTGTAAAAAATGTTGAAAAGGAAAAAGGCAGGCTTCTCTGAGAGTATGCCAGAGAGGATGAGGTAGTGGGGGAGCTTTATAGACAGAGAGAAGAGTCTGTGCAAAGATCCTGTGGCAGAGAGGGACATTTCTGGACCAGTAATTTTATGTAAGTAGTAATGGGAGGAAAAACCCAGTAAGAAGGCAACTGAGAAATTAGCAAATATTATATATAGTAACACACATAGCAAAATTTATATAACATAACTTACTAACAAGAATGTTAATTCTTCTTTTAGGGGCAAAATATTATTTAAAGGCAAGTGTTAACTTTATGAGTAACCCATGTGCTGTACAGAACTAAACTAATTCTCAAGTACAAATTCAATTCTCATGCCTTATAAAAGAAATTATTTTTTCTTGCTATCTGAAATGAATGTATGTTAAAAAGAAATATGAGCTAGGTTTACTTATGTAGTACTTCTAATATAAAATTGGGATGTATAGCCTACATTAATTATATAAGCTATAAAACAGTGATTCTGTGCCCTGGTTTTAAATTTCACTTCCACTCTATAGTAGCACGATAATTTTTTTTGTTGTTCTTCCTATTTTTTTGGAGAGCCATAGGTAGGAAGAATGAATTTGAGGGTCCTTTATTTTCCCAATCTGAGACCTGCTTATCATTTTATACTGTGTAGTAAAATTTAATTTAAAATTCCTTTTTATATATTTATTACCTCAGTTAATCCTAACCTGGGAGAATAGTATATTTATATCCTGTTTAATAGTGTAGTGTTTTATAGATGCAGGCGGGGTTATATGTTTGCAAAGGTAAATCAATATAGTAATTCTAACTTCCACATATCTCTTGGCCTTCTCTGCCTCCTGTCATTCCCACTGCCCCAGCCTGACAGATAACCATCCTCTGGCTCCTAGACCTCTGGATAAGTGTCTAAATTCCTGTTTCTTCAAGTAGTTTCATTGCCTTGGCAAGGAGAATGATTACTTTTTGACATATACCTGAGAATATTACTCATCCTCATGGAAATGTTCATTGGAACAACATACTCTGTGTTGTAGGGAGACGGGGAAAGAGTCCGACTGCGGTGAGTGAGGAATGTATGGAAAGAGCATGGGAGCAATGAGATTGAAACTGGAGTAAATTGGCCAGGAAGGAAAGGAGATAAAATGGGGAATTGGTGGAATGATGCAACCAAGTGAAAGATGTGCTGATTATTAGAAGAAGGTCTTAGGGGATCTGATTGAATGAGAGAGAAACCATAGGTGAAGATGTTAGTCTCAGAGAAGAATGGATGGGTAGGTTGAGTGCTTATATTGCTCATAGAAGAGAAAGAAAGTGAGAGATAATTGAAGGATATTAGAAAATTGAAAAGAAGGCAAAATGAGGAAGAATGTTGGATGACCTTTATCTTCCCATTTAAATGGGAGGCAAGATTATATATATGTTAAATGTATATAATATGACCCCCTAATATCAAGAAGTTGTTAAAATTCCATTCACTTTATTTTATAAGCTGAACAAAATGCTTTATTATTTTGCTGAGACCAATGCCAAACAACTTCTTCAGATGTCTTTCTCAGTAAACCTTAGTGATAATGAGCACAAACTATGAATATAATACAATTAGAGATGAATTATATACCCTATGCCATTACCATAAAAAATAATGATTATAGAAGTCAGGGTTATGGTCAAAGACTCTTGTGTCTAAATTGAAATAAAGCCCAAATCAAATGTGGGACTCTCATAAGATCATTTAAAATAATTTTAATGATTATACTAATAGTTAATATGTTTTAAAATCATATTTTAGGATAAGCTTTTCTTTTGAAAAGGTAAAATTATTGCCATTTATGTCATGCAAAAAAATCGAACAACAAAGTCTGAATGGAGATGATGATAGATGGTAATAATATCATTTAAATTAGCATAAATCATTGGGAAAGTCTGATTATAAAAAGGCAAAGCAGTTTAGCACATGGTCATATTTCACATCATAAATGTGAAATATTATAATTCTATTATCTATTCTTTCTATGAAAAGTTAGCTCCTTCAGGAATGTCTTAATGAATAATAAAACTGACTTGATTTTTCCTACAACAGTCAACTTTTCTGTCATGCTATTAATGATTAATAATGACTGTATGCTCAATCGTTTCTTCTTCCCCAGATAAAAGTAGTATTCTAACATAAGGTTTTTATTTTTTTAGTTGTATAGGGGGTAAAAAGATACTCTGAACATACAGAACAGCTGAAATAGAAAGAAAAAATGTCAATCAATATCTCTCTTCTACTCAAAATAGTTATCTTCTAATACCTAGGCTTCAGTAGTTATTTTATCATGTTCTAGAAGAGATGCATATTTTTTGCATGTGTTACATTATTTTTATTGGTATTTTTATTATAATACAGTGGTTTTGAACTTAGAGCTAGACTTTTTCAATAAGTAAAGTTACCAATTCAAGAATATCTTATCTGAATAAAAAATGACAACCCATATTTTTTAAAACTGTAGGAGTTCATGTGTTAATGTTTTTCTACACATTTACAAGAACAGCATACTTTGACAAAGGTCTAAAAATGCCTGTGAAAGCCAAACATAATAACATTGTTATTCTGCTACTTATTAACAGAACAACGCATCCTATAACAATTAGATATGAATATTGCAAACTGAATTTAATATTAAGCTGTCTTTGAAATGCCACTTTGCAGCGGGTTTTCAAATGCTTAAAGCACAGCAGGAGATTAACTCCGTCTTCAAATATTAAATCAAAACCTTTTTTTAACCTGATAAATCTTACTGAAAGCAAGGGCTCCTTTTCAAGGGAAAATTATTCAACTATCAGAAGAGAAAACTAAACTTCCAACTATTGCTGGCACACGGTCTGTTTCCACACTGAAATACAAAGATAGAAAGATCTATGATAGATGATAGATAGATAGATAGATAGATAGATAGATAGATAGATAGATAATAGATGCAACAGTAATCATACTTATGAATTGGTTTCAATGAACACATGATTGTGGGCACTTTTTTATGATTGCAGCACAATTTTTGTCTAAAATGATAATTAAGTACTTCATCATTTAACTTTTGGTATGTTTACATATTACTTCCCACCTGCATAAGCTCATTGAAGGTCTTACATTTGTTTGCATTCATCAGGGATGCCCAACATTTATTAGTTTGATAGTTCCTCATAAGATGTTACAAATACATTTATGCTCAGTATAAAGATACCTACAAGGTAATTTTCAACCTACGCACTGACTTGCCTATCTACTTCCTATCCTTCCATCTAGCTAAGTAATTACTATCTACAAACGTATCCATCATAAATTTCCCCTTCATTGCAAAATAGAATTTCAGCCAAGGTGACAGTATTCAATTCTCTAATTCATCCCATAAACTCTACGAGCCATCTGTCAATCATTTTGCACATGTGTCAGGAAAACTGTCCTCAAGCTGACTGGCAGCCTAATGTGGGTAGTGCCTGTACTCCGTATTAATTAGCTCCCCATGGAGCTGGAATTCTCTTACTAAACTGTTCCTAAAGAACCAACCACCAGGAAGGTTGAAATAACTATATTTCACTTGGATGACAGAAAAATGCAATTAAAAAAATAAACACATTGCCAAATACTGTTAATGTTTTAGATAAGGAGACATATCTAACTCATTTGAGTTTAGGGAGAATTGATAATATAATGTTGCTAACCATCTAAGGACACTATTTTTCTTTCTCTGGTTTTACTAATCTTTACTTTTAATTTTTTCTAGCAGAGAAATGCCAAGTGTGGGCCAAATAAGAAGTTATTTTTAAGTAGATGTTTATTTCCAGGAATTTATAATGAGATAATCAGTTTTATTTCTTAAGGCCAAACAGCTCAGTGATAGATAGTAACAACACACCCCTAACTTATCAAATATACAGAGGCAGATTCACTCTCTATACATGGTTATTTGCTTTATTTTATGAGCATTGCCACTCTTTTTAAAATTGAGTCTATAAATAATACGTAAGTGGGAATCTATCAGATGTTGCTTGTTACTTGTATATTACTAATAATTCAAGATTTATATCTTGTATTTTAACAGAGAGGCTGGTTAAATCATAGACTTACTGAATATAATTTTTCAATTCTATAGATTTGGCTAAAACATGAAAGTTATAGAGACTGAATAGATATGCTGGTTGAAATAAAATGCTATAGTGGAAATGTGAAAGTGGTTTCAGAGAATGTTAAACACGATTCCCAATCCTTGCAAAAGCCATTATCAACTATATAATATGAATCAGGTTCCTTAACCTTCAAGAGACCTCTGTCTCCTTATCTCTAAAACTGGGATACAAATCATATCTGCCTCATGGGGTAGAGTTAAATATCAAACTTAACAATATTTTAGTAGAATATTGAGTGAGATATTCCACATGTCCTGGAATTGGCCATCCCTGTCTAATGCTCAGAAGGAGAAAGTCTTCTCAACTAAAAGCAATCCTGCATTTAGATTTTATTATATAAGTTACCCATTTTTACCTCCCTTTTAAGCAGTCATGAGCTCTTTTAAAAAATAAGGTTTTTCTTTCTTAAGGTATTATTTTCCATTATTCTTAAAAAATGATATATTCTGGTCTAGTCATTTATGGCATCAGAAGAGATCTCCGAATGGAACTGAAAAATTTCCTGGGCTATAGTTCACACTCTGATTAAATTTTTATTCTGATTAAATTATAGATGAGCACAAACTGCTTATTTATAAGCAATATTGAAAAATAAAATGTATTTTGCTGACATCATAAAAAAAGAGGCAATTAGATAGCCTCCTAAACCTGAAAAGTCTTCTAGATCCATTTATCAATATATAAGAAGGACAGAGGAACACATCAAAGGATACCATGGGGACGCAATATGCAAAATCCAGAGAGAAGATATGCTACCAGAAGCATGGCCCAGTTTCTTCAACAAATAAATTACAAGACAAAAGAAAGACATGGATGGAGATCTGTTGATTAAAAGACACTTAAAACACATGTCAATCATTCATAATGTATGGACTTTATTTGGAATCTGGTTAACATACACGTATTGAGGGGCACCTGGGTGGCTTAGCTGGTTAAGAGTCCAACTTCAGCTCAGGTCATGATCTCACGGTCTGTGGGTTTGAGCCCCACGTCAGGCTCTGTGTCAACAGCTCAGACCCTGGAGCCAGCTTCGGATCCTGTGTCTCCCTCTCTCTCTGCCCTTCTCCCACTTCACTCTGTCTCTCACTCTCTCTCAAAAATAAATAAACATTAAAAATTTTTAAAAATAAAATAAAATACACATGCTGAAAAAATGACAATGATACAAATAGAAATTGAATAATACTTAGATATTTGATGATGGTAAAGTATCATATATTAGGTTTTTAGACATGAAAATAGGAAGCATTTATATTAAAGAAATCTTTTATTTTAGAGATATATAATAAATTCATATGGACAAATTTATATGAATGTGAGATTTGCCTAAACAGAGTATGTAGTGAGGAGAAAAATAAGTGAGGGTAAGATGAAGCAAAGTTGACCATGAGTTAATAATTGTTGAAGCTTGGTGATGAATACATAGGGGTTCATTATAGTAGTTCCTTTACTTTTGTTTATGCTTATAATTTTCCATAGTAAAACATTAAAAAAAACAAATAATATCTGATCTTATAATACAATATAGCAAATTTTTGAAAATTAATCATTTCAAATTTAGAAGATTCTCTAGTTTCTTCAATTATAGTTTCAATCTGTGTTTGAGGGTGGCCAATCTAAAACATTCTATACTGATTTCTTAAAGGCTACAAATCTAATGTCGTATTTTTCTGACTTTTTCCCAATATTTCTGGGTGGCAGTTATGGAATGGCAATGGAAGAGATCATTGGTCTCTAGCTCCCAGAGAGTTACTGATACTTACATATCAATAGAAACTGTCAAGGCGTAACGGAGTTAGGTGTAGACCAAAGTACATTCAGTTTATCACTCTTCTTTTTTATTTTGACAATATACTCAGTATAGTTATTGAAAATGCATTATAAGGGAAAAAAAGAAAATACATTATGAGACCAAAATTAAGTTATGTGATAATGATTCATAATTTTGAATTAGCTTCAATTACTAAATTTTTTTTCAGGTGAAATATACTAGAAGTAAGATTTAAGACTTAAGAGAACTAATCCCAAACTGTTTTCTGTAAAAGATGGGTCTTGGAGCAGATTTTGGAAAAAAAAAAAAAAAGACATATGCATAAAAAGGAAAAATTGAAGATACAATATATAATATATATTATATGTATATAATTTATATAATATATACACACATATCTTACTGCTTAAATATAAACTTTTTATAAGGCTAACATTAAACACAATTTTATGACTATATTAACTTTGTTTCTAGTTAACTAAAGATGATTGAGAAGGGTTCAGAAGTTCCTTAGTATTCAAACGTATATAAATCTTTTTTAAAAAATAGACCCAACCGTGAGGCACGTGCATGGCTCAGTCAGTTAAGCATCACCTCTTGATTTCATATCAGGTCATGATCTCATGGTTGTTGAGATTGAGTCCTGCACAGAGCCTACTTGGGATTCTCTTCCTCTCTCTCTGCCCCTCTCTGACTCATGCATTTTCTCTCTCTCTCTCTCTCTCTCTCTCTCTCTCTCTCTCTCTCAAAATAAGTAAGTAAACTTAAAAAAGTAAACAATTAGTTTCTTATTGCTGCTCTAACAACTTTACTACAAATTTATGGATTAAAACATGTATATTGATTATCTTACACCTCCAGACTTCTGGAGGTAAGAAGTCCAAAATTGATGTCACTGGACTAAAATTAAGGTGGTAATGGTGGTGTTCCTTTCTGGGCCCTAAGGGAGAATCTGATTTCTTGCTTTTGTCTGCTTCAGGATGCTGCCCTTTCTTTGGCTCATGACACCTTTACATCTTCAGAGCCAACAATGGCCAACTGAGTCTTTTTCACATAGCATCCTCTGACACAAGCTTTTTCCCCTCCCTCTTAGACATTTAAGGACACTTGTAATTACATTGGGTTTACCTAGATAATCCAGGATAATCTTCCTATTTTAAAGTCAGCTGAGGAGCAATCTTCATTCTATTTGCTACCTTAAATGTTCCTTTGCCACATAACCTAACATTCACAGGTTCCAGGAATAAAGATGTCGATGGGGAGATCCCGGGGAACCATTATTCTGCTGACCACAGAGACCAACTAAGCTCCCTTATTTTAAAGGTTTTTTTTCACCCCACAGATACTTCTTTTTCATAAATAGTTTATTGTTATTTTATTGGTAAGAAAATATGGCTGCTTAAAATTAGTCATGTTGAGAAGTTCCTTCAGGTAACTCAAATAAAAAGATTTTCAAAAGCCATTTTGAAGGCATATCCAGAGCCCTGAAGAAATGTTTACTGATGTATTCAAGTGACACATCTATAGTTTCAAAACACTGAACAAAGTACAACGGACTAAGGAATACTTACCTAAGCAGCATTTGTTTATGACTTAGGCATAATGTATGATGCAGCTTCTGCGCTGTGTGATTTAGCCAAACATCTAAAAGAAAGACATAACATTGCCAGAAGCCTATTCCAGAGTGTCAACGCAGATTCAGGTCTTTGCATCAGTGGCTGACAATCCCGGATCTTTTGCTGAAGCGGCTGTCAGAGCTTTTCAGAACTTGCTCTTTTAACAACATTCACTACACACGATAAAATGTCTTAAAAGAAGTGATGGAGAAATTCCCATTAGTCCTCAAGATAAAAAGACCAAAACTCTACACAATGGCATCCTTTAAAAATATTATTTTTTCTAAGATAGCTGTGTGCAAAATCACAAACTATGTCAAGGATTAACATATCTTCTGAAAACTATTTTTTTAATTTTTAACGTTTACTTTTTGAAAGAGAGAGAGACAGAGTGACAGAGTGCGAGGTGGGGAGGGGCAGAAGGAAGAGGGAGACAAAGAATCCAAAGCAGGCTCCAGGTGCCAAGCTGTAAGCACAGAGCCGGACACGGAGCTGGAACCTAAGAGCAGCCAGATCATGACCTGAGTCGAAGTCGGATGCTTAACCAACTGAGCCACCCAGGTGCCCCTTCTGAAAACTACTTTGATGCTTGAATCAAGAGGGAGACACCCAGACTCCTGTTCGCTTTCTTATTTTGACAATTACAGTTTTTTTTTTATAACTCCTTCACTTTTAGATTCAGCAGTCATAAGTACTCCCTTCTGAAATATTTTCCTTACATGGACCTAACGATCCGCTCCTAACGTACTTGTATTTGCATGGTAACTCATACAGGTGGGTCGTTTGGTGAAGTGCAATGCAGAAACACACTATATGTTTAGCTAAACCCACATTAAACATTCAGTATATGGATAAGATACGGAGTAGGCTAATGGATATTACACTAAAATTAGAAGCCCCATCTTACAAGTCCTTTCCACCATTTAGTCTCTGCAACTGGCTCAGTGCTCCTGTGTCCTTCTGCTTATTTTTCTTGTTTTATTCCAGAGAAACTGATCAGATTTGGATTCCAAATATACTGCTTAACTGTGCATAGTTGTGATAGCTATTGAATAGAGATAAATTAGGAAAACTAGCATTTAATGTGACACGTGCATTTGAACTAATTCAACTCTTTGCTTCAATGATCTTTCAATGGCATCACAGCTCTGTCTGTTCCTGGGGTAGGGACATCATCCACCTCCCTTCTTCCCATCGTATCCCCATACATAACAGGCATGGAAAATGATGTCAGTCCCTGCTATCTATATTCTATATACGAAGTTGTATATTTTCTTTAGTTTACAATACATCAAGATAGGTGTTACTATTCTTTTTTGACAGATGAAGAAAAAGAGGATCAAGAAGGTTAAGTGACTGCCCAAGGCCATTAAGCTGGTACGTATTTGACTTAAGGTTCAAACATGTCAGTTCTATCTTGTTCAATGGGTAAGGCAGTTCCACTGAACAATGATGGCTCTACTCAGTCAAACCATATCAGTTGTCTTCCTACCAGTGTCTGCACTGGTTCCTTCCTCTCCAGTCTGATTGCTTCATTTCCCTGTCCAGGCCTTTATCACCTCTTATTTAGACTCATGAAATAGCCTCTCAACTGGTTTCCTCATTTCCAATATTTCAACCCTTAAAAGTCAGATTAGACTACTTTGATCATGTCCCTCTCCTGCTCAGAAAACCTCCAATGGTGCCGCATTGCCTGGAGGTGGGTTTTCCAACAGGCTGATCACAGATTTTTGCCAGATGGATCATAAAACCACATTACCACATTCTTTGCTGGCTTCCTCCTCTCCAATGATGTGACTCACACATTTGAAATGCACAGGGAGGGCTGCCACACCAGTCACTTACTTGCATTTCAAATATCCCAGATTAAAGAGAATCTGGATGACTAGAGACTTACAGTGCATCCCTCTTCGCTGCCACATCCCATTCATTTGGGGGAGTTGGTTAGAAACCACACAGATTGAAATACTGAAGACTGCCTACAAACTCCTAATTCTTCCCTTGATCCTTGTGGTTTTCTGACAGAATTTTCCTTTTATCATAATATCTGATACTTTCACAGTTTCCATCCAGAACAAATACTTAAAATATCAGACTGCCCAATTCAAAAAGCATGCTTACAAAATTTCAGAGATGTCAGTCTGTAGGATGCAGTGCAAATGCCTTCTGCTGTATTCAAAGCTCTTTATAATTGGCCTCATCTCCCTTTTTGCTTATTTCCACTGTTTTCTAGCATTCATCCCTGGTTACTCTCCCCCTGCCTCACCATCATTCACATGTATTTATGCTGCTATACATTCGTTCAAAGCATCTTTGCTGCCTTATTTGTCATCTGCATTGTTCTGTAGTTACTCGAAGGTTAAACACCTTTTTCTGCTTCACTAAAGCTATAAAATAGAGACTAAAGGGAGATATTGGCCCCAATAATCTCTGTAGTCCAATCATGAGACTATGAGTTTCTAAGTAAGAAAGAGAGGTTGTGAGATGATCATTTTCCAGAATGGTCACTCTCTACTGAGAATGGCTAAAGCACTCTTTGTTCATGAACTCAGTGACACAGTCCCAGGGTTATAGAGCTTGAAAAATTTTAGAACTGATCTCATCCAATCCTCTCACTCAACTGACACATATAATTCTTTGTGTTGGCTGTGTGTGTGTGTGTGTATGTGTATGTGTGTGTGTGTGTGTGTGTGTGAGTGTGTGTGTTATATCTTAAACTAGATCCTTTCCTTAAGGGATGAAATGTTTCTTATCCAACTTTGTACTTCCTAATGATAGGTATTTAATTATTTGATATATGATCCATTGACTGAATAAGAAATTCAAGTTAACAAACATTTTGAAAATCTGCATAGAGGGCTAAATCTAATTTGGGAGGGAATTGTGGCCACAAGAAACATGGAGATGGTCAAGAATGAAAACCTTGCAGAGAAATAAACCTCCCATTTCTTCCAAAAAATTTGAGTACAAGAACTATAGAAAAGAAATCATAAAAAATAGAAAGTTAAAAAATTAAAAACTTTCTATTAAATTATTTTTTTCTGAGATACAATTTTAAGTAAAATCACAGAATAACATCAAAATAAAAGAATAAGAACACAATTTTAGAAAAAGGTCCAAGTATAGCACTGAACCTGGGAAAACAAAGTTTAAAAAGTGAACTCTCTGTATAAAGGTTGAAATTTTAACAAAGCCACACGCTAAAACTTCTAGAAACCATTATCTATAATTTTCAGTAAACTGCTCATTTTAAACAAATAGTTGCTATTCTAAGGTGAATTAATTAGGAACTATATTTGTTTTCTTTAGATGTACAACTGCAGTCAAGTCATGCGTAAAGTTTATTAAAGCTTGGTAATTTTTTTCAATAGCATTTCAGCTCTGTCTTCAATCCAAATACACATATACTAAAAATATTCACCTCTACTTCAAGTTTTAAGTCTAGAAAAGGGTCTAATTGTACTTTAATTACTCAAAGGTTTGTTAAATAAACACTAAAAAGTTTGATTGCCAAATTTATTATCTTGGAAAGGCAGAGAATTCCTAATATTTAAAATAAGCCAACATACACCTATGAACTTTCCATCACTGAATCTCCTAGTATGGGATATGGAGAAGCTATGGTGTGAGAAATCCAGGAGATTCCCTGTTTTGTACTTGGAAAGAAGAGTAAAGGATAAAGCAAGCTACCTCCCCTGAGACGAGATGGTGATTGCTAGTTAACAGGAGACTAGTATCTGACTGTTTGTTGAATGATCTCACAGGCTGAATTTCCATTTCCTCCACTGTACATTGGTGAGATTAATGTTTGGTGTTCTTTTTGTTGAAACATTCCTAATTTCTTTAGAACAAGGTCAGGTACAATGGTGTTGTCTGACGTGAGGAGTTTTAGTAGAGTGAGTCCAGGAATCTACATAAGTATTCCAAGGATGCTGTCAACAGTTTTTTTAAAGAGCAAAGGTGAGTATGGCAAAAAAGAAGTTGGTTGGTTTGTTGGTTGGCTGGTTGTTTGGCTGGTTTTTTTTTTTAACAGATTACCATATTTAAAACTTCAAATTATTTTCCTCTACTTGCCATGCCTGATATTGTGCTAGTGAGTAGAGATACACTGATGAATAAGACATGGTTTCTCCCTGTAGATTCATAGTCCAGTGGGGAGAAAACAGATAAGAACAATAGAACATAATGATAGAGGAATGCTCAGGATTCCATAGGAACTCAAATTAGGCTTGCATAATTGAGCTTTGCAATTTTGAGAAGACAAAAAGATCACTTGGACCAAATTTCAAGAGGCGAACAAAAAAATGGGAGGTGTAAATAATGGGGAGGAAGGGCATCTAAGAAACAGGCATCAATGTGTGCAAAGTATTGGAAACACCAGAGCATGTGTTGCCATAGGTGGGAATTTGCTCACTACAACTACAATACAGACAGAAAAATGTAACTTCTAGGATTCTCTTTAATGAATTTCTTCTTGCACTGTACACCTTATCCCTCTCTTACCATTTCACTGATGAGTAGAAAAAATACTGAAACAGAATTACTCGAGGTTTTATACAAGTCCCCCTGCCCTGAGATAAACTAGATGTCTTTTGAGAGACTTGTATTTCAAGGTTTTTTCATCCATCCCCATCTTTTTTGCTTCCTTTCTGGTATGACAAGGAAAGTTTACGGCATCTCCCTGTGAAAGGGAAGGGGTCCTTCTCTAGAGACTCTCCACTTGTGATGTCATTTTCTTGACTGCTCAGTGGATGTCATTCAGCACCTATAACCTGTGGGAATTCTCTCTGTATGTCAGACTAGTGTGAGTAGTTTCTGGAGAACTCAATGGCTCCCCCCAAGGTAGAGCCTCTGAAACTCAACCCAGTCTTCATTTGGCCAGTAATTTGGGAGGGTCCACCTCAGAGCATTTGCTGTGAGATTCACTCACCCCGCATGGTGGCTTCCTCTTTGCTGACACACTCAGATACTCACTGAGACTCCCATAACATCCCATGACAACCTCCCATGACATTTGGAGACTATGAGAAATAAGTGATGACCTATGTGAAACTCTCTCACACTCTCTACCCCATCCTGTCACCATTTCTGCTCTGATTTAAGTTTGTGTATTGGTACAGGGCCCCTCAAATGACCTTGAAATTTTTCTATGGACTTGAGGTCCAGGGGAAGTAGCTCTGTCATTGCCAGAAACCATTCTTCTTGTTTGACAGACTTTACGTTTTGAGTGGGTGAAGAGGCCTGAGACAAGGCTCATTGGTTGACATGCTCTCTTACTATCTCTTACTCTCATTCTCTCTGTGTCCCTCCCTCCCTCCTTCCTAGATAAAGAGAAGGGCCTTCTCTGCCCTTCCTGTCAGGGAAGGATTTTCTCTGTATTATTTTTGTTATTATTTTCTTCATATTCTCCCACCTTTGCCTTAAAGGGAGAAAAGGCTGCAAGAAAAGATGTTAGATTGCTTAGAAGGGAAAATCTACTGGGAAATATTTCAAACAGATTGCCTTTATTAAACATATTTGGGGGAATTACAAGTAGTTTGGTATAGTGGCCAATTAATTCCTAAAGACACAGACACCTGAATTGGGAAATGATGTGCCTGGGCTATTTCAGCAGATACTACAATCAGGAAAACAGCTTTGTAGTGACACATTTTCTTGATTTAGGGAGGTGTTTAGTGGTTAAGAACAAGTGCTCTGAAGTCATATTATCTGGGCTCCAATTTTATATCCACCACTAACTGCACGTACCTTGGGAAATTTACATCAGCTCTTTCCATGCTTTAGTTTCCTCATCTATAAAAGAGCAAAAGCACCAGTATCTCCTTTGAATGGTTGTTGTGATAAATTCATTGATTCTGTATAAAAAATTACAATAGTGGCCAACATGCAGAAAACACTAAAAAAAATTTGGATTTATTAATATTGATATACTAAAATAAAACCTGTTATTTTCTAATCTCATGAGAAAATCTATCATGCCTATGGTGAATATGTGGTATAATGAATCCTTGGCCATTAAATTTATCTTTTGAAATTGTAGCCATTCTTCTTTTAACAGAACAAGAACAAATAAGCACTATACTGAGTCTTACTGATATTTAATCATGGAGCCTAGAATGAGGTTTAGTCAAATCATTGCTAGATATTAGATAATCAGCGAGTGTGTTTTCTTCCCTAAAAAGGCAGCAGCCACACAATGCTTTTATTTTCTCTTTCTTCTATTTGAAAATAACATCTTCTCTCTGATGTGTGTTCACAACTTCCATTTGAGTTCATGAAAACTTTGTGGTCAAGCCAGAAGGCAAAATTTGATGCCAAGGGACGATAAGCAAGCTGTTGTGACAATTTGTTCAGCCTTCATCAAGTAGGACAACTTGAACAAGTATTATTATTGAATAGTTTGTTCCCTTGATGCTGCTATAACGGGAAAGGCACCTTGAAGTTATCCTGCAAATTATGTTTCAATGAAGATATAAGTTTGACTTAACTCATCAAGGATCACACTTTAAGTTATGTTTACTCTCCATATTCGACATAGATTCAATTAGAAAATTAACAATTTTTTTGTATCAGTGACCTTGTATCTGGTATCATAGTTTCTTGTGATTTCTTGTGACAATCTTTTCAAGCATGTTGATCTCTGAAAAATCTAGAAACTTATTTAATGAAATGTCAGTAAGAAAGGAAATGAAAAAACTTAATTGCCTTTCAAAAGTGAACATGGAAAAATTTGGTAATAAACCCCTATGACGTTCTCAGTTTCAAAGGAAGACAACTAAGTGACACATTTATTTTAACATGTTTAATATAATAGTGATTAGAAGTTAAATGTCAATGCAAAAGATTAAAAATAAATATTATATACCAAAGATATACAGAAGATTGAAAAATAGACAAATATGAAGTATCTGTATTATCTGTAATGAAATTCAGGCAACTAGGGAACTCCAACTGTAAACAATAAAAGGCATTAAGAAATGTAAAGCCAAACTTTAAACTCATAATTGCTGTAAAAACCTACATTATTTCTAGAGAATGGATGATTTGCTGAATAAATGATTTACTGGCAAGAATAGCCTCATACACACTTAAAGATGTTTTAGCGTGATAAAGTTCTTTTATTCTCACAGAGAGTAAGGAAATTCTCAGATTTGACACAGCAGGCTTAGAGTGGGCTGGTCCCACAGTGAACTTTCCTGTCTCTGAATCAGTTTTTTCTTTCATACCATATTTTGTAAATGCCACCGTAAGCCTTTGGGAAAGTTCTGTTTTTGCTTATATGAATACTGGAAATTGCTGTGTATAAATGGCATAAAGAGTATTGCTTTGGTCCTTGGATAGCAAACTCTTCCTTTAATTAAATTGGTAATGAATTAGAAGTTACAGGATAGCTCTATGCTTAGTCAAAATAGTCACATGTGAAGTGTTCTTGAATGGCTGAATGAATGAGGAAAAATAACACAGAAATGTAAAATTTTAATACCAAATGCCGGAGCATCAAAACGAAGCCATATATTTAGAAGATTTATGCAGAACTTTAAAACATTGGCACTCTAAAAATCAGAAATATTTTTGGATCCTTGCCATTTTACCATGGAAATGCTACATGCTATCCTACTTGATAAGACAGAATGAACCAATACAGCGTTTTGTTTTTGTAATGACGTAAAACAAAATGTTGAATAACTTCTTAGTGTCTATAGTATACTTAGAGTTTGTCTACAGCCTCAGAGTGGTCTAGACATTCATCAAAATGTGAGACCTGCAGAGTTTACTAAACTGGAAACAGCTGTTTTTTTCCTCCAGCTACTACCCTGCCACTTTCTTGCCCCTACTCCCAAAAAAGTAGTAAAAATGCATTATGCGAAATTAATTGCTCAAATTAGACATTTTATATCAGTTACAGTTTTCACTTCCAACTGTCCAGTTATTACCTCATTTGCACCTTTGGAGATTTACATATTGTTTTCAAACCCCAACATACAGCAAATTATGTCAGTCAAATACTTTCTTCTTTTTTAAATTTTTTTATGTTTATTTATTTTTGAGAGAGAGAGTCAGAGTGTGAGTGGAGTAGGGCAGAGAGAGAGGGAGACACAGAATCTGAAGCAGGCTCCAGGCTCTGAGCTGTCTGCACAGAACCCTACGCGGGGCTCGAATTCACTAGCCTGAGATCATGAGCCAGTGTCGGACATTTAACCCACTGAGCCACCTAGGCGCCCCTCAAATACTTTCTTCTAAAAGCACCTACTCTTGGGGCACCTGGGTGGCTCAGTCAGTTAAGCATCTGACTCTTGATTTCAACTCAAGTCATGATCTCATAATTACTGAGTTTGAGCCCCATATCAGACTCCACACTATCAGTGCAGAGCCTGCTTGGGATTCTTTCTCTCCCCCCTCTCTTTCATCCACCCCCACCCATCCATTGTCTCTCTCTCTCTCAAAAAAAAAAATAAATAAACTTAAAAAAATAAATAAATAAAAGCACCCACTCTTGTGGGTCTTTCTCATGGTATCAACATCAATTTCCAAAAAAGGTTCAGACAAGTGAAGATAAAAATATTTAAAAAGTCATACATATAAGTGTGACAAAGCCAACTGGAACGATTGCTCTAAAAGAAGTTTAAGAGCCGAGAAATGTAGGAACCAGGATTTACTTCAAAATCATTTCTCCTACCAACATTATTTTTGATAGAAATTGCACAGAAATACTTTATCAACTAATGCAATATCAAACACAGTTTAAATTTTTAAACATGAAATAATAATAGCAAATTGCATGGGCCAAAAATATTTGCTGTCAGTACAACTTTTCAAATAACAGGCTGACAGGAAGATGCAGCTGAAGGTGTAGACAAAACAATGAAATCACTTTGTTTTGTCATGTTTATTTGCATTCAAATCAGAAAAAGGGTGATTAAGAGAGTAATGAAATCTGAAGGAAAACCCATTTCTAACATTTTCTTTTAAGCTGAAATAATTTCTCTATACTGCTTTCAATTTATGTGAAAAAGTCACTATATATTTCCTATCCACAAATGCACTTGCCCGTTATCCCAAGGTTGTCATTTTTTAACATGTAAAAATTAAGATTTTTAAAATGTTTCTTAAACTCATTTGATCAAAACCTTCAAAAACACTAAGAATTATTTCATTGGCCAATTACTCTAACCTTACTCTATATATTACAGCTTGGACTAACCAATCAAAATGCAAAATATTAGCAAGGTCATAGTAGTATAACAAAACATACTACTATATTTCACAGATTACAAAAGACATTAAAATTCTGATACCCCATTCATAAGGAAAAGATTGTAATGAGAATAGAAAATGGCACAACATTAATTCATTGTGTGACAAAGAATATAATGAGAATGGGAAATAGTACAAACATAACTCATTCTTGTTACAGTTTTAAGATTGTAATGTCATGGTTCATATCACATACTTAGCAAGAAGGTGGTAGTCAACGTGTCGCAATATTCAATGGCTATTCTGAATTTAGGAAGAGCATTATTTAAAATGTATATATGCATATATACACACAATATTTAATTTTTTTTATTTTCAGGAATGGGCACGTTTAAAATTTAAACAATGTTGCTAAAAAGTTTGACTTGAGTAAAAGGCATGTGTATGATTAAAATATGAAGAGTACTGTCATAAATCCACTGGACATGTGAAAGTCTGAAACTGAAATGTGCTATTGGATACATTCAAGTTAATATTTTAAAATGGAATAAAATGTATTGGTAAGCAATTGCTTTAAATCACTTTGTAAAGCAATGTGTGATTTTATAAAATATTCAACCATTACATCGCAAAGTCGGGAATCTTTGCGGTGGTCATTGTATGTCTTCACCTGATAATCAGTTCTGCTCCTTGACTTTTTTAAGAGGAACAAATATGCTCTTATAAGTACTGGAGGCAATATTCTAGTAGCTGGGAAAGCAAAGCAGATATTTTGCAATCCAAATATAATCTTTACTGGCAATATAAAATGTCTAATGAGCACTTGTGGCCAGAAATATGTTTCAAAGAAAGTCTGAAAAGTTGTTTTAAAGTAATTATAGAGATTAAAAATGACAGCTCCATTTCATCAGTTTTAAATTATTCACACTAGTAGAAAGGCATATTATGGTTCATCGCAAACATATCCTGTGTGTGTGTGTGTGTGTCTGTGTGTACTTAAAAATACATTCCTATTTTCCCCCTAGTTGATTCTACTCTTTAATTACATAAGCAGTGGTTAATATTAAGATTACATTTAAACTTATTTGCATTTGTTAAATAAATATCCAATAACATGCTGGGATGTGGGGTCAAATTTAATTAACCCAGGATTTAAAAATTGACATGAATTATCCCAAAAATAGATAACCCACACATTTTTAATTGAGTAGTTGGCATGGGAATATTCCACTTTTAAACATCCTTAGTTTATGGGGAAAGTTGAACGTAAAAAAGAATTTTTGCAAAATGAATAATTACCTCTATTAAAAATGTGTTCAATGGGAAAAAAGTGCTAGTTCCATTATTAAATAAAAATCTACACCTAAGAACATGCTTAATACTACATTAACTATCTCTACAAAATATAGTTTTATAGTGTCTTCTTTTTTAATTTCACAAAATCTGAAGTTCTGGTAACTTTCCAGATTTTGCTGATTATTTAGTACAGAGAAATAATATTTAAAATAACAAATTTTTGTTCCATAAATTAGGTTTCTGTGTCATATCTGAAAATGACATGCAAATATAGACAGATATAGTTTTATTGCCTGTAAGTAAGAATGTTAGTCATTAATTAGGTTGTAAAACTGTGATTTGGTGAAACAAAATAGTACTGATCTAAAGGAATAATATCTTAATAGATTTTAAGGAGACTTTAGAATATAGGGATTATATTGCCCAAAACTAATTGTGGGTCTAATGGATGGTCAGGATCTCTTTCTTAACAACTCACTCTGGTATATCAAATTCATATCTACATTTGTTACTCGTCAAGTGATTGTGGTTTTAAAAAGGAAACCTACAGAATACAATGTTATAGGGTTCATAATTATTTCAAAGTCTAAACAGATTCCAAAAAGTGAGATTTCAATATTTAACATATGCCCTGCAAAGCAAATTATTTGGTCTAAAATTTTTAAAGAAAAAATAAAAGTACATCAAAGTCAATTGTGATAAATTTAAACAACTATGACCAGGTCAGGGGATTCAAAGAACAACTTTGATGTGTTATTACAATGCTTAAAAACAAACTTTTTTTGTTTTTTTGTTTTTTTGTTTTTTGGGGGTTGTTTTGTTTGGGGTTTTTTTTGTTGGTTTTTTTTTTTTTTTTGGTTTACTCTGTGTGCATGTTTTGAATCTAGTTGACAATTGGACAGTTGTTCTCTGTCATAATATATACCTAAGGTTTTTATTTAAGTTTTCCTCATTTTGCCAAATGCAGGTTTCAAAACAAGTTAATTTAATACAGAAAACAACGTGATGCTTTCTTATCCATGGAATATTGTGCTATAGTTTATGTACATAAGCAGCTTTATGCATCTAATGTGATTTTGAGTCTTCAACTTCTAATGCACCAATTAAGATGTTCAAACCTCGGATTTAAATAGCTGTCTATGACTGCTGACGGTTGATTTATTTCCTGATAAATTGGAGCTGCTAAGTGAAAAACCAGAGAAAGCATCTCTTTAAGAACACTGCTTTTGCGCATAACACTTGCTGAAGACAGACTGTGTGATTGTAGTGAGGGCAAAGGGCTTGTGAGACATTTTAAAAATCTGAATACATTGCCTTCTTTCTTGGAGAACCGTTTTCATCATCTAACAAACATTTTTGACCAGTATTAATATATGAACCATTGCATAGCATTTGGAATTCAATACCAAACAGTGATAGTGAGATTGGGAATATACAAGTTTGGTTGTTTTTGTTTTTAAATTCAGTTAGGGGATAAGAAGGTAGTGTTGATAAAAAAGGAACTTTTCACAAGGAAGCAAAATAAATCATCCCATATGGGAGGCAGAGTAATGGCAGTCCAAAGACGGTAATATTCTATTCACCAGAACCTGGAAATATCTTACCTTACATAGCAAAAGGAGATTTTGCTTCTGTGTTTCAAGATGTGGAACTTGAGAAACTTAACAGAAGACTATAGGGGAAGGGAAGGGGGAAAAATAGTTTCAAACAGAGAGGGAGGCAAATCCTTAAGAGACTCTTAAATACAGAGAACTGAGGGTTGATGGGGGAGGCAGGGGAGAGGGGAAAATGTGTGATGGGCATTGAGGAGGGCACTTGCTGGGGTGAGCACTGGGCGTTGTATGTAAGCGATGAATCACAGGCATCTACCCCTGAAACCAAGAGCACACTGTATACACTGTATGTTAGCCAATTTGATGATAAATTATATTTTAAAATCAGTCAGTTAAACGTCCAACTTTGGCTCAGGTCATGATCTCACGGTTAATGGGTTCGAGCCCCGCGTCGGCTCTGTGCTGACAGCTAGCTCAGAGTCTGGAGCCTGTCTTCGGATTCTGTGTCTCCCTCTCTCTCTCTGACCCTCCCCTGCTCATGCTGTCTCTCTCTCTCTCTCTCAAAAACAAATAAAACATTAAAAAAATAAAAAAAAATAAAGATGTTGAGATGTGAAGAGTCATCCTGTAATTACAGGGAAAGCAAAAGGGTCAGAAAAAGATTTAAAATGATGCTGATTTTGAAGATGAAGGAAGGGGCCAGGAACCAAGGAATGCAGGAGGCTTCTAGAAGCTAGAAAAATGAAGAAAACAGGTTCTTCTCTAGAACCTCTAGAAGGAAAACAGACAGCCCTGTTAATACATTGATTTTAACCATGTGAGACTGATTTTGGACTTCTGACCTCCAAACCCTAAAGATAATAAATTTGTGTTACCCTAACCAGTAAGTCTGTGGTTGTTTGTTACAGCAGAAATAAGAACTAATTCTCCCCTGGACAATTTTTAAGAAGACTGAGTGTCTTTTAAGAGCCAGTTTGCACATATCTTTTTTAAACCATGCAAACAGATAAAATGATTTTTTAACCCAGCTGCACAAGACCTACATTAAAACAGCACTACAAAAAAATTTTTTTTTGCATTTTAGAGTTGAAAAATTCAGTTTCTTAAAATTCAAAGAATGCTTTCAAATTAGGTGTCCATTTAAATGCGTTCTTCTGAAAACCAAATTGTCATTTTGCAATGCCTTCCATTTCTTTCTCAGCAGAGTTAATGGAAGATGACACAGTAACAGAACAAACCAACTGAGAAACAAGAGTGTTATGTTTAATTCCTCTGTAACTGAGAGGACAGAGAAGTCTTGCTGCCTTCCTTATTCGTTTGCTGCAATAATCCTTGGTGAATACATCTCATCACCTGATTGTGCTCTTGGTAAATTTCCTTATTTTGCAGTCTTTACAGAGGAAAGATACCCATCATCATAAATCTTAAATATCTTTGCAAGTACAAGTGAAAATACAAGCCCATATATGTTAACAGCTGTACAACTGCCTCTTGGGATAAATGTATTATAGATGTGGAACAGTCATAATAGCACTCACGATCTCATTTTTCCCATTTCATAGGTTTTATACCTGTGCCATCTGGGCAATACACCTGGATGTACAGCAAGATACTTACAAGGCCTGGCTTTCTAAATGGCCTTTCCTGGCCTCTGATTTTTGTGGAATTCTTTTAACTTTCTGATTCACACTAAACCCAAGTACTTTATACGGTGATGTGCCTGAATGTTACCACTGCAAGAAAGCATCTTCTGTTGTAATAAAAAGAAAAGAAAAATCACGATATTTCATTTTATGAGACACACAATGTATGAGATCAAGCATTTTCTTTCATCTTCTTCATTAACAAGGAGACTTTGGCCGAGTCATTTAACTAATTGGTGCTCATTTTCTCATCTAGTACATTGAAAACTAGAGAGACAGTTGAGATTATTAAGATTAGAGACAAATGTGCTTAGAGGGCCTTTTATGAAGTAATGTTTGCAAAATGTGTTGTATTATTTTATTGATGATATTTCTTTAAAGAAAACGTAGTTGAGTAGGAAAAATACTTCTAATTCCTTTACCTTTTTCAATTTTTCTTTTATTCTTACTCCTCATACATTGATTTTTACCCTCACCCTATAACTGTATTATGACCATGTCAGTTTCCTACACTTTTTGGGTAGAAAAATTAGAGTAAAAATATAGACTCATGTGACCCAAGTCAACATAAATCCTCTATAAAATAATTCTGCATCATCTATCGTTGCTTACCTCTTTTGAGAGAAACAACTTTGTAAGCTTCAGAGGCAATCTGGTCTCAAAAAATGTATAATGCCTTCCAACATAGCTGGTATAATAGCATCATCATTTCAATGACACTATTCCTAGTAATGACAAAGTCATTCATTTTAATAAAATTGGTCTATAGTGTTCTTTCCCTCTTTTACTTGGGTACTCCTACCCTTTTGTAAGACTTTACATTTTCTGGTGCCAATGTCTTCCAATTGTCCTTAAAGCCCAGAGCTACTATTTGACTGCCCACCCAAGCAACCTCTGGAAACATTTTGTTCTTACTCTTACCCCCAGAATAACTGCATTAACAAATTCTTTTGAAGGAAATTGGTTCTTCAAAATGCTAACTGATTAACATGAAACATGGCTCATGAGTTATGTCCAATCTCATTTCCAATCTTGGACCTTGTAAGACATAAGCCTTAGTTTTTCGATACTGGGAATGATTTTAATAAAAAGTAAATGTCCTTTGATTTCTAGAGACAAGAAACAATAAAACATGGTGAAAAGTAATGTTATTCTTTCAACAAATAATGGTTGTGTTAAATAAATATTTTGTGGTGGGGAGGTGGGCAAATGAAAAACTGAAACACTGAATCACTGTCACTGTTTTATTTAAATAAATATATATGTACACACACATAAATGTATATATGTATATATATATATTTGCATATACACACACACACACACACACATACACCTATACATATATATTTAAATCCAACTTTTGGAAAAAAGTATGCACAGAAACAGCATTTGATAGCATTTAAAATGTTTATCTTCAATATATAAGGCTTAGACGAGAGTCAGTCCTGACACTATGTTTTTTTCTCTGTGCCCCACTGGTTGAGCGTACAATCACTGGTCATCCTCTCAGCCATTTGGGGGCTACACTGCTGCAAAACAAACCCAGGCAACTTTTTTCCCCATTACATGTAGTTAAGTTCCTATTTACAAGTGTTATTTATAAGAAAGGCAGCTGGGAAACAAACCAAAGAAAGTAATGTTAGCATAAATGCTTCGAAGGAGACGTGTCGCTAATGGCTTTCAGAAACCATAGGGATTGAGGGAGTAACACTTCCACTCCATTGAGCTGGCTTAATTTTTTTAAGCCATGTGAACTATTTGAAGAGCTTCATAGAATCTCACTTCTGAATCAGGACTTTGTTGCTTTGAAAGTGGCTGTTACTATTCTAATAACATGAAAGGCAATAAGGAAATACAAAGAAAAAATTCAAGATTTAACCTCTGGAAATGCATCTGCCATTTTCATGGTGGTCAGGCACACATATAGGGCAGCAAGCATTCTTCCATGGTGATAAATATAAAAGACGACTTTGAGGAAAACTATGCATGTAGATGAGGACCGCACTAGGACAAAGTCATAATTTTACATATAGCTTAGGAAGAAGGTAGTAGTTCAAACTTCCCTCGACACTTCTTTTAAATGGATACACACCATCCAAATCAGTCCTACAAATCATATCTGGGGAGGAGGATTACTTTTATTCAATCTTTAATGTTATAATAGTTAACATATTTAACTTAGGTGAGGCCAGTTCATGAGACAGCAAGTTTGAATCTTTTGTGTGTGATGCTCATACATTATGTGCATTACATGTAAGGAAATTTGGGTGCATTTTACAAAGCATTTATAAGATAAGTATGTGTGGTAAAATGAAGGACTCAGGAAATGAGCCCTAAAGAGTCGTTGAAGGTATTGTCTGCCATGAACCAATGGTGTTATTCTGAGCAAGCCATTTAATCCTCCTGTTCTGGAAATTTTCATCCGTGAGACAAATATTTTTAATTCAGTTACCTGTCACCTCTCATCATCCAGAGTTCCATGGCTTTTATAATGAAATTACTATTTCAAATTAGTATACAAGTTGAATTCAGGGGTTTGAGAGAATAAGTTTAGGGAAAAAACATTTTAAGCCCCTCGTTAAGAATGAACAGGCTAAAAATCTCTCCTGGGCTGTTGGGTTTGCTGTGATACCTCTTCTGACTCCCGCCCTAGGACTCCATATTAACACCTCACCCCCATCCTGGTTCTGCCACCACTACCTGTGCCGTAAACATACTACTTGTGTCAGACAGTCTTATTTTTTATTTTCATTTTTTTAATTTTTAAAAAATGTTTATTATTTTAGAAAGAGAGTTGAGAGCACAGGGGAGGTACAAATAAAGAGGGAGACAGAGGATCTGAAGAGGGCTCCGCGCTGTCAGCATAGAGCCTGATATGGGGCTCAAACTCATGAACCGTGAGATCATGACCTGAGCTGAAGCCAGACACTTAACTGACTGAGCCACCCAGGTGCCCCATCTTTTAAATAAGTTATTGTTGTTACTATTTCTTTTGTTTTTCTATGACTTCTCAGCAAGAATTTTGAGACACGCATTGTTTAAGCAAAAATTCCAACTTCTTTCTAACACAGACAGCTGACTTTAAGAATTCTGAGTTGCTAGCTTGGTACCTTCCTCCAAAACAACTTTATTTAAGAAAAAGAAAAAAGATGAGAAGTGGAGTGTTAAAGTCCCCTACTATTGTTGTATTACTGTCAATTTCTCCCTTTATGGCTGTTAATATTTGCTTTATATTTTTAGGTGATCCTATGTTGGATGCATAGATATTCACAGCTATTATATCCTCTTATTGGATTGTTCCCTTTATCCTTATGTAATGCCCGTCTTTGTTTCTTGTTACAGTCTTTATTTTAAAGTCTATTTTGTCTGATATAAGCACTGTTACCCCAACTTTTTTTTTTGCTTGCATTTTCATGAATTATCTTTTTCTATCCCTTCATTTTCAGTCTATACATGTCTTTAGGTCTGAAGCGAGTCTCTTGTAGGCAACATACAGAGCATATAGAGGAGTCTTCCTTCTTTTAATCCATTCAGTCACACTATGTCTTTTGATGGGAACATTTAGACCATTTACATTTAAAGTAATCATAATATAGTAATAACTTTGGTGACAGATGGTAACTACATTTATTGTGGTGGGCATTTGGTAATGTATATAATTGCTTAATCACTATATTGCACACTTGAAACTAATATAATATTGTATGTCAACTATACTTCAATTAAAAAAATAAGGAAGATGACAAGATAAGAGAATTATGGAAAAGTCAGGTTACTTTGTTTGTAAGTAACCACCAACTTCTTGTATCCGTATGTAATCAAAGTTTACTGATTCTCAATTCATTTGAAAGCAAATAATTGAGCTGAAAGCAATTTAACTTTTGTAAGCCCAAATACATGGTACATTAAAGGAATTGATACTAAGGAAGATCTGTAGGCCAGAGGTATAGATTTTTATCTCATCAGCTCCTGAAGAATTGCTTATAACTTTGAAGTGGGCAATTCTTTGAATAATCTGATCTCTACTTAGTAAGGCTTTCTGCATATCCATTTTGACTTCCAGGTCATTAATTCTCAGCATTCTCTTTTCAGATATAAAGTCAAATCTGGTAATGGTTATTTGAAAGAAAAAATAAAAAGATGGTCTATCTGAATTTCCAGTGAATATGGACTTTTAAGCTTTTATAGAGTGTCTGGAATTTCCTTCCAGTACCATGCAATGACAAAATGGCATTTTGGGTTCTGTTAAATGCAAGATAACTCAAGAAATTAGAAGAGTCTTTATCCTTTCTGGGTTGTGAAAGCTCGGTTTTCTAATATGAGAAATGCTTTGATAGTTCAGTGGAACATTGAGAGTACTTATTTTATTATTTTAATTGAGCTTCTCAGGTCATGCCTACTGAATTTTGGATCTTCCCCCAGCCATTCATCTTTTGATCTCATGACTAATATTGTTTCCAGAGACTTCCAATAAAGTCAACACTAAATTGTTCACTTGAATAAGTTTATTCTTTCCTTTTGACGAAACCAAGGAATTTCTTCAAATCAAACAGTTAAAAAATGTTATGAACAAAAAAAAAGAAATTTAATCTCAAGTCTCACACATATAAATGATTAAAAGAAAGTGAACATACAATAGAATTATTTAGATATTCTTGGTTTTAAATTCTACATAAATGGGAGCTTTAGAGACAAAATTCTATTTTAAAGCAGATATATGATATGACATTTATTTTTAAGTGAGAAGAGGTGGAGAAAAGTGCATCCTTCCTAGAGAGGTAGATTGAAGGGGACAGGGATCTTGAAGATTCCACCTACTCTCCCATTTCCTACTTAAGATTTTACCACATCTCTGCCTTGGCAAACCCACCACCCACCTCAGGATACTACAGTTGTCGGCTATGAGAGTCTGTGCCGACCTCACATTTAACGATGGAGCAGGACAGTTGAGAACCACTACACTCCATAGTTCTTGCACCCTCAAATGCCTGTGAGAACTAGACACATAATCTAAATGAAGGATTTGGAGTAAGAAAGAAAATTTCATTCTTGAAATATGACTTTCTTTTTCCAATTTGGAGAGACTCATGGATGCAAGAAATATTTCCATTTCTACTTATGTCTACTATTGGGAAAGCAATCGTGAAGGAATGAAGAAAAATGAGAATTGCCACTTGATCTCAACCTTGTGGACCCACCAAGTCCAAATTGAACTGGAGTACGAATGCCCCATCTAAGGAGGACCAGCCGCCACATATTTCCTACTAAAGGCTGGGCTCTGGATTGCCAAGTCTATTTTTTTCAAAAGATGCTATTAATATCTATTTTATATGAAATCTCACACATTTTTAATGTTGAGTACCAATTTAGAAACTGTTTTAATAGTGTAAGCCAGAAAAATCTAACTTGTAGGTTACCCATTTAGACCTTCTAATCTATAATCTTATTTTTATTTTATTTTATGTTGTCATATTAAGTACAAACTAGATAGATAAATAGATAGATAGATAGATATAGATAGATAGATCTCTAATATAAGCTCTAAATCAGGGGCCAAAGATCAAGAAAGTATGGTATAGGAGAAGAATAAAATCAGAGTCTTTAAAAAAATGATCTGGGTTATGGGTTTACTTAGACAATGCACAATTTTCTGTGCCTTGGTTTCCTCTCCTGTAAGTTAGGGTTGGATTAAATGACCTCGAAGCTATATTCAATCTACAAAGTTCTATAATTTTAACCTCCTGAGGGAGCTCTTCAAAATAGACTGGAAATGCACAAGTGTCTAGGTGAGTGCAAATACGTGTTTTCGGGGTAGGTCAGGTATTACAAGCAGAAATGTAGTTAAAGATGTAATTAATAGCAGCTATTGGTACAACCTACTCTATTATTTTTCTTTTGTAGTAGCCAATATTCTGTACCATTTGGGCCCACATTCTTAGCTACTATGCCATACTGCATCGTCTGTTCAAGCATTTGTGGTAAGAAAACAGATTTATCACCAAATACATCACTCCAGAAAACAACCCAAAAGTTATTTTAGGAAAATTTTATATTTTCCTTAACTCTAAGCGTACATTAACTAACTACAATATTTTAAAAGTCATTTTGTGTAGCACTGTTTTAATTTATGGTATCCGTATGTTGCTTTAGGACAACTAACTACCAACAGTTCCATAGAAACCACATTTCCAGCTAACACTTGGTTTTGTCCATGTCCTCTTTTACTGCAGAGTCTTCAGTAGGAAAGCAGAGAAGTACAATTATTAAACCTCCATAGAGTCATAAGTCCTAAGTGGGTTACAGTTGTTGTATTAAAAAATAAGCATGCAGGGCTCATGGGGGGCTCAGTCGGTTAAGCGGCCAACTTCGGCTCAGGTCATGATCTCACAGTTCGTGGTTTGGAGCCCCTCGTCGGACTCTGTGGTGACAGCTCAGAGCCTGGAGCCTGCTTTGGATTCTGTGTTTCCCTCTCTCTCTTACCATCCCCCATTCACACTCTGTGTGTGTCTCTCTCTCAAAAATAAATAAACATTAAAAAAATAAGCATGCATAATTGGTATTGGGTATATTCAGGTATCACTGTTATATCTACTTTCATGGCTCCCAAAGCTAAGTGTACAAGTAAACCACCAGGGTGCTGTTAATAAATTCCTGGGTCTCATCTCTAGATTCTAATTTCTGTTTCAAGTTAGGAAAACCACTATTCTAATCTGGCACTATTATTTACAGGTGAGGAATTAGTTATGCAGATACATTCAATGGCTTGAGAATAGGAATTGATCTCTGGCTTTTTTTGACTGGAGTATGATGTAATTGAACAAACTGAAGGCAATATTTTTGGACCCAGGCTAGCTTCACATTCAATCTTGATCTAGACTCCTTTCTAGTGCTTTGTTTTTTTTTTTAAAGCCAAAACATTAATTTCCCAATGTATAATTTTTATTTGTTAAATGTAACTTCATCACACTCAAAGGCTTACACTTATTGTCACTATCTGGTGACATAAAAATTGACAAATAAATATGAAATGCATAAAGTATTTGTTATGGGCTGAAATATACCATCTGAAAATTCATATGTTAAAGTACTTACTGTCCAGTACCTCAGAATGTGACTGTATTTGAAGATAGGGTCTTTAGATAGATAGTCGATAAAGTTAATATGAGGTTTTTGGGGTGGATACTAATCCAATCTGACGGGTGTTTGTATAAGAAGCGGTTAATTTGAACACACAAAGAGATACCAGGGATGCACATGCACAAAGGAAGGACCATATGAAGACACACCGAGATGATACCATCCTAAAGCCAAGGAAAGAGGCCTCAGATCCTGACAACAATTTGATCTTGGATTTCTAACCTCCAAATCTGTAAGAAAATAAATTTCTGTTGTTTAAGCCATGCAGTCTGTGGTATTTTTTAATGGCTTCTCTAGAAAATTAACATAGTATTCTTTGGTGAAATCAACAATAGATACATATAAATTGTCTTCTACATGTATCACAATTGTCTTGGACCTCTGAAAGTATATTTTCCAAAGAAACTATGTTACAAAGAAAGTTACAAAGAACGTTGTATACTTGACAAAGGACTCAGTATCAAATGAAACAAGACAAATTGTGTGTAACACAGTCAAAATGCCCTTATAAGCAGGTCTGGGGCAGGGTAGGTGGGTGATGTGAGTCACATGCCCTGGTTTGAGATTCAGATGAGTGCAGGACCAACCCATGTGATGATTTGTAGCCAATTTGTTTTTCCTGGCGGGCATGATTTTACCCCCCAATATGTATTCTCTGAAGCACTGAAATCAACTTTTATTCAAATTTGAAATAATAACTTTATGACAAAAGCCATAGAATGTCAGGGTGCAGGCGAGGCTACAGAGAACTCATGTAAAAATGTTTGTCTCACAGATGAAAATACCCAGAAAAAGACAATTAAATGGCTTGCTCAGAGTAACATCATTGGCTCATGGCAAATCCATTTAATCAGGAAATATTTAGAAAATAAGTCTAACTTCTCACTTAAATGTTCTCTTCATTTCACCACACATACCTATCTTATAAATATTGTGTAAAATGGGTACAAATGCCCTTGCTCTAAACAGGAAACTTCCATGCAATTTACAAGAGTGTAAGCACCATACACAAAAGGTTCAGGCTTGCTGTTCATTAACTGACTTCACCTAAGTTAAAGACACTAGCATAGCATTAAAGCCTGCATAAAAATAATTTTCTTTCCCCCTTCAAAATATGAATAGATTCCAGTGCACTTGAGATTACCTTGCTGAGGAGTAACCTGGATGAGAGACGACACCCTTGCTTGTCTCCAACCTGCCTGCTGACCGCTTCATCTTGATGAACACGGGCATGACCAGCAAAACAACCACCCAATTATGCTTAGAATGGTGAGAAACGAGAAATTTTTGTTTCAAGTCTCTAAGTTTTGAGTTGATTAGTTATACAACAAAGACCAACTCTGTTTAGGTCCTAAAAACCATATAACGAATAGCCCCATAAAGAGAGTAGGTACTTTGACCATTAAATAATAAAAATGCACTATAAAAAAAGAATGTAGAAAAGAATAAGAAAAGCTCTTAGAAATTATAAAATAACCAATGTGAAATATTCAACGTAAACCGTGGAAAATAATATTGTCAATTCACAGAACTAAAAAAAAAAAATACAAAAACACAGAAAATTGGAGAGAAAATATACTAATGAGAGGATTAATCTGGAAGGTTCTACAATTGATTCCTTTTAGAAGTGTTCCAGAAAGAGAAGTCAAAAAGGCAAATTACAAAAGAAAATTTCAGAAAAATTCTATGATATGGAAAGACACATTTCTCTAGATTGAGAAGGTCCACATGATTAATTTAAAAAAGAAAAAAAATTAAAAAGACCTATGCCAAAGGCTATCATCACATTCCTAAACTCCTCCAGAGAGAAGGAAAAACAGGTCATATACACAGGATTATTGATGATAATGGCAGCAGATTTCTCAATAGCTACTCTAGAAGCTGAAGACTTTGGAACAATGTCTTTTAAAATTTGGAGTCAAAACCTAAAATACTATATACTTTCAATCAAATATGAGAGTAGAATAAACACAGATTTTAGTATGCGGTGTCTATCTAAAAAGTACCCCTATCCTTCCTTTGTTAGGCAACTGCTGGAGGGAATGTTTTAGCAAAAGAAATGAAAAACCCACCAAGGAAAATGGGGGCTCTGGTATAGAACGCATGCACAGATTGGAACTGGACGGCAAAAAGGTGTGGGAAGGAGGGGTCCAGGAGGAAGAACTGAAACAGCTGGGGTGCCTGGATGGCTCAGTCAGTTAAGCCTCTGACTTCAGCTCAGGTCATGATCTCACAGTTTGTGGGTTCGAGCCCTGCATCATACTCTGTGCTGACAGCCCAGAGCCTGGAGCCTGCTTCAGATTCTCCCCCTGTCTTTCTGCCCCTCCCTTGCTTGCTCTCTCTCGCTCTCGCTCTCTCTCTGTCTGTCTCTCTATTTCTCTCTCTCTTTCAAAATTAAATAAACATTAAAATTTTAAAAAAAGAAACAATAGAAATTGTCTTATTTGAGCATACAGAAAAAGTGCTAAGTCACTCTTAATAGATTGGTTGGTATCACTAAGAAAAATGGCAAGAGGCCCATAAAGATCCAAGCAAAATTTTTAAATGATAAGTTGGCAGACAAGAAATAATAAAAAGTAAAAATAAAATTAATCTTAGGCTGTAGTCTACAAAGATTTTCCTCATATAAGCTTGAAATAATCATAGAGTAACAGTTTAATTTTTGCCAGCATTTTTTGAAAAATAAGTAATTTTGGAGGGAACATAAATTCCATGAGGGTGGAGGTTCTTTCTCACAGATGGATCCCCAGTGCCTAGAACTGGGAATTATTAGCACTGAATAAAAATTTATTGAATGGAATAATATCTGGGTTTCCAAATCAAAAGGCTTACTAACTTCTAGATGAGGTCATGGGGGCAGAGACCCCAAAAGGGTATTAATGCTTTTATAAGAATCAGAAGAGAGACCAGAGTTTCTTTTCTCTGCCATGTAAGGATACTCATGAGGCAGGAAAAGGGCTGTCACAAGAACCTGACCATGCCGGCAGCCCGATCTCAGCCCACGAAACTGTGAGAAATGTCTCTTGTTTAAGCCACTCAATCCATTTTGAGTATTTTGTTGTAGCAGCCAGGGCTGACTAAGACAGTGATGCTGTGTGACGTCAAAGGCTAGGTCATGAGGCTGTTCAGCTACCTCCTGGCACCACCCCCACCCCCAGAACATACTCCATGGGATTCTGGTCCTGACATACAATGAGTCTGGCTACCCTGGAGCCACCATGCTGGAGAGACCACATGGAGAGAACACCAACAACCAGAGAACAAAGCCCAGTGAGTGCCAGCCGTTTCCGCCAAACCTGCCTGAGCGTACCCAGCCCGAGCGCTAGCTGAGTGAGTGAGCCAGCCTTCAAGTGGTTCCAGCCCTAGTCATCAAACCTCCTCTGACACCAAGTCAAGTGGAGATGTCCCAGCCCCACTGCACCTTACCCTAATTTCAGATCCATCAACTGAAAAATAAAAGCAGTTGTTGGTTTAAGCCACAAAGCATGAGGGTAGTTTGTTACACAGCAGCAGGAAACTAACCAGAACACTATCAGTGTGGAGCTCTCAGTAGTCCTCCTCTTCCTTCTAATTGCTATTTCTGATATGGTTTAAGAAGCAGATAAACAGACCCGTTGAAATTCTGTTGTTTAAAAGCAAGGTACAAATACACTAACAATAGACCCAGAGTGCTCTTTTTTGAGTAACATGTGTGACTTTTGTGTTTGAATTGTGCAATATTGATTTCCATTTTTCTGGAACACTTTTGTGCTTGTGTGCTAGATTTTAGTAGTTATTTTTTTTCCAAAGGTATATCGCTGAGCTCTAGATACTAAGATAGTAATATTTGTATTATGTTCTTTTCTTCAAAACTCTATTTTTCAGACTAAGATAGTTAAGTAAAGAGGAAAATTATTTGTTAATACTAATTCTTCTTTTTATGATGTAAAAACAATCTGGGGTAGGAATAATTCCTGAAATGTAGGGCCCACACAAATGCTAATTCTAGCCCCCTTTGATTTTTGGAGCAAAGATTCCACAATCAGTCTACAGATGCTAATAGCGCTGAAATCTTTGCTTTTATTCAATTAAGCAGTTTTAAGGACCCAGTTAAAACATGAAAACAGACTAAGAAAAAATAACTTTCCTGTGGGACTCAAGCTCTCCACAGCAGAGTCATTCACTTTTTATGATCGTTATAATTATTAGTAGTGATGGTGATAATAATATATCATTTATATAGCGCTTTAGAATTGCACAGAGCTTTCCAACCATCATTTATTAGCTAATCTTCAGAACACTCTTCAGTAATAAGTCAATATTTCTGCCTCCATTTAACAGGTAGGAAATTGAGGCACAGTAGGCTCGAGCCACTTGTCAAAAGTCAGTGGCTAAAACATTAGTTCTTGACCTGAGTTGAATGTTCTCTCCATAGCATGACCATTTTCTCTCACCAGTCTGGATCTCATGCAGCAACTGTTGCTTACTCCTTCTGACCAACGTGACTATGAACTTGATTTTTAAAACAGATTCTCTGATGTTTTAGGATGTAATTGTAAGAAGATTTGCCCAAGATAATGGAAGACAAAAATAAATGACAACCAAAAAAATTATCTCTCTATCTGTGTAAGTTACTGATGGGGTTTTGGGGTGATGGTGGGGGGTTTAGAGCAGACGGCCAAGAAAAAATTCTTAAAGACATCTTTGGTGCTAAAAGGTGATTTTATTAAAGTCATGCGGACAGGACCTGTAGGCAGAAAGAGCTGCACTGGGATTGTGACCGGTAACTGATTATATACCCTCGGGTTGGGGGGGGGGTCAGGGGCAGCATAAGTCTCTAAGGAATTTTAGAAGCAAGGTTTCCAGGACCTTGAGGAGCTAGCTGCTGTTAGGAAAATGCCATTTATTACTGTTTAGTAAAACCTCAGTCATGAGACCCTTCAGATTATATCAGGGGGCCATAAACTTGGAGTATGATTGCCAGCATATATCTTGGGGGAGTTGAGATAAAGGGAGTTTCCAGAGGAATTTTTATATGTTAAAGTAGAGTTACAGAATCCTGGGGGGAGGGTGTCAGAATAATGTTAAGCCAGGACTCCCTTTTGCCCCTAGCAAAGTGTCATCATCGAGGCTGCTGAGCTCCTAGAGGGAGGTCACTCTGCCCGTTTCAAGGACTCATCAATGGGCTGTAGGAAGCAAAAGAATATAATTTTTCATTTGCCTTAGTTTCCCACTTCACTTGGCAAGCACTTAAACCCCTTTCCTTTGTTCTTGGATATCTAAGAGTGTCCGAGGAATATCACACATATTCCACCCTGGGGGTGGGAGGTGGGTGTGCCAGCTTGTACTTTGCCCTCAGCTTGTGTTATGTTCCCTCATCAGTTATATTACTTCATAGTAAGCCTTTCAAGGTTAATGCCAGAACTCTGGAAAATAATGGGAGAGTTGAATTATGTACCTGAAATATACCAAGTATAACTTTGAATGGTGGTGAGATTATCCTCCTTATTTTTTTTAGAAACGGCTTATCCCTCAACAGAGTCTCAGGCACAGCTAAAGAATATATAACATTGAATAATTAAATTAGATTAAATAGGAGATGTCAAATTCAATAGGAAATGTTACTACAATTTTCAGATCCATGCCAGAGGCGAATTTTAAATCTCTGTTATTGGAAATACTAAAGATACCTAAATTTTACTAATATGGTGCCGTGGCCATTACCCTAATTATTCATTTCCCTAGAGATCATGTAAGTACTGTGCCTACTATCTTGGGATGTATTTCTTTCTAGAGAAGTCTCTACTTCCGCTTTCTCTATGTCTCCCCCATGTCTTACTTCTCTATCCAACTAATACAACACAATCAGTGTTTAGCTAACGTGGACCACCTAGGTTTCCCCAGTGCAGACTGACATTTTGTTCTCAAACAGTGGAACGAAATAGAATATCTTAATATGCTCTTGCAAAACTCATTGAAACTTGACATTTGTGCTTCTACCACAAATATGACAAAGCAAAGACCCATTCTCCTGGCCTCCCCTTAGAAATGCCCATCACCCAGCATCCATTTCATGTCAGGTCCTGCCAATCGTGCCCCATGGCTGACACACCAGCCCACACACACACAAGTATAGCACAGTCTCTGTGGAGTCAGAAGACTTCTTTTCTTTTGCTGGCTTCCTCATCCTCCAAGCAAGAATTCAAACGTCAATCACTTTTAGTTAGATTTCATGGAGAGCATCATAAAAATGGTAACCAATCCAATTGCAAATCACTTGATGAATCTTCTTTGAAGAGTTGCCAATAATGCTAATCGTCAAATGGTTGAATCCAGCTTTGTAAAGATGCGTTTGTGAAGAACAGCAATCGCTGTGACTTTGACAAAGGAACTGCTGACTTGCATCACTGTTTGTCTTTTGATGTGAAAGAGCAAATCGATTTATAGAGCTTTTGCTTGCAGATGTAGGATATGATTAGTATGCAGAAAGACCTTTCCACGGTGTCATTTGTTTATTTAGCTGCCTCTGCACTCGGCTCTGATTGTGTATACCTAATTAATGTATACAAAGCTAAAGGAAATAAACCCATGGATCCACAATCACAGGATACCGTATAGCATTTCGTTTGTCACCATTGGGATCGGGGACACTCCAGTTTCCCTAGCTGTGCACCAAATCAAGCATGGAGATTGAGAAAACATAACAATAAAAATGCAAGAATTTGGCTCATCAAAGTTCTTCTTAGCTATTTATAAACCCAGAAAGGTACAAATTAACCCGTTTAAGTAGGAAAAGGGTGTACTTTCTTTTCGGTCTCAGCGTTTGAATTTTTATTCAAAGCAGTTGTTGAGTCTTTACGAAAAGTACCTGTGATTTCTTCCAGAGGTCAAAGTACTTTGTAAAACATCCTGTGAGACCTGAATCTTCCCATTCTTCAAGGCTTCGCTGTTCAGATGCTTGGAAATTTTAGCTGAGAAAGAGTTTAAAGTGAAAAAGCAAAGACGCTAGAGACCTTCATGTCAATAATGAATGATCAATAGAAGTCACACACTCGAACATTGACATTCAGTCAGCAATTCCCTGTTATTCATGCACATTTCACATTGTCTATTCAGATTCTGTAAGAGACATTGGTAGCAAACTGGCAAAGCTGCTAAAATCTTTAGACTACCAAATAATGAAATCCAGAGTGACATCTAGTGACATCCTACATTAGAAGCACTTGGTTTGCATCTCATACACCCAGCCACATTATCCAGCACCATCAATTAGTGGTCTTTTGGGAAAGGGGACCAGCACTTCCTATCTAGCTGCTGACTAAACTCTATGAGAATTTTCCTAAATACTAGTTGCCTCCAGTGTTTGCCTCAGCCTAACACAAACGTCTCTTATTTTCAACCACCAATCTATGAAAACTTCAATCGTTGACTCCAGGTTTAAATGGCGCTTTGAATTTCTCCACAGCTTTTCGTTCCATGGCAAGCAAGCCTTTCACTACCTCCCGCACTGCTCTGTCTCTGCTGTAGAGTGAACAGCATGCCAGAGTCACGGCCTTAAATCATGCCAGGAAGCTGCCAGAATAGTTCAAACCTCTCCAAGAGCAGAAGCCAAGGGAGCTGTTATCTTATTGCTGAAACCCAGAACATGCTAGCCCATCTAAATCACTGGTGTCATGGTCTCATTTGCAATGAAATTTCTTTGATCTTTTTTCCTAGCGTATTGGGGATTTTTTTTCCAAAAGGGCTTGTTCTGAATAATATGGCCATTTTAGAAACCGAGAAAAGAAAATTTAAAGAGAAGAGATGAAACTGACATAGCATTAAAAATAAGATTCAACATATATGCTATTCATGGACTTCAGACATGTTACAATGATTCTTTAACCCGGTGCGAACCTCATATGGAGCATAACAAAGGCATATTCAATAAACTTTTCAGTACAATGAATATGTCTTTCAAAGTATCTTTTAAATAGAACTGTTCTCTTTTCCCAAGGCTCCTCCTCACATGGGACATGAAGAGCGTGTCACATATAAAATAAATAAATTCCCAGGTAAGAAGTGCAATCATCTGTGGGCAAGAAAGATGCTTCCTGCTATAGCCAAAATTAAAAATAGAATGATATAAATCCACCTTGTGATTTTGTAACAAAAAAAGAATTAAGTGATATTCCCACCTAAATATTATAGAAATTGTTGGATAAAGAAGACTGATAAAAACAAAATTCATCTAGGTGTTCAAGTATGACATATATATATTAATTAATAGTAATATTCTTCATGGTAAATGCTGAGGGTAAATGAAGAAATAGCCAGGCAATTTCCTTAAAATCCTGTCTTTAAGTTACATCTAAAGATATCAATTGCAGCCAGGGCTCTCACCAAGAAAGATATATATCTGATTACTGAGTCTCCGTTTATCTTTTTGTGAGCTCCTTGTTTCTGCTTTGAACTTCACAAGATGGCATTTTATTTCAAGTCATCCTACGGAACACCTGGATAGCTCAGTGGGTTAAGCATCTGACTCTTGATTTGGACTCAGGTCATCTCGAAAGAAAAAGAAAAAAAAATTAAGTCATCACAGTATTTTCATTTAAGCTCATTTCATTTAATCCCTTCATTTCACAGATAAAAAAACAGAGGCCTGAAAATTGAAACACTTTCCTCCAAGGTCCCAATTTTAGCACATAGGATCTGGGTGAGAATTTAGGTTCAAATTGCAAATGATCAATTGATATTTGCAAATTGATTAGGATTTGCTACAAATTGTCTCCACTATATCATATCATCACACTTTAAAAACAAGCAGAAAGCATAGTAACTATTGTCAGTAATACAATAATAAACTATTTCACAATTTTGCTAATCTGTTCTTTTTTTTTTTTTTGCTCTTTGGATTTCTTTGGAATTAATTTCCAGATATACCATCTATTTAAAGCAAATTTTAGCTCCTCTAATTTAAGGAAGGCAGTGTTTCATTTGGGGAAAAACACTGACATTAGAGAAAAAAATATTTTAGTGTTTTTAAAAATATTTTGATAAGTATTTGGGAGATTCTGAATACCTTTTATTTATCTAAAAAAATACCTTTATACCATGATCTTTAAAGTGTCACCTAGCTCTAAAAATTTTACTCAAGATGTAAACATTTACCTTTTTGTACCTAATCTACATATTTTGGAACACAATTCTGTCATGTCCAGTATAGAAGATTGTTTTCTCACATAATTAGACAATAGATTTAAGTTCTAGACATTTTAAATATAGTAGCTCATTTTCCCCATGATATTTCTTTAATATTTAAATTGAAACTACTCACCAATGATTGAAAAGTTTGCTATATTTAAAAAATGAGCAGCAATCCCCTTTTTCTTAAACATAAATACCAAGAGCATGTCTTAGATAAAAAGACATTTCTCTCTAATCTTGCCAGTTTATTCCACCTACTTCTTGGCAAAATAACCCACACAGTTTCTTGTCTAATTTTTAGGCACTTGTTTGCTATTTAAATATTTTATGCCATTTTCATTTTTCAATATCTTTAAAGTAAACTATGGGGGCGCCTGGGTGGCTTAGTTGGTTAAGCGTCCGGCTTCAGCTCAGGTCATGATCTTGTGGTTCGTGGGTTCGAGCCCCGGTTCAGACTCTGTGCTGACAGCTCAGAGCCTGGAGCCTGCTTCAGATTCTGTGTCTCCCTCTCTCTCTGACCCTCCCCTGTTCACACTGTCTCTCTCTCTCTCTCAAAAATAAATAAAAATTTTAAAAAAAGTAAACTATGGAGTAGTGGTATCACTAAGGTCTCTTTTCATCTTTACATCTCTACAATGTCTGACAGTGCTGCCTCTTAAACATGGCAGGTACTCAATAATGTGTTGTATTAACAAATGCTTGCACAAAAATTAGGGCTAGAAGGAATCTTAGAGTTTACTCTTCCAGCTACCCCATTTGAAGGCCATACAGGCGATGAGTCTCACAGATATTTGGTGTCTTACTCAATGTGACCTAACCAGTCAAGTGAAGAACCCAGAAGGCCTTCTGATAATTCCATTTTCTTTCTAATATTCTTTTCTTTTTTCAAAGATATCTTGGAAACTTTCTTCTAAAGCATTCATTCTGTAAACGATATTTGGATACTTTTCCTCACAATTAGTTCCCATGTACATCTCACTACTCTCACCCCCAAACCACATGTTCTCCAATTTGTAACCAATCAGCTCATCCATGCGACTTGATGAGGCTGGGAGCTGTCACATGTGATAGGCTGAATAATGGACCCAGAAGATGTCCAGATTGTCATCCTCAGAACCCGTGAATGTTCTCACATGACCAAAGAGGCTTCGCAGATGTAATTAGGTGTTTTGAAGTGGGGAGTTTTTCCTGGATTATTTGGGTGGACCCTAAATGTAATGACAAATAACCCCATAGATGTGAGGTTGAAGGAGATCTGACTGCAGAGAAGAAGAAGGCAACACAGGACTGAAACAAATGGGGCACTGCTGGCTTTGAAGATGGGAGAAGGGGCCAACATTATTTTTAAAGATGATATATGAGCAACGTTAATTTTCTAAGACCTAAATAATGAAAAAAAAAATGTTTCTTATAAAGTAAATAAATACATGCATTCTCTGGATGAAATTTTTCCAAAAAAGAAGCACAGGGAGAAAGAAAGATCTGCATTGGGAGAATGTCCATTTTCTCCAGAGAGGGCATGCCTACCAGGAATGCTGTTCTAGAAGCTGGAAAATGCAAGGAGGTAGATTCTCCTTGAGCCCCTGGAAGGAGGCTCTGGAATGTGTGGACATCTTGATCTTGCCTTAGTGAAACTGATTTTGGACTTCTCCCCAGAGCTGTAAAAGAATAACTGTGTGCAGTTTTAAGCCACTGTTTGTAGTAATTTGTTACAGCTGTGATAAGAAACCAATACAGCAGACACAGTCTTGGTTAAAAAAAAAAAAAAAAAAAAAAAAGTCTAGAGTCCTGGCTTGGACTTGGCCAACTCACACTCTCTCTCCAGTTGTTAGTTCTACAAATGTCTCTCTGTGGCTGCCAGAGTGTGATGAAATGTGTTAGTATTGCATTTTCATTCAAGCTCAGTGGACCATCTTAGGTGCGAGACTACACTGCTCTGCCAGATACCCAGATTAGAGTCTTGGCCACAATTGATGTTACCCTATAGAAACCTTGGTGTAAGATTTCAAAATGTGCTCCTCGAGGAAGGTAAAATAGAAAAAATGAAGCCTTCAGAGGAATAATAAAGTCCATTTCTCCCTGAGACAACACAGGGTTGGAGCAGAGGCCAAGCCTAGATGTTGACCAGATTTTATTGCCACTTGATGCCTGGGCCTTTGTGCAGTGCACCTGCTGTGCTCCCTCTTCTCTGCCCTGGTTTGAGGAGAGACAGAAATGGAGCTCAACTCAGCTTCCTGTGGAAAGATACAACCTCTCTGTCCCACTCCATCTTCTATTAGGGACAAATACTTTTGAGACGATTGTTGGGTTCTTGTCACCAAATCCCTACAAGTCTTGAAGGCATAAAGAATAAAATCTGTCAGGACAATGTCAGTTACACAGTGGGTCCAAAGTCATTTTTTAGGTAATTCATGGTTAAATGTAAGTATGTTGTATTTTTTCCAAATTGTTTGCTCTCCTATTTAAAGACCACAATTACAAAAACTCTAAACCATTTAACCACTAAATTTCTTTAAAAAAATTTTTTTAAATATGTTTTTATTTATTTTTGAGAGAGAGAAAGACAGAACATGAGCAGGGGAGGGGTAGAGAGAGATGGAAACCCAGAATCCAAAGCAGGCTTCGGGCTCTGAGCTCTCAGCACAGAGCCTGCCACAGGGCTTGAACTCAAGAACTGTGAGATCATGACCTGAGCCGAAGTTGGCCACTTAATGGACTAAGCCACCCAGACACCCCCCATTTAAATTCTAAAATAAAGGAAATGCATGTGTCTATTAAAATAGAAATCTTCTAAAAAAACTTTTTTAAAAAATAGAAATTCTCCTAGACTTCTCACTAGTGTAGTTAAGTTATTGTGCCAGTTAGGTTTCTTTTTATATCAACTTTCTGAATGTTGCTTTCTTAGAGCTTGATAAGAAAATTTTCTGAATTGCATCCATCATGAAATTAACATCGGCAAGAAATTACTATAGTTACCAAACTACTAATCACTATATAATCATATACCCAGAGAAATTCTCACCCTCTACTTAACAGTATTGTGAAAACCTGGGGTGGGTAACCCCTCTTCATTGTAGAAAATTTAAACTGTGTATACAAGCCAAAGAATAAAACTAAGATAATCTATAATGTTATAACCAGAGATCTCCTCTGATAACAATTTTAATAACACTAATAAATAATAATGAATAACATAATACAATTTGATATGAAATATAACATAGTTACATAATATACATGAAGTCTATATTATGGGTTGGCAAACAGATACAAAGTGACCTTCATGGAACGCCTCCACAGGTCAAGAAATCATACATGGTTTTTATTCCAGAGGCCCTCTGTGTCTCTATCATAACCCTACCCCTTTTCCCCAGAAGTAACCACTGTCACACCTGTTTCTGGCTTTCCTTTAACTTTACCATCCATATATGGATCTCTAAACACTATAGTTTAGTTCTGCCAATTTCTGAGGCATACATAAGTAATATCACACCGTATGTATTCTCTTGCTCCTTGCTTGTTTTGTTCAACGCTATATTTGTCAGACCCTTTCATGTTGTTCTGTGTGAAATAGTGCATTTATTTTCGCTGTACTGTATGACATCCCATTGTGGAATATACCACATTTTATCTGTCCATTCCATTGGTAATAAATATTGGCATATATCTCTCCAATCTTATTTTATTAAAAGAGTATTGCTCTATGCATACTGTTTTGTAGCATGATATTTTTCAATTAACATTGTTATAAATATCATTGCATCTCTTTAAGCACCCTTCTAGTCTAATTGTGAATGGCTACAGAGCCCATTTGGTCCACATTTTAAAATTAACTTTAATTGTCCATGTAGTTATTTCCAATGTCTTATAATTATAAATAGAATTTTAATCACCATCCTTGTACATCCACTGTTGTGTGCGTCCACAATTACTTTCTTAGAATACTTTTTTTAATAGTTGGAGTACTTTCCTTAGGATAAATTCCTACAGTCAAAGAACATAAACATTTTTAAGGATTTTGACTTGTATTGCCAAATTTCCATCTAGAAAATTTGTATCTCTCTACTTTCTCAAGAGCAGAATACAAAGTACCTATTTTTCAACATTCTTGACAGAAATGGATATTATATATTTCTACAAGTTTCATAAAATTAATAAAAGAAACTGGCATGTATTATTTGAATTTGCATCCCATTGATTCCCAAAAGGTTAAGTATTTCTTCAACCTTAATAGCCATTTGTTATCAAACATTGTCTTTTAATCTATAATGGGTCGTCTTTTTGGAAGATCACCACCTACACACTAATTAATAAATAACAATTTTTCAAAAGTTGTGCTTTTCAGGAAACATT
This sequence comes from Cryptoprocta ferox, assembly GCA_028646485.1. NCBI lineage: Eukaryota > Metazoa > Chordata > Mammalia > Carnivora > Eupleridae > Cryptoprocta > Cryptoprocta ferox. Next base: position 99,738,976 of record CM053574.1, read on the forward strand.
TATCATTTATATCACTTTAGGCCTTGATGAACCTTCTTCAAATACCATAGAAAGTCCATTTATAAAGGAAATTCCACTGACAATTCTATTGTTGGCTGGTAAACTGGGAAGAAAGTCTTCCCACTTGATCAAAATGATGTCATACTCGTCATCTTTACCATGACCTTGTCCGATCAGCCCCTGTGACCTTCATAGTGACCGTAATCCCCTATGACCTGCTTCTTTAGTTCATAAAGAAGTCTAACTCTCTTATTAAAAGAGAGCAAACAGCAGTTACATGCAGAACGCAACTCAAATTATACTGTATTTTGGGAGCCTTACCTAGTTCTATGGGGATGGAAAAAACTGATGATGTGTTGCACACTTCAGTGGTGGTTCCCCAGGACTGAAACTGCCTCTATTGTTGACATGTTGAATTTTGAGAAACCGATCACCTCAACCATGTATTTGTTTTAGAACATCACTCCACTATGGAGTATTACTTCAGAGTGATCTGCTTGAGACAACCAGATAAACTAGGGACAACTGAATGAAATTAATGTCCACAAGTTCCATAAATGAAATTAAAGTAAGTGCAGTCAATACCAAAAAAATAATAAAAGACACACAATTTTTATTTTAAGAAACAACAAAGCAAAGAATACTTTAGGAAATTTTGAGTAATAGTTCTTCATTACCAAAAATCTTGTTTACTTAAACAAATTTACTTGGGATTTTCAGCAAAGCTTCTTAGCCATGTTTCCTGGCCAAATCGATCCCTTTGACGCTGATTATATGATCTACAGATACCCCTTTCAGTATTACAGCCAGTTTGAAACCAACAGGTAATCTCTCCAAGAAAACGATGACCATGTATGACCCTATTCTAAAAGAAAAACATTGTTTCCTTCATAACAGACATAACTAATAGGATGTTCACTTGTTCTAATATCTTGAATATCATGGAGAAATTATTAATTCAATTTGAATGATGCACTTATATGATTTCAATTCCTCAGACAATTTATAGGCATTGTCTCCACACCTAATTTAAGAAACAAAATCTCTTGTAGTTACATATTTCATTTTCATTCAATTTTAGCAGTCTGAAAGGGAAACTAAGGGGGTGTTCTAAAATCAAAACCATTGGGTGAGACAACAAATGAGACAACTCATCCCCAGAGAGTGTCCCTACCGGGGGGTGGGGAGGGATGCATACAATTCACCATCCAAAGTCTCAAGGAACTAAAGTCTAGAATTTAAACATTAGAAATTAGTAAGATATATACACCCTTTAAAAGTAGCAATGTAGCTGAATATTCTCACTTTTATTTCTTCGCAGAGCTGTGTTCTGTTTTTGAGCTTGCCTTGGAAAAGAGTAGCATAAAACTGAGAGGGAGAAATGTGTGTGTAATAATCAGAAATTTAAACCTCTGTGTTATGTGTACTGATTTGTTTTTCTGTTTTAAATGCTCCTCTTGCTTTAATTTCCCATAAATGTCAGAATCTGTATGCTGGTCCATATTCTGTTCAATTATTCCTATGTTAATGAAACTCCCTGTAAGAGTTTGAACATGATTTAATATCTAAAATATAGCATGAGACATAAAGTATTCATTGATGATGTATTTAAATAAACACCTGTGAGTAGATTAATACATGCACTGTGAAAATAAAAGCTAATCATCAGGGAAGCATTGAAATGAGTTGCTATCATTACTGAAAACTGTTATTAGACAGCAGTAAGAATATTTAATTTGAAAATAATATCAAAATTAAATTTTAACCGATCAGACAATATGAGGAAAACACCCTACGGGATACAATAACTTTAATAAAAGTCTGGAGAAAAGTCGAGTTAAGGAATGCTTGTTAGTATCTGATGCACTAAGACCTCATCCCCCTTTCTGCTCACGGCTCATGGTTCAGAAGCAAAGAAAGACAAGGTGAGAGGAAGTGAGGGGAAAAAACAGACAATGTCTTCCCTTTGGTGTATTTTATCCTTCTTTGTTGTCCTCTGCTTCCACCTTCATCTGTCTCCCTTTTTTCATGTACTTTTCAGAAAGGTGACAAGACAGAGACTTAAGACAGGCCCTAGTAAAATTTAATATGATCCTGAAAAATGGTGAAATTAAAGCGGAATGGCCATGCTCCTTGACTTATGTAAAGTTTATTCAAACCTGTCTTGCTCTCCTTTTGAACCTGATAGTGCATGGATTTCTTAATGATGTGCAAATTAATAGGACTTTATCAAAGACTCAATAAGTCCACAGTCAATGCAAAAAAAAAAATCTGAAAGAAATCCTATAATAATTTCAGAAGAAATATAATATACTGCATCATATGTATATAGAACAAATATTCAAACAAACAAAAAAATCCTAGCTGACTAGTTAAGATGATTGCATTTCTTATTTATAACCACCCAGGAGGAATATCAAAATTAGATATTCCTAATTAGTCTCCTCACTATTTAGACTCCATTCTTTAGACTGGAGTGAAATAAAGATCTTTAGTCTCCATAGAATTAAATACCAAGATAGTAATGTTTTCAGGAACATGCCAGTGGATACCTCTCATTGTGGTTCTAGTCTGTCCTGTAATTGAATCAGGCTTACCTGAATTATGATATTAAAAGAGTGATTCCACATTTCAATATTACATAGCAATGTTCTGAGGGAAGTTGAGGACATGGGAGGGGACAATGGCGAAGCTTGTTGTGGAGTCATTCAGGACCATCAGCCATGGAGTTAAGAGTTCACCCAGAAATGTTCATCAGTGAGAATCAAAAATAAGGTAGAGTACTCTGGGAGCAACACCTTGAAAGAACTGGCAAAGAGGATCTAGAAAAGAGCACAAAGAAAGATTGATCGATATTTAAAGAATCGGAAAGTGCAGAATTTTCGCTGTCAGGTGAGGTGGACGCATGTCCCTTTTTTTCACTGTGGCTTGACTGTTCATCATGTGGACCATCTCCTGTTCACTGTTTGGGGAATATGACACTTGGTGGGTCCTGGTAGTTGGCAACGCCCATTCTCAGTATAAAAGATAGAAGAACATATTTATCTCCTCTCACAACCTTGGTAGCAGGGCCAGAAATGATGACTTGTGTTTGGCAAACCAGAGGTTCCTAACCAAGAGTTTAATTGAAAGCAAGTGACTCAAAGAAGCAGGCACAGTTTATATTCTTTGTCTGGTGACAGTGGCACCCTGTGTTGAGCAGTGGGGACAGCAGCACTGTCTAACAACTCTTTTCCTGTGGCAAGATCTGGACTGGGGTCTCAAGTACCCAGTAGTGCATAGCATTTTCCAAGACTATTTCTTGAGACTTACCACTGACCACTGGGCACTAATATCCTTCCCAATATTTCCTTCTTTGCTGAAGTTTGTAACCCAGAATGCTGACCAGTACAGCCCCAGTGCAAAATGAAAGTGCAGAGCCTCCTGTCAAAAAATTACTTGGACAGTCAAGCATTGAAACAAGCATGAGGTCCTGCTAAATGCAGGGTGCTGGGCAGCTGCACAGGCGAAGCTGCCCCAAATGCTACATCACAGAAGGAAAAGCACTCACTGAAAATATTAGGTCAAGAAGAAAATCCCTGAGAAAGTAAATCCTCACTGCTTTTATTTTGCAAGTGATTGGTAGCCAAAGAACGTTACAGTCAGAAACAAGCTATCAGTGAGAGCTCATTTAAACCTCATTGACTTGCCAGGCTACTGGTAAGGTTTGGCAGAATTTGCTGTGTCTTCACAAATATGAAGGTTTTCTTCTGTGCACACATTTCATTGGGAAAGTCCTTAAGTGTGATTTATAAACTTTGGGATGGAAAAATAAAAAGTGAGTCCAAGGTATTTGTAAAGGTGCCACTCTGAGCCCACCAACGAGAGAGTCAAAAGCACTGGCACCATTTATTCTGCCCCTGAAAGATGGCTATGCAGGTGTGGGATGGCCATACAGCTGCTATTGAAACACTGTTCATGGGTCCTCTCCAGGGATGCTAGATCCTTTAGTGGCCAACACATTCAGCCAGGACCCAAGCCAGCCTCAACCAGCAGTTGTGTGTTTTTAGAGAAAACCATCTGTTTAGACTCTTATCCTAGTAAAACTGCCCAGCTCTTATACATTCACCCGTAAATCGTGCGTCTGAGCTTAAAATTCCATGAGACTTTGTATTTAGTAGAAGGAAAATCTCACAAAAGGGACCACTCAGTAAGAACATTCTGGTTGTAATGCCCTAAATCATCTGGTAGCAACCCATTAGTCAGGTCCTGGGGGCTGTACTCTGACTTGGTTTCTAGCATGAGCTGACCTGCGCAGTCCTGGGAAATGGATGGACGTCCAACAACATGCCAGTGGTCAAGTAGCTATCATTATACATTCTGTTATCAAACAAAAGCCTTCTGTTTAGTCCCTAGATTTTTCTAAAGCAAGTCTCACGATTTTTATGTGAAAGGAGAAGACAGGGAAGGAAATCTACAGGGATGTCAGCGGATGGCAGTGGCAGGTTGGAACCCCCTTGTAGGAACACGAAAAACACCTTCCACTGCTCACATGGTCTTTCAACCCACGGGCTTCGCAGACGCATCTGAAGAAAACAGCTCTGTTCTGCAATCAGAAACATAAAAAAAACTGACCACTTTTGGCCCGCTGGCAGAGTGATTGAGATTTTCAGCCCAGAATAGAAAGACTGTTTATGTGCCTACCTGGCCTTTTCCTCCACCTCAGCCACCTCCCCGAGTTGATGTTGATTTATTCAAATTAGCACATAACTGAAAGCAGCTGCTATTTCATAGATGACTAGAAGTCTTAATATTTTTTGGGAAACATGTAAAATTAAAGGAGTTTGTATAATCCAATATTGATTTTTTCACATTCATCTTTCTTAAATTGATTTTAGTTACATAAACAACTATCTTTATGGAACACCTACCGCATGTTAGGCCTCATAGTCTTAAATACCAAATCTCTCTTTCTGTATTCATTTGATCCACCTAATGTCCTGTGAGCTAAATATTATGACACTCAAAAATGTGAAAATTTGAATTTAGAGAAGATATGTAACTGGTCTGAAGTTGTACTAATGGATAGTCGTACTAATGGATAGAAGTGGTAGAATTCAAACTCAGTTCCTAATTGTTTGAAAGTTATTCTCTGCTACCTCCAACATTTTTGGAGTATCTCTTATACAAAAAACACTGTGATAGAAACTATGAAAAAAATAAATATAAAAACATACATATTCTAGGTCTTGAAGAGCTTTTATTATAGTGAGGAAGAGATAAAAATATAAACACACACACATGTAGTCAACTGGTTCTTGACAAAGGTCTAAATGCAATTCAATAGAGAAAAGATAGCCTTTTCATATGGGGTTCTGGAATAATTCCATTTGCCAATTAAAAAAAAACAAACCTCAATGCATATTTTGAGCCATATACAAAAATGAATAATAATGGATCATGGATCTAAATGTAAAACATAAAAGGCTAACATTCCTAGAAGAAAATATAGGAAAAAACCTTTGAAGGTTTTTTAGCCCAGCATTTGTGTTAGATACAGATTCCTTGGATAAAACACCAAAACCCCAATCCATAAAAGAAACAACTGACAAATTGTACTTCATCTAAAATTTTTTAAAGTACTTATTTATTTATTTTGAGAGAGAGAGAGAGAGAGAGAGAGATGCAAGGGGAGGGCAGATAAAGATGAAGAGAGAGAGAATTCCAAGCAAGTTTCACACTGTCAGCACAGAGCCCGATGTGAGACTTGAACTCAGGAACCATGAGATCAGAACGCAAGCTAAAAACAAGAACCAGATGCTCAACCAACTGAGCCACCCAGGTGCCCCATACTTCATCCAAATTTAAAACTTCAGCTCCAACTATACGGTTAAGGAAATGAAAAAAGTAAGCCATAGATTGGGAGAAAATACTTGCAAACCCTATATCTGACAAAGAACTTGAACTCCAAATATATTTAGAAGTATCTGAACTCAGAAACAAGAAAACAACTGAATAAAAATACATAGGCACAATACTTGATTGACACTTCACAAAAAAGGTCTAGGGATGTGAAATAAGCATAGGAAAAGAACATTAATCATTATAAAAATTCAAATTAAACACAACGCTGTATCAATACACACCCTTTAGAATAGTGATTTCTTTTTCCTAATGTTTCATACTAAAATGATGGAAAACATTTAGCATTTCTTATGAAGCTAAAATGTGTACTTACCATATGACTCAATGATACCACTGCTACGTATTTACCCAAAAGAAATAAAAACTTATGTCTACACAGACACATGTATGTAAATGCTTGTAACCGATTTATTCATAATCTTCAAAAACTGGCAAGAACATTAATGTTCGCCCACCAGTGAGTGGATAGACAAATTTTGGTGCACCCATAGAATATGCTCCTACTTATCAATAAGCTTAACAAGTCAGAGATATTTGCAGTAACTACATGAATCTCAAAAGCATTATACTAAGTCAAAGAAGACAGATTTGAAAATCTTGCCTACTGCATGATTCCATATATATGACATTCTAGAAAATGAAAAATTGTTAGGAACAGAAAACAGTTTTGTCGTTTCCTGGAGGTAGGGGGCGGCAAGGTATTCACTACAAAGGGACTTGAGGGAACATTTTGGGGTGATGGAAATATCCTCCATGTCAATTTTGGTTGTGTTTATACGAATGTTTACATCTCTTTGTCAAATTTCATAGAGCCTTACACCAAAAACGGGTGAATTTTGCTGTGTGTTAATTACATTTCAACAAAGCTGACTTGAAATATTCAGCATGTCTAAAACTGAGACTCTTCTCTCTCTCATTGAATCTTGCTTCTTCACCATCAATCCACCTAGTCTGCAGTGCATGGGTCCCTCCATCTATTTCTCCTGACACCCAGCCAGTTTTGATGCCCAGTAAATCCTATCCCTTTTTATTTTTCTTGTAAACATTTCTTCCCCTCCTTTCTTAATGTCAATGCTTTGTTTTCCTTCCACATTTCTAGCCCAATTCCTGTCTCTGCCTCCTGACAGGTTTTCTGCCCTCTCCTACCCTGTGGCCTGAGTGATCTTTATACAATATAAGCCTCAACAGGAGTATCCTGTGCTCAAAATCTTTGCAAGTCCAAGCTCCTTCAAACTGCACAGAAGCCCTGTGGCGTGTATCCCATCACTCCTACGTGCATATGTAATGTCCCAGCCATACTGTGACACACCTCCCAGTTCCTGAATGTGCCATTGTTTTTTTTTCCTTCTCCGTCTCTATAAATTCTGTCCTTTTGCCTGCAGTGTGTTCTTTTCAGTCTTGTCTCTAATGAAGCATACTTATCCTTTGAGACTCTCCTGGCTCTCCTTTCCATTTTCTCAATGGAAACTGCTCTCCCTCTGTCTTCCTCAGGCTGGGATTTAGATGCCCTAGCCCTTTGCTCCAAAAGCACATACCTGTATCTTGATGAAAGCACTCACTTCCCTGTCCTAAAACTGTGCATAGCTCCGTCAAGCCCAATAAATAACGTGCTGCCTAAAAAAAGTGTCTGTGTATCCTATACTCTTGGATCCTCAGCAACTAGAGGTGTTTGGTAAATATCCTTCAGATGATTGAGCAAATGAACATAGAAATATATTACATATGCAACATCAGAAAAAAAAATTGCTTAAACATTTTACCCTCGTGACATACATCTTCTGATATTTTGGCTCTGGGTAAACTGCTTTCTGAGAAAAGATCACCTAATACCTGCATCAGCAATGGCACAACATGACACAAACAAATCCCTGGGGCTATAAAAGAGCAAATGTGCCGAGACAGGCATAATATATAAAGCAGATCAGTTGTGGGAAAAATACAAGCAGGGTCAGTAAGGTCACTATCCTATATTTAAAGTCCTCAGTAAAGGTTTTTCATAGAATGTTCGTTTTAATCATAGATTATTTCTACTTCTAAGTGAGACCAAACTAGTTCCGGAAGTTGCTATTTATGGAGCCGGTGGAGTCAGTGTGGAGAGACCCCTGTGGCACTCACCCTGTTCGTTATGCCCTGATAAGCATGGGGATTTGCTGCGTTTGACCAGAGAGTAGAAGACGATGTTTTTGGTATGTGCTTAAGTGGCTGTGCATTGGAAAGGGGAGCAGAGATGAGGAGAATTGGGGCGTGGCGTGCCATCCAAAAGACACTTCCTCTTGCACACTGGCTTCCGTCTAATGGAGGAAGGAATGTAGTCAGGAAAATCGTGGTGTTCTTGTGCATAAGCACAGGGCTACTTCAGTGCCTGGAAGCAACAGTCTCCACGAAGAGGGGAGAGGAGAAGCTGTTCACCCCCCTAATTCCACTGCAGACCACAAGGATCAGACAGAATGATACGTACACAAATCATTTAACTGAGAGTAAAATCAATGCTCCACACTCATGGTGGTGGTTCTCTCTCTCTCTCTCTCTCTCTCTCTCTCTCTCTCTCTCTCTCTCTCTCTCCTCTTTCTGTTCGGAGGGGAAGGGTAGGACTACTTAGGACATTTAATGCACAGTAGAGTGGTTTTGTCACACTTGTATTCATCTTACTCATTTTCTTCTCTTATTTCCAGAATTGAGGGAGTGTCTTCTCTGTCTTTCGCGTTGCTATTTCTAATTCATTTTCAGTCAATCTACTCCCACTGTTTATTCACTGGAAACGAATTAGAAATTACAAAAACTATAGATTATTCATTTTCAACCAAATCGTTGTTTGAAACAAACTGTTGTGCTGAGCAGCTTGCTGAATTTTAATCAAATTACATTTTGTCAAATTGCAGTCAGCGAAGCTGCATTGTAGACATGGTTTGGGGGCAAACCGATTCACCCCAAATCACCGGAAGCCTCAGAGTGACCACCGCAGAGCACTGTGGGACCCAGGGGGCACATCAGCTGAGCAGCCCGATCAGAATGGTACTGGTGGCCAGACAGTGACAGGAGCCCCTTCCAGAAAATCAAAGCCAAAGAACGGGAGAGAGCTTCTTCCTATCTACCTGCAGCAATCCCCAGGAGAACCCGAGAGTACCCGAGGGAGTCTACATGAGGGAAGCGAATACCCTTCTTTTCTACCCTTCTCACAATATATGGTGCATTTCCTGGCCAAGGCGGTTATTTCCTTTGCAAAGCCCTTTTTCAAAAAGGAGGGGAAAAATGCTGTTCAGGGCACTCACATAGAAGGATTTCCCCTCTTCTTCTATAGTCTCTCAATTTGTCATAGTGCTATATAATGTCATTCTAGGTGAGGAGAAGTTAAAATTTTACCTTATGAGCATGGACTTTACCATTCTTCCTTACATTGTACAATGCCAGTGTTTAATGCAAATATGAGAATTTAGAGTGGAGTCTCTAATATTGCACAATTTGTATTTCATATGTTATATATATTTTGTTCTTACCACAACAGGGGAAAAACTGTACCCAAAACAGTCCATCATTTTTATTTTACTCCTTGATAAATGCACATTCTCTACCTTCAACTTGCTGATGATTTAAAAAAGGCCTGAAAAGAAAGGAATTATGGGTTGCCCTATTCTTAATATGGATTGTCATCATTTTTATCATACGTAGTTGATGAATATAGGGAAGTAAAGCACGTTTAAAAAAAGATATGATAGGGTTTCTTAGTTGTTTGTGCTTCTCTGCTTTTTACATTTGAAGCGAGTTCTGTTTTCATAGAGAAAGCATGGCTGCTTGGGGCATCCGGCACTCCCCAGTCTACTGTGTCTCCTGAAAGGATAGACTAAAGATCAAAAGAACAGACTAGAAACACTTCAGAACAAAAGCCCCAAACTGGAACACCCTAAAAGCTTTTCAACAGAAGAGTAGAGAAAGCCTGGCTATTCATGCAATGGAATACTAAGTAAGGTGGTCAAAGTAAAAAAAAAAAAAAATTAATATTTTATTTTCCAGCAATAATAAATGAGAAAATCAAATAGGGAGGAAACAATTTACACATTAAATAAGCCAATCTGCAAATAACCTGCTAACAAACCTAACAGTAGTGTGAAAATTCTCTATAAAGATAACTTTAATAAAATGAATGTACTAAAACCCTTAATGGCAAGGAATATAAGACTAAGATGATTTCATATAATAAGAATGACTCTTCCCTAAATAAGTGCACAAAATGAATGCTTTTCCAATCCCAATCCCAAAATACTCCTTGTAACATTTAACTATCTGATCTTAAAATTTGCTTGGGTGGCTCAGTTGGTTTAAGTGTCTGACTTCAGATCAGGTCACGATCTTGTGGTTCGTGAGTTCGAGCCCCATGTCGGGCTCTGTGCTGACATCTCAGAGCCTAGAGCCTGCTTCGGATTCTGTGTCGCCTTCTCTGCCCTTCCCTTGCTTGTGTCTGTCTCTCTCTCTCTGTCTCAAAAATAAATAAACATTAAAAAAATAAATAAAATTTGCTTAGAAGATGAAAGTATAAGAACAATTTTTTTTGTGAAGAGAAATACAAAGTAATTTATTTTTCATAGAAGTACTATTTATACAGGATGAAATTCAGAGATTCTAAATGTACATTTTGACAAGTATTGACAAAGAATTTATACAGGTGACCAACACCCTAATCAAGCTCTAGACTTTTTTCAGGACCCCAGAAGGTTTTCTCAGACCATTTTCCAGACATCCCTCAGGCTCTCCAGAGGAATCAGTATTGTGCTATCTGTCATTATAAGTTAGGTTTGCCTCTTCTAGAACATCATAAACATGGAATCATAGAGCATCTGCTCTTCTGCATCTGGGTTCATTGGCTCAACATAACATTTTTGTGATTCAGCCTTGTTGATGACATATCAGTAGTTTATTCCTTTTTATTCACAAAAAAATTGTTCTTGTACTTTCATCTTCTAAGCAAATTTTATTTATTTTATTATTTTATTATTTATTTTTCTTCCATAAAATGTTAGTGTAATCCATATTAATAAATAAATTAATATTGAAACATTTTTGAATTGCTAAAATTATCTTGACTTGGTTATATATTAGTCTTCTAACATGTGGATGGCTTCCATTTGTTAATATTTACTTAGGAATTTTCCACTGGTTTTGTAGTTTGATTGCTATTTGATTTCCCATTTTTCCCTCAAACTATGTCTGGGTTTGATATCAGGGTCATGCATGCATGCCCTCACTTGACTTTGGGAAGCTCCCAATTTTTCTTTATTTCTGAAAGAGTTGAAATATTAGAAGAAGATTTGGCACAACTTGCTTGCTAAATTACCTAGGCAAACAAGGTACTTTTGTTAGAAGTTACCTCTTTTTTCGACTCTCCCTATGATTATTGGCCTATATAACTCTTTGGCTTTTTTTAATCTATGTATTTCTAGAAACGATTTCATTTCATCTAGATTTTCAAAGCTATTGAAATATAGCTGTAAGTATGATTGTGTCCTTTTTTAAAAATAATGTTATTATTTTTCTTTTTCTCACCAGAAAATCTTGCCAAACATTAGTCTAATTTATTTGTATTTTTGCAGAACAACTTTTAAAGTTTATTGGTCAAGTCTGTGTTTGCTTTCTTATTTCATAAACTTCTGCTTTTACTTATTTTGCAAGTTTCTTTCTATTCTTCTCTATTATTTTTATTTTTTTCTTATTTATTGAACTGAAAATCTTGGTCATAAATATCCAGTCTATTTTAATCTAGGAAATGCATTTTAAGATTACAAATTCCCTCTTGAATACTGCTTTGTCTGCATCCTATGGGTTTTAATATGGGTCCCTTTTTAGAATTTATATTTTGATTCCTTCTTGATCTCAAGAGTTTTTTAGAAGATTATTTTAAAATTTTTATGTGCTCAGATAGAGTTTTATTACCTTATTATTAATATATAGTTTTATTACAATGTGGTCACAGAATGTAAATTTTATGAGTCAGAACTGCAGGATTGATTTAGATTGTCTTTGTGATACAGTATATTTGGAGAATTTTTGTGACTGTCCCATCATGTTTGAAAGGATGTATACCATCCACTTTTGAGAAATATATTTCCATACGTAAATTAGATTATTCAGATACTTTATATTTTATATTATTCCCTTTTTTCTTGACCTAGACCCATAAATTGTGAGATGTGTGCTAAAATCTCTCACAATGGTTTCGAATTATAAGATCCTCAAGCAATGTTAACTTTTTATATTTCAAAGTTATGTCATGAGGTCAAAGGTTGCTTGCTATCCTTTAACACACACATTTTATTTATCTTTTTTTTAATCTTTATTTATTTTTGAGAAAGAGAGAAAGACAGCACAAACAGGGGAGGGGCAGAGAGAGAGGGAGACACAGAATCAGAAACAGGCTCCAGGCTCTGAGCTGTCAGCGGAGAGCCTGATGCGGGGCTTGAACCCAGGAACCGTGAGATCATGACCTGAGCTGAAATCAGACACTTAACCAACTGAGCTACCCAGGCACTCCATAACACACACATTCTAATTCATTTATTCTTGGTAGATCTTTAACTCTTATTAATGCAAAATCTCACTTTTATTTGAATTTTTCCTGGTGTTCCATTTTTGTACCCACTTTCCTCATTTTATATTTGCCTAACACATCTTTTTGCAACTGTTTTCAAATATCTTGCATCATTGTATTTTAGAAGTATTTCTTGAAATGATGACATAACATATGAGTTTTTACTATTTTTATTCTGCCAATTTTGGTATCCTAGTTTATTGCTTGATAGCAATAAAATTTTATCCTTTCACATTTATTGTGTTTTGCAGTTTTTAATTTTTATACACATCAAAATTTTTTAAATATGAGTTGTATATATTTAAGATGTATGTGATTACTGCAGTCATGCTAATTAACGTATCTGTCCCCTCACACATTTTCCATTTCTGTGTGTGTGTGGTGAATACACCTGAAATCTACTTTCTTAGCAAATCTCCAGTATTCAATATGGTGTGATCAACGGTAGTCACCATGCTGTACATTAGATTCCATACTTACCAATCCAACATTACCGCAATCTTGTGCCCTGTCATGTTTTTAACAACTTCTGACTTCTTACATTGTATTTTATTCTTTTTTTTTTTTTTTTAAACTTTATAGTTTATTGTCAGGTTGGTTTCCATATAACACCCAGTGCTCTTCCCCACAAGTGACCTCCACCAAGACCATCACCCCGCTTTACCTTTTCCCCTTCCCC